>CM068744.1:6296834-6613349 GCA_035084275.1 Hydrolagus colliei | reverse complement strand
TGTCGATTTATCCCCGAAAAGGATAATATGTGACCCTCTTAAGATAGATTATTTCTCTTGTAAAATGTCAAACAAATACTGAACAGTATTTCAGTACACTGTCCAGTATGTGACCCTCTGTGTGTGTGTGTGTGTGTGTGTCTATACTGTATTTACAAAGAGTCAGGCAATGCTGTGTTTTAAACCTGTAATAATATATAATGCAGATCGGTTCAGTTTTATTGCATCAAATTGGATAAGGTACTAACACAGGGAGCTATTTGCTATCGGGAAAAAAAAGTTCTCTTTATTACTCCACGAAATTACTGCATAAATGGTTTAAACCCCTTGCCGTATTCTCGTTTGCGAATGAAATGCATTTAGAGGGAGCAAGTTAAACACACAGCGTGCTAGTTTGTAATGTATCTCTCTCTATATATATAATCTTTATATATTTGCTGCCAAACCCGATGAGACGCTATAATCAACGAGTTATCAAACGATATCTGGGCATTCAGGGTCCAGATTTCACACGAGCCAAGCACACAGGTATGTGTGAGTGAGTGTGTGTAACGTGACTTGCTCTGTCGTTCACTTAAATGATGTGTTTTTACGTTTTCTGGAAATAATATCTTGGAATAGTGCAAAACAATGCAGATGTGTGTTTTATTTCTGCCCTCCACTTCCCTCCTCTCCTCTCCCTCCCCCTCTCCTCTCCCCTCCCCTCCTCCTCTCCTCTCCCTCCTCCTCTCCTCTCCCTCCTCCTCTCCTCTCCCTCCTCCTCTCCTCTCCCTCCCCCTCTCCCCTCCCTCCCCATCTTCACGTGTTTGCAGATGATTCAGCCAAAGACTGAAGGCGACCAAGGAAATCAAAACAAGTGGGTGGGTGGCTCAATAAATAATTCACCTTGTTACATGTGAGGGGCCGACCAGTGTAATCTGTGCAGTTCACAAACACACAGCTAATGTCCCAGCCCTCTCGCCCTGTGGAAACATCCATGTAACCAGGGATCTCTGTGGGTTCAAAGCCTCATATTCTGTATATTTTCTGATCATTATTTTCCAGCCTCTCACCCACCACACTCACCCAGGTTTCTCTCAAATCATTCATTGGGAATCCTGTGAGATATGGATTCACAATCACTGTAGTTTAGGGGTCTCTGTCTGTCTGTGTGTATCTGCCTGTGTGTGTGTGTATCTGTCTGTGTGTGTGTGTATCTGTCTGTGTGTGTGTGTGTATCTGTCTGTGTGTGTGTGTTTGTCTGTGTGTGTCTGTCTCTGTGTGTGTGTGTGTGTCTGTGTCTCTCTCTCTGTCTGTGTCTCTGTGTGTGTGTGTGTGTCTGTGTCTCTCTGTGTGTGTGTGTGTGTGTCTGTGTCTCTCTGTCTGTCTCTGTGTGTGTGTGTTTGTCTGTGTCTCTCTATCTGTCTGTGTCTCTGTGTGTGTGTCTGTGTCTCTCTCTCTGTCTGTGTCTCTGTGTGTGTGTGTGTGTGTGTCTGTGTCTCTCTCTCTGTCTGTGTCTCTGTGTGTGTGTGTGTGTGTCTGTGTCTCTCTCTCTGTCTGTGTCTCTGTGTGTGTGTGTGTGTGTGTGTGTGTGTCTGTGTCTCTCTCTCTGTCTGTGTCTCTGTGTGTGTGTCTGTGTCTCTCTCTCTGTCTGTGTCTCTGTGTGTGTGTGTTTGTCTGTGTCTCTCTATCTGTCTGTGTCTCTGTGTGTGTGTGTGTGTCTGTGTCTCTCTCTCTGTCTGTGTCTCTGTGTGTGTGTGTGTGTCTGTGTCTCTCTCTCTGTCTGTGTCTCTGTGTGTGTGTGTGTGTGTGTCTGTGTCTCTCTCTCTGTCTGTGTCTCTGTGTGTGTGTGTGTGTGTGTCTGCCAGTCTTGAGAGGTGAGCCAGGCAAGGTCTGTGTCGACACTATTTTTCTCTGGTGTCAAGAGTCTATTAGAATGAAACCTGAAAACTTCACCAGCCGTGTGACAACCAGGGTTACAATCCCAGTGTTTAAAAAGAGGACATTTCACGTTACAGGAGATTGTAGGCGAGGTGGAAAGAATAAAATCTCCACCTCTCTCTATCCCTCTCTATCTCTCTATCTATCTCTCTCTCTTTCTCTATCTCTCTATCTCTCCCTCTATCTCTCTATCTCTATCTCCATCTCTCTATCTCTCCCTCTATCTCTCTATCTCTCTGTATCTCTCTATCTCCATATCGCTATCTCTCTCTGTTTCTCTCTATCTCTATCTCTCTCTCTGATCTCTCTATCTCCATCTCTCTTTCTCTATCTCTCCCTCTATCTCTCTATCTCCATCTCTCTGTCTCTCTCTGTATCTCTCTATCTCCATCTCTCTATCTCTCTCTGTATCTCTCTCTCTCTATCTCTCTATCCCTCTCTATCTCTCTCTCTCTCCGTATCTCTATCTCCTTTGCTGGCGATTACACCCCGCAATTGTGAGAAAGTCGACATAAATCCCAAACAGATCCGACTGACGCTTAAAACCCTCTGAGATAACAGTGATTCTTCCCCCACATCCCAGTATTCCAGCTTCATCCTTTGGAAAATCTACGAACATTTCACACTGAAGATTGACACACAATTTGAGGTGGGGGGGGGGGGGGGGGGGGGGGAGTTAATCGATTTAAATCAATCAATTCAAATGCATATTATATATATATATTTTAAAATAGCATAGAATGAAATGAAACGCGTTTTAATTATTGCAAAGGTTTAAAGGGCTGACACACAGACACAGACACACACACAGACACACACACGTTGGGCGAAGGGTTTTCGTTTCGTTAGCGCCTGTTAGCATTTCCGTGCTCATCGCATTCAGAGCTCAGTATGCGAGGTGCGCATTCGTTAACGTAAACGAATCATTAACACGGTTTTAATTGTAGCTCAGAGATGGGAACGCCACGAAGAAACATTTCCATTAAAATGACGGCATTTGAATTGAGACAGAAATCAATTGTGTTGTTTTTTTGTTGGGAGGAGATTAAAAAACAACGATTTGTTTTTCCGCCTTTTTGAGGATTCGCTTTCTCTCTTTGCAAATGTTGGAGACGGTTCCGGTCTGGAGTTACACCGGAGTCACTCGCTTATCCCACCTTAGTTTATATAAAGCCATCGAAATAAAGCTGCCCGCGTTTGCTGTGATATTTGGAGATGATTGTTTTGGGGATGATCAGAGTTCCCCAGTGATTCAGACTGAGAGTAGCTCAGACACACACACACACACACACCCTGGTGTCTCAGACTGTGTGACTACAGGGGCCAGAGGGGAAAGGTGCCTGTGAAATATGCCAAGCTTGACACCCGGTAGAGAGAGAGGGAGGGAGAGAGAGAGGGAGAGGGAGAGAGAGGGAGAGGGGGAGAGGGAGGGAGAGGGAGGGAGAGAGGGAGAGAGGGAGAGGGAGAGAGAGGGAGAGGGGGAGAGGGAGGGAGAGGGAGGGAGAGAGGGAGAGAGGGAGAGGGAGAGAGAGGGAGAGGGGGAGAGGGAGGGAGAGAGGGAGGGAGAGGGAGGGAGAGAGGGAGGGGATGTGGGACAGTCTCACACCGAAAGGCAGATTCAATCCGCGGTGGGTCGGGGACGCAGTTTTCTGTCTGAGCAACACACGGGCTGTGCTTCAGTCACAGAGCTAACCTCACTCCATCACTCCACACCGTGTGTGTGTGTGTGTGTGTAGTGTGTGTGTGTGTGTGTGTGTAGTGTGTGTGTGTGTGTGTAGTGTGTGTGTGTGTGTAGTGTGTGTGTGAGTGTAGTGTGTGAGTGAGTGTAGTGTGTGAGTGTAGTGTGTGAGTGAGTGTAGTGTGTGTGTGAGTGTAGTGTGAGAGTGTAGTGTGTGTGTGTGTGTGTGTGAGTGTAGTGTGAGAGTGTAGTGTGTGTGTGAATGTAGTGTGTGTGAGTGTAGTGTGAGAGTGTAGTGTGTGTGTGAATGTAGTGTGTGTGAGTGTAGTGTGAGAGTGTAGTGTGTGTGTGTGTGAGTGTAGTGTGTGAGTGTAGTGTGTGTGTGAATGTAGTGTGTGTGAGTGTAGTGTGAGAGTGTAGTGTGTGTGTGAATGTAGTGTGTGAGTGTAGTGTGAGAGTGTAGTGTGTGTGTGTGTGAGTGTAGTGTGTGAGTGAGTGTAGTGTGTGTGAGTGTAGTGTGAGAGTGTAGTGTGAGTGTAGTGTGTGAGTGTAGTGTGTGAGTGAGTGTAGTGTGTGTGAGTGTAGTGTGTGAGTGTAGTGTGTGTGAGTGTAGTGTGTGTGAGTGTAGTGTGTGAGTGTAGTGTGTGTGAGTGTAGTGTGTGAGTGTAGTGTGTGAGTGTAGTGTGTGTGTGTGAGTGTAGTGTGTGAGTGAGAGTGCAGTGTGGTGTGAGTGTGTGAGAGTGCAGTGTGTGTGTGTGTGAGTGCAGTGTGTGTGAGTGTAGTGTGTGTGTGAGTGCAGTGTGTGTGAGTGTAGTGTGTGAGAGTGCAGTGTGTGTGAGTGTAGTGTGTGAGAGTGCAGTGTAGTGTGTGTGAGTGCAGTGTGTGTGTGAGTGTGAGTGTAGTGTGAGTGTGAGTGTAGTGTGAGTGTGAGTGCAGTGTGTGAGTGTGAGTGCAGTGTGTGTGAGTGCAGTGTGTGTGTGTGAGTGCAGTGTGTGTGAGTGCAGTGTGTGAGTGTGAGTGCAGTGTGTGTGAGTGCAGTGTGTGTGTGTGTGAGTGCAGTGTGTGAGTGTGAGTGCAGTGTGTGTGAGTGCAGTGTGTGTGAGTGCAGTGTGTGTGAGTGTGAGTGCAGTGTGTGTGTGAGTGCAGTGTGTGAGTGTGAGTGCAGTGTGTGTGAGTGCAGTGTGTGTGTGTGTGAGTGCAGTGTGTGAGTGTGAGTGCAGTGTGTGTGAGTGCAGTGTGTGTGTGTGTGAGTGCAGTGTGTGTGTGAGTGCAGTGTGTGAGTGTGAGTGCAGTGTGTGTGAGTGCAGTGTGTGTGTGTGTGAGTGCAGTGTGTGAGTGTGAGTGCAGTGTGTGTGAGTGCAGTGTGTGTGTGTGTGAGTGCAGTGTGTGAGTGTGAGTGCAGTGTGTGTGAGTGCAGTGTGTGTGAGTGCAGTGTGTGTGTGTGTGAGTGCAGTGTGTGTGAGTGCAGTGTGTGTGAGTGCAGTGTGAGTGTGTGTGTGTGTGAGTGCAGTGTGAGTGTGAGTGTAGTGTGTGTGTGTGTGAGTGCAGTGTGTGTGAGTGCAGTGTGTGTGAGTGCAGTGTGAGTGTGTGAGTGCAGTGTGTGTGAGTGCAGTGTGTGTGAGTGCAGTGTGTGTGTGAGTGTAGTGTGTGTGTGTGTGTGAGTGCAGTGTGAGTGTGTGAGTGCAGTGTGTGAGAGTGCAGTGTGTGAGTGTGTGAGTGCAGTGTGTGTGAGTGCAGTGTGTGTGAGTGCAGTGTGTGTGTGTGTGTGCAGTGTGTGAGAGTGCAGTGTGTGTGAGTGCAGTGTGTGTGTGTGTGTGCAGTGTGTGAGAGTGCAGTGTGTGAGTGTGTGAGTGCAGTGTGTGTGTGAGTGAGTGCAGTGTGTGTGTGAGTGAGTGCAGTGTGTGTGAGTGAGTGCAGTGTGTGTGAGTGAGTGCAGTGTGTGTGTGTGTGAGTGCAGTGTGTGTGAGTGAGTGCAGTGTGTGTGAGTGAGTGCAGTGTGTGTGAGTGTGTGAGTGCAGTGTGTGTGTGTGAGTGCAGTGTGTGTGAGTGTGTGAGTGCAGTGTGTGTGTGTGAGTGCAGTGTGAGTGTGTGAGTGCAGTGTGTGTGAGTGTGTGAGTGCAGTGTGTGAGAGTGCAGTGTGTGAGTGTGTGAGTGCAGTGTGTGTGAGTGTGTGAGTGCAGTGTGTGAGAGTGCAGTGTGTGAGTGTGTGAGTGCAGTGTGTGTGAGTGCAGTGTGTGTGTGTGTGAGTGCGTGTGTGTGAGTGCAGTGTGTGTGAGTGCAGTGTGAGTGTGTGAGTGCAGTGTGTGTGTGTGAGTGCAGTGTGTGTGAGTGTGTGAGTGCAGTGTGTGTGTGAGAGTGCAGTGCAGTGTGTGTGAGTGCAGTGTAGTGTGTGTGAGTGCAGTGTGTGTGAGAGTGCAGTGCAGTGTGTGTGAGTGTGTGAGTGCAGTGTGTGTGTGTGAGTGCAGTGTGAGTGTGTGAGTGCAGTGTGTGTGAGTGTGTGAGAGTGCAGTGTAGTGTGTGTGAGTGCAGTGTGAGTGAGTGTGTGTGAGTGCAGTGTGAGTGTGTGAGTGCAGTGTGTGTGAGTGTGAGTGGCCCTGGCTATTCTCCCTGCACACTGTGCCTGTGCCTGAACCTCCTCCCACTTTGGGCAGCAGCTGTCCAGCCCACCTTGCCATTATTCCCACTTGCAGGTGTGAAGCTGTGTCAGGGATGACACCGATGTGAGACCCACACACTGTCATGAGCAGATCGAAAACAACTGTATTTTAAACCAATGTGCTGAATATAACATCATTAATACTGTATACACACCATTTTAAAAGAGCCTATATAGTCCCGGGGAGATGTGAATCTGTAGCATTAATCCCTGGTCCTAATTTTACATCTACATAAGATGAAATGAAAAGATTTTTTAGACCGATACTCGGAAGGTATTTCAAAGCTGAGACGTGTCATCGTCTCCTTCACTGCAGAACTCTGGGTTTTAACATTGGTAGATGCTGATCGTTAGGCACCTTTTGTGGACAATATTGACTATTGACCATTACCGCAGGCTCCCTGGAAGCGAACAAGAAATCAGGCGTCATCGGTAAGAGAATACATTCCAGAGTAAACACTCTTTGAAAAGGAAAATTACCATCAGAAATTAAATAGCGGATAAAATAATCAGAGTAGTTTAGAAATAATAATAATCTGATATACCATCTTATCACGTTGTTGAGACATCTCAAAGCGCTCACTGAATATACCGTAATCCTCAGAATCCTTGCACTTGATTTAGCTCCTTATCACATCATTGAGACAATTCACAGGAAAGTGAATTGATAGTTTGTGGGCAAAACACAGAATAGGTCGAAAGTATTTCGTTCAAAGTAGTTTTTTTGAGAGTCAGGTTGGGGATAGACTGGTGAAGCGAACAAAGACTGAATCGGTGGAAAATGGACAATTAGCATATTTCGCAATCACATTGTATTGTATTTGAAACCAACCTACCACAAGACCACAGTATAAGACAAAACCTCAGCTCATGATCTTCCAAATCATGACTATTTATGGAATGAAACATTAAAAATAAGGTCACACCCACTATAAAATAATCCCTCCAAAAACACCACAATAAAAAAAATTGGTCATTTGAATCCATCACTGTTTGTGGGACAAGGCTGTGCGCAATTGGCTGCCGTGTTTCGCCCAGAAATATACAGTCGATTCACTTGACAGTGTATTCTGTGAAGCGCTTTGAGACGTCGATAAGCTGTGAAAAGCGCTCTATCAAATGCAAGGATTATTGTGATTATTTATTATTATTGTATGAAGGGCATTGCATTCATGCAAGTTGTGTTGAGCATCTTCTGTTTAAAATCTGTACATTATATTCGAGCGTTACAAATAAATGTTTGAGCTAGCTGACATTTATGTCCGTCTCCTTGATTTCACTGACAAGACTATTTTTATTTTACTGAAAGACCAATGCACTACAATGGGGATCACGTGTCCTGTTACATCAAAAGATTAACCTCTTCAATACAATTAACCTGGCTGTAGGTTGAAACAAAATGTACTTTTACTATTGTTCACCAGTACACATCATTGTACTGTATTCCACTGTTGTCATGATAGGGGCTGGGGGGAGAAATTGCAATTAGCTAACACCTGCAATTATCAAAAGTACCATTGAAATGACAGGGCATAAGGAGATTGTCACCAATGCCATTTCACAAAGGTTTACGCTGGAGGAAGGAGAGGCATTATCCTATTTTGGTTACATATTAGAGAGAAGCCCTTGTTTCCACACAGGCACAATATGGTCAAATCACTTGCACTTGTGTTGACAGTCTCAGGCCTCAGCATTTCCTACTCAATTGTTCAAACGGTTCAGTTGGCAAAGGAGGTAAACGGTGCACATTATGAGCCAAACGCACGCATAAAACATCCAGAAATACTGTAACCTAACTTGAAAAGAACTTGCATTTTTATAGCACCTTATCACATTGACATGACGCAAGAGTCACTGTACTTTACAGTAATCACTCTGTAAAAGTACAGACTCTTATTGAAGGTAAAAATTATAAGGGTTTAGAGAGTCGGACCATTTGCAGTATTGTTGGCTAAAACAACAAAAGAACTTGCTGAAACCCGGTTGAAGAACAGACAGATGGGACCTCGGTTTAATCCCTCATTTGAGAGACAACATCTTTGACAACGCAACTGAGCCCCCCCAGCCACGCAATAGAGCGACAACCTCACATTATGAACTCAATGCCCTGATGTAGAGTTAAATCCACAATTTTCTGACACAGAGGTGAAAGTGTAAACGTGTATATTTCTATCAATGTGGAACCAAACAAACATCTATTGGTTCTATACTGGGTAGAAAGATGTGCATTGACATTTTGACCAGACAAACAGCTAACGGGTCCTCATGTTGTAGACTTTTACTCTGACTATCTGAGTTGTGTTTGACATGAACGCTTGAATTACATTTCTTCAACTTAGGTAAGTTTTCAGAAACTGAAAAATCGGAATGTCCCATTTACTTGAATTGCAACTAGGTGGCAAAGGATACTAATGATCGATGGAAAGGTAAATATTTCTGCGCATAAACTAGAAATGAAATGAAATGTGTACTTCAAATGGCCTAGTTATTTACATTGGTGTTAAGCATTATTCTCGCTGGTGTATCCATAGGATTGGGAGAAACACCAATACTGTAGGTTGACCTGTGCTACCAGATAACATTGATAATTTCATAGGTTGTTGATGGAAACTTATACTGAAACTTATGTGTGTTTAGCTCAGTGTACAACTAGCACATCCAATGTCATCAAAGCCAGCTTGTTTACAGATATTTTCTGAAGGCGACAGTGATATAAATACTGTACATCCATCATTTTATTTGGTTTACGTAACAGTTAAAGGGGAATTATTCTGTAATTGAGGACATTTCTGTCATTCACATTTATACTATATTAACAATGTGGAACAGGAATAACAATTTTTTGTGATAAATCTTTGTCAAAATGCATACTTCAGAAAGAGCAAAATGCAGTGACTATTTGTCATTTTAATTGTTTTGTCTCAAATATTCTGCCCATAATACATTTTCAAGTTAAGTTTCCCTTTAACAAAATTTCATTTGATGCATTGGATCAATGGCACAGGGGACAATTTCATTATTCAGTTTTGCAATTCTTTAACAATGTGTTTACATTGTGTGGAGCAGGAAGAAGGTGGTTGGTTTCATGTTTGACCTATGCTCTAGTTCTGTGCTTCATATTAAAATGTGAAATCCTCAGTATATATGTAAGCCACAGACATTAAGAACAAATTATTGGTAGGCTTATTCCGGGCCAAATAAGTAAACTTAAAAATTATTTTATTTTTCGGAGCATTATGACTTTGTGTGTGTGTTCACACATCCTAAATATATGGTTTTACAATAAAAGCATAATTGAATTTTTATGCCACCTCTTCTCATTTTTCATTTTATGTTTTGCTTGTAGTAATCCTTTACCTACCGTTCATATATTTGTTCATTTTTCTTTTCCTTTCTTCCAATGCAAATTGCTTTTTAGCTGCGCACATTTGTCATTCTCTGTTATAGTCTTTTTCTTATTCCATTATTGTTTGCATGCCTGTCTATATGAATTAAATACTCTTTTGTGTGTCTGAAGAACATTGCATTATACATTACTTTCTCTGAACAGATTTTTTACTACTCTGGGAGTTCAGACAATGAAACTTAGTCCCCAAGGCCGTTGCAAAACTGTTGTTCCTATATGTAAATTATTTTATGGCCGTGTCTAACTGGTGGCTTTTAAACATTTTGTTTAAAAACAAATAGCCCATGCTGACAGATGCATCTGTAATTCATAATATGTTAAGCAGATATTTTACTCTGTGTCTATACCTTCTACAAGGGTGACCAAAAGTCGAGATACCATTACAATGTCTAATACGTCTGAAAGAAATGATGATATTTTTGTTTTATTTTAGATAATAGGGCAGCTGGAAAATAAGAAAATTTATCTAGTCATGGAGAAATGGAGTAATGAACATCGCGCTGCTATTGTGGAACTGTACTTCTCCAGTGGCAACTCGCTCATTGTAGCACAACGGCAATTCCGGGAAAAATTTGGATTACGTGACAGTCCATCAAAGATGTCCATTTTGCGCTATGTTTCTGCGTTTCGCGGTACAGGAAGTGTTAAAGATGCGAAGAGAAGTGGACGGCCTCGAACAGCGCGAACAGTCGGAAACATGGAATCAGTCAGAGAAGCGGTGGTCAGGAGCCCTCAAAAATCTGTACGGCGGCTGTCTCAAGAACTTGGTCTAAAAAGAGAGTCTGTGCGAAAAATACTAAAACGTGATTTGAAATTATTCCCTTACAAAATCCAAGTTACCCAACAGTTATTGCCTCCTGACAAAGTGACAAAATCAGCTACAACCAATAATGGCTCTAAAGGACAATATCAGAGAGGCTGTACAGTTCATTCCAGGCATAACACTCAGGAATGTAATGGCAAATGTCATTACTCGATGTTGTGAATGTGTAGACGAACAGGGAAGTCAACTTTCTGTTATTATTTCTAAACAGTAGTTTATTTAAGAAGGAAGTAACGGTCTGTACTTTTGTCATTTTATGCACTGAACACACTCTTTGAAGAAATAAAGTAATTATTATTAAAATAAATGGTGTTATGTCTTTTTGTCAGCCTGTATAACACAGTAATGGAGTTTGTGGATATTCACTGTAAAAGGTTTGGTTTTATATTTGTATGTAAAGAAACATAAGTGTCTATTGTTTTATAAAGCTAAGCTGAAAACTACCACTTACTTGGTTGCCACTTACATATCTAATGTAATTTATCACAAAATATGGCATATGTGTTCAATTAGAAAATGTAAATTCACTGATCATTCACTCCTTTTACATAGAAATCTAGATCAAAGTCAACGACTGGACGATACTTCTTCGACGTGCATATTTTAGTGCTATGTGAGTTGAATATTGCAAGCACATTCCAGTTTTACATCAATATTGCAATGCATCTTAGAGGTCTAATGTTTGTTAAAAGCTTTGAGTTATTAATACAGTACTTACAAAGAATGTAAGTTCTTAGCGCCTTGGGACGTCCTCCCAAAGTGAAAGGCGCTATATAAATGTAAATTGTTGTAATTGTTGTTGTAAGGAATTAAAAGAGGCCAATCGGCCCAACCGAGTTGTTGTGACGGAGGTTACCACAACAACAGCAACAAAATGACACTTGTATAGCGCCTCTCACGTCAGGAGGATGTCACAGGGAGCTGGACAGTCATTGCTTCAACTTGTTTCTAGTATTTTGTTTTGCATTCAATTACAGAATCAATATGTCTCAATGTCCAAACGCCCCAGATATATTATTTGACAGAGTTTATTTTATGCAGTTATTTGCCAGCAAATACATGATCATAATCTTCAGAGCATCGTTCCCATATAGTGGTTGTGCAGTCAAGACTAAATGTTCACTGCTTAAATCTGTCAAACTTTATCTCTATCTCTCGCTTATTTCCCACCCAATTCAGGCTTCCAATCTGTGCCTGTCAAACACTTTGGGACATTTTCTTATGTGGAAGGTACACTAATAGTGCAAACTGTTGTTGTTCTCGTTACGGATTTTGTTTCACCTGCTACATGCTAGCGGGATTCTGTACTCTCAACGAGAGCCATCCCGGCATTTTACGTCTCACCTAACTGTCATTCCTGGCCTTTATCAACCCTGTGAATCTCCGATACTGGATTATTCACAAATATTTCAACGAGGAAACGAGTAAGATTTTAAAAATCGCATTGGCGACATTGTTAAACTCTGTTCAAAAGCGGATGTAGCGTCTTTAATGGGGACAAGTTCAGTTTATCATTTTTAAAATTCAGCATTTGAATAGCAAATGGAAATCATAGCATGAAATTGTATTCCCTGTTGTTGTTTATTCTTCTTGAAACAATAAAATCAGTTTACTGCCCTCACTTTGATTCTGGCTGCTTCTTAATGGCAGGTTGCAAACGCTGTGTAAGGTCTCATCTGTGACAAATAACTCAATGCCTGGTCCCTGAAAAAATATATGTCCCGATCCCTATGCCTGCAGAAGATGAATGGCTCAATTTTGAAAAGATTTAGTTAGAAAAACAGTCTCGCAAACTCACAAACACATTCGCACTGTATGTATTTTTTTTTACAGTGCCTTGGAAAATCTACGGAATCATAGAATGATGCTCAATGGCTAAAATATTCACCATCTACTCTCAGGCCGGCCACACATCGAGTAGGAACGGTCTGTGTTTTGGGCTTCATTGCTGGTTTGTCAGTTGTGTTAGCGTTATCAATCCGGATAAGGCATCAGGATTATTTGTGTCTGGATTACACAAACCTGTGAAATGTTTGAGTTTTGCAGTTGAGCAAATTACCACCCATTATTACAATCGCTGTACAGTACTTGCCTATCTCCAAGCAAAGACTGCAGGTGTGGAAACCATGTTAAACGACACAGGCATAGAGCATTCTATGCCTGGCCCCAGAGCAGATGACATATATTTTAGCTGTATAGTGTTGTGAATATAAAGATTCTTTATGTCAGTTTGAAGAGAACTGAGCCATGTTTGGCTCGACCAATTTATTTTTCTAAATATCAAATTGCATAATCTTTAAGAAACTGAATCGTTTATCTTGCTTGGGAAAATTCATTTGCATACATTAACATTAATTAGTGACTAACGGATGGGTCACAGATGATGCCCGACAAACGGAGCGAACATCTTGCATTCATGAACAGTCAGTGATCACATCGAAATAAAGCAGTTACTTTTATGATTTCAAGCGTAAAACATTAACAGCAAGACAATCTTCTCCTGTAAAAAGAAACAGGTCTAGCCTCTGAAGGAACACATCCAGAAAAGCCCAAGGAATGAAAGAACAATTCCTAAGAAATAACATGAGCTCATTTTCAAAGGTTGATTTTTTTCCTCCCCTCTCCATCCTTTAAAACTGGCTTGAGAGCGATATTTTTCTACCACCAAATCTGTGCAGATCATTGATTGCAATCAAAGACTTACACATGCCTTTCCCATCGATAATTAGTTTTCTTAAAAATATTTTATTTCTTAACATTTTACCACAGTATGATCGGATCTAAATTAATGCATCAGCTGTCAGGACGCAAACAAAGTAGGAGACATGTTTTCTCTGCGTAACCATAAATCTAGGTCTCCAGTGTTAAAACAGCCAAGGATTATATCGCGGCTGTAATTGTATTTGCTCCAGAGACAGTTAACATCCAACAACAACAACAACAAATTACACTTATAAAGCGCCTTTCACGTCGGGAGGACGTCCCAAGGCGCTGCACAGGAGGCGTGTGACCCGAGCTGGGAGGGGAGTGTTCGGGAAGGGGTGAAACACGTGGGGGAGGTCGAAAAATTCTGGGTGGAACAAAAGGCACGGTCGAAGAGGAAAGTCTTCAAACCGGCCTTGAAAGAGGAAAGGGAAGAAACGAGACAGAGGGATTCGGGGATGGTATTCCATAGGGTGGGAGCGGAAAAACTGAAGGCTCGGCCTCCAATGGTGGGGCGGTTCGGGCGGGGGGCTTGGAGCAGGCCAAGACCTGCTGAGCGGAGGGTCAGGTGGGCTTATAGGGGGAGAGTAGATTGGATAAATAGGGCGGGGCAAGGCCATGTAAGGCCTTGAAGGTGAGGACGAGGATCTTGAACTCGATCCTCTGGAGGATGGGGAGCCAGTGGAGACGGGCGAGGGTGGGGGTTATGTGGTCGCGGAGGCGGGTGCGGGATAGTACACAGGCTGCAGAGTTTTGGATGACCTGCAGCCTGTGAATGGAGGAGCTGGGGAGGCCGACGATCCATGGTAGTGGTACAAAGAGGAATTATTCCATTGTGTTCAATTTTAAAAATAGCTTTGTGATTCAATAACGAATTGCTACATAAGTTTTTTTGTAGGGCGTACCAATTAGGAATACCTGAAGAAATGTGAGGTGAGGACTGTATGCATAAACTATCAGGAATGGGGAAAGGGCAGGCTGAATTGAAAGGATTGCTTAAAAGAGCCAGCACGGATATAATGGACCAAATGGCCTTCCTTTGAGATGCCGTCCGGCGTGGAGGACACTATATAAATCAAAGTTGTTGTTGTTGTTGAAGTATATTTCTGTGACTCTATGGTGCTAGAAAATTATGTCTAGTGCACAACTGACTAGTAATTTTGAGATACTGTAGATATTATTATTACAAAACTGCAACAAATGTTATTAGAAGGTCTGAGTTTCTGTCAGAGATGGAGGAATGCGAATGGTTCAAAACTATGTTTATCCTGCAATGTACCCCAAACACTGATACATGCCATTTGCCTCCTTAAATCTAATTTATTTTTTCTCCACACGTAGCACGCAATTTAATTTCACTCTAATATTTTCATCCCTTATTTTCAAAAGTTAAATTCCCTTGTAAAACAGTCCCAAAAGAATCTTAAGCCTACCCTCAACTACATTTTGTGACAGAGAACTCTACAATTTTTTTTAACCAAGGCTTAGTAATTCTTTCAATAAATTCACGGTAAATAATAACATTACATTTGTACAGTGCCTTTCACGTTGGGAGGACATGGTGCCGAATGCAATGCAATTCACAAATGAAATCACATCAAATCATCGGCCAGGGCTGTAATGATCCTTATATTTGACATTGGACCTTATCATGTTGTAGCAACATTCGAAAGTGTAGCAACTGCTCATTTGTAAGTGAATGTGGCAGTCATTTTGTACGCAGCGATGTCCCTCGCACATCCATGAAGGAAATAACCCACTGTTGGCCTGGATACCGGGAGAAACTCCATTCCCTTTTCAAATAGCAACACAGCACCTTTCATGTCAAGCAGAGCGGGCAGACCAGACCTCGGCTTCAACATTGATCTGAAGGAGAGCACTTCCAACAACAGTGCTTCTGAAACCCTGACTGATTTCCCCTCCCTGTCCCACGTGTTTCTGAGACCAAGCGTAACTCAGCAGTTTAGATAAATCAGGTTACATTTGGCAGATTGAGCAGCGGCTTCACCAGATAAGCCACTGATAAAACTTTGTTGCTCAGTCGGCATTGAGAAAAAGAACTTACATAATTTAACAGCGTATTTTTGATAGGTAATGTGGAAGTGAAAATAGCAATATCTTGGTGTCAGTTAGCTTTTTAAAAAAATGAATATATAATACAAAATATATTTGGTAGAAATCATGTACATGATGGAGTTTGCTAAGTTACAGATAAATAGTCTTTAGGCGATGCTGCTTGGCAGACGGAGCATCAGTTTCTTTTTGATAAACCACTGAGCTCAGTTATTCATTTTTCCTGCTTGCTGTCACGAGCGTTCACTTCCTCTGAGCTGTGTCACCAGCAGGAGTTGACTCTTGAATCATGATGCCGAATCCAGGTGCCGACCGAACAAGATAGAGTTTTGTCGCTAATCCTGCAAAATATGATATTTTTGTTGTGAACAGAACATCCTGTTCGTTTGCAATTGGACCATCAGCTGTGCAAATTGTATTCGCTGCTAAAATTGTCATTATTGGTGAATAGCAAACAAAAGGCCCCTGTACAAAACTTTACTTCATGCCCCATTTTTCAGGAATATTCGTTCACATAATAATGCCTCTCAAACACAAATATGCGACTTGTGATTTTCACAATCACCGCCGAAGTCTGCCGTACTAAGTCAGAGAAATAACCGTTCGTCCCGTCCTTTCATCATTCTTTATCCATTGCTCCACTTCCTCATTATATCTCAGTCCCTATCTCGCTCCAGAAACCCATCTAGTTGCCTCTTGAACCAATTTACACAGCGCTTCCATTGCCTTCCTTTATATGTTATTCTGCAAGTCGATTGCCTACACATCTTTAAAAAATGTACGGTCTCATTTCCCTCCTTATGTTCCTCACACTCATATTCAAATCCCTTCACTCACTGACACCTCCCCGCTTTTATGACCTCCTCACCCCACAAACCACCACCCAAAGCCTCCGCTTGACTGGCACCAGACACCAGCTCAACCCTCACACCCACTGCCTCATCACCGGAAGTCGCGCTTTCAGTCACTACGCCCCGAAACTCTGGAACCTAGGAACAGGAGTAGGCTATTCAGCCCTTCAAGCCTATTCCGCCATTTAACTAGATCATGGCTGATCTGTAACTCTACTAATCCTTTACAATTAAAATTTCCCGCTTTCTCCCCTGACCTACCAAAAATCAGTCAACTTGATTCATGGAGGTGTGGATGGATCCAGCATCCATGATCTTTTGGGGAGAGAATTCCATATTTCTACCACCCTTTGAGTGAAAAAATGCTCACAGTCCATCTTAAATGGCCTGGTTCTGATTCTAAGACTATGCCCCCTTGTTTTGGATTGCTCCCACCGAGGAAATAGCTTGTCTGTATCTACCCTATCAAATCCCTTTATCATTTTAAATACCTCAACCAAATCACCCCCCCAACCTTCTAATATCCAGGTTTACACAGCCTTTCCTTGTAATTTACCTCAGAAACTCTCCCTTCTCTCCCCCTTTTCAGGTCGCGCTTGATAACCTGCCTCTTCAACCGTGCTCACGCCACCTACTCCCCCCACCCCCAAACCAGCATGGTGTCAGGCTCTAAGATGCTGACATAAGTGCAAGTTGGTACAGTAATTCTAAACTTGCGTGCCCTGGTATTTGAAACTAAAATTTTTATTATGCAAAATGACAGCATAGAATTCAGTACAGAAAACAAGTGTAATTACACCTATAATACTGGTCAGTTGTGCACTAAATATCTAATTCCATCTAAAGCTGTTCACACTGTACTGCCAATTAAGTTTCAATTCCATGTTACCTTATAAAATTTTAAGTAATAGTTTTCATACTTGGTAATCGTGCAAGTTGTCAACTTAGCTCCACACCTATCTTTGCACAAAGAAATTAAATAATTAAAGATTCCACGATACTATTAACAAAACTTCTCTTAGTCTCTTGACCTCAAATCCTCACTAACCATCTACCAGCCTCAAGTTCAAAGAGTGTGATGGAAGCAAAGACTTTCCTTTATGTAGTACTGGGTGCCTGTATTTTACCTCTATGGATCCTAAGCAATATAATGGAAAAGAATGTGCAATCAAATCCCTTAAGATAAGTATTTTAAATAGATTGTATAGAAGGCACAATCTGGTCAGTTTCCTTCTCCGTTCACACAGTTTCTCCACAGTCAAATATATTAATTTAAAAATAAACACACTAATTTTATAGCTTTTCAGAATGTTATTAAAATACAGTGATCTTAGAACAAGATCATCTAGCTGAAAATATTGTGGAGACCTGTAGCTCAGTGGTGAGAGCACTTGCCTTACAAGCGAGAGGCCTGGGTTTGTTTCCAGGCAGGGTGAAACTTTGGGCAAGTTTCCTTATTCCACACGCCTGATAGTAAACCTTCAAGAAAAAAAAACTAACAATGTAAATTGGTCATTTCAATCCACGACTGTTTGTGGGACACTGCTGTGCGCAATTGGCTGCCGCGTTTCGCCCACAAATATACAGTCAATTCACTTTACAGTACATTCTGTGAAGCGCTTTGAGACGTCTGGAAGATGTGAAAACCGCTATACGAAATGAATCATAGAATCTTATGGCACAAAAAGAGGCCATTCGGCCCATCGAGTCTGTGCCGGCTCTTTAAAAAGAGCAATTTAATCCCACTCCCCAGCTCCCATAACCGCGCAAATGCAAGGATTATTATAGGATTATTGGAATACTCACCACTGGTCTGGATGAGTGAAAGCAGCTAAAGCAACGATTGAGAAGCTCGCCACAATCCAGGAGAAAGCAGTTGACATTCTCAGCACACATCACTCAAGTCAAGGTTCAGTCCCTCTCTCACCCCTGTACCATGGCTGCAGTGTGTAGAATCAGAATGCACAACAGTAACTCACCAACCTTTCTTCAACAAATCTCCCAGCCCTTCCACCTACACTATCCAGACCTGTGGTTTCAACACTCGTGACTTCCAAATCATTTACTGACTTGGCCACAGATCGCCACCCGTCAACACTGGGGTCAAAATCCTGCAACCTCATACCCACACCGCAGTAGCACAAGCGCCACAGGTTTAAAGAGGAGGTTTAAAAGAGGTAACGATTGCAGAGATGTCCTGCCTGTATATCAAGATGAATTTTAAAAAAATCCATGTGAATTGATCATTCACTTCATGACTGTTTGTAGAATCCTGTTGTGTGACAACTTGATTCTGTGTTTGCTGCGAACACAGACATTTCACTTGCTATAGGTGCTGTATCTAATGCAAGATTACTTTGCTGGTGCAATATTTGAAGTAGCCACAAGAAACAGAGAGTGTGTGTGGGGAGGGGAGCGGTGGGGGAGAAACAATCTATGTCTAGTGAAAAGATCCACACAAATTTAAATATAAATGCTTGAAATAAGAAGATAAACAGCATTCAGGGAAATCTAAACTAATTAAGCAGGTGGCCTAAACAGTAGCTGTTGGATTTGAATGTAAATAAATGTAAGATAATGTGTATTAGAACAGTGAACTTGTACACAAAAGAGGATGCACTTTGGCAGAGATGGAAATTGAGAAACGATTTGGGTTTGATTGTTGATCACCCACTGAAGGTTGCAGTCAATTTCAATCTGTCAAATACAGAGCTAATCAAATAACGGGTTACACCTCAGAGGCACGTGACAAGCCAAATGCGTTATTACAACCTTTTATAGCTCACTGCTGAGTCCACACTCATAACCATACGGTTTAAAAAATTGATGGTTCATTTCAGTCAAAGGAACTCCATTAGCCGAATAAAGTTACTAGCAGCAATAAACTACCATATAAGGATATGAAAAATACAGTTCCTATTTTAAGTAGTAAATGCACATTGTTGATTGAATATTTGAAATGCAAAATATCAACATTGTAATTCAGGATGACTCCCTCTACAATGTCTTAACTGGATGTCACTCTTGAATCATACTGATTTACAAGCATTAGGTCCTGAGAGTTTTTCAATCTTAGACTACAAGAGATAGTAAATATGCTATCTAACATACTAGCATTGCTACTGGCAAATTTATTATTTTCTCTGCCATAATCTATGCTACAGTAAAAAAAAATTGTGCAGCGTTTCGAGACATATCAACAATGTGTGCTCGCTGGTCTTCCCAACACAAGGTGCAGACTGTCTGGAACTCTGAGGCTCGTGTCCTTTCCACACTGGCTCTGCAAGCTCACCAGGTCCATCCTCGCTTTGCTCCCAATTTTATTTGCATAACACATGTAAGGATTCTATTAATAGATTTGTGTACACCCAGTCCAGGGCTGGTAATGCCACTTTGAGTTGTGATCATTGGTTTTCCTTAAGAGGTCCTTTAAAAACACTATATCAATACTGTATTCAATTGGACGAATGAAAGAATTCACATCTTTTTTACTGTACAAAAAATTAATTTGAGCCCTTCCTTGAAACTGTACAGAAGTACCACAGATACATGTATACATACGAGGGCCATTTACTGAGATTCAAGGAAGACAACATTAAACCTTTAAAAAGTGCCCTTTTTTCTTTTTATTGTATCCCAGGACGACTCTGTTCTGTTTGTTTAATAGGTTAGCTGCAATTTCTTTAAGGATTGAGGCTTCTTTAGTGCTTTCAAGCTTAACTGTTGTGTGCAAGCAAATGGCTACCACATTTTGACCACAAAATAAAGTCAATTCAATTTACAATATATTATGTGAAGCACATCTCGAAGATGTGATAAGGCGTTATATCAAATGCAAGGATTATCATTATTAATAATAATAATAGTGAACACTTCGTAGTTCTCAGCACCTCAAGGCACAAACTGTTCAGGAATATCTAGGGGAATACATGTTTTCAGTGTTGAGTAAGCAAGACAGCCAAGTGATTAGGAATATTGTATATGGGAACATAGGCCCAGTTTGAAGAACCAAGTAACACCCACTTTCTTCACTTTATTCTGTTCTGAGAGTGAAGCATTTCAAGAAAAATGATGAAAGTTGATCACTTAACACATAATATTAATAAGAAATAAGAATCCTTGCATTTGATATAGCACCTTTCACATCGGGACGAGATCTCAAAGAGTTTTTAAGCAAACTTTCATTTAAAACACACCAAGTACTGTATATACTGTAGTACCATATTGTCAAAAATTGAGCAAGGTTAAAAAAGACAACATCAACCCCAGTTTTTTTTGTAAAAGTTTATTTATTGACATGTTTTAAATAGATATGCACAAAGAATGGTTATGAGTTGATGAGAATCTTAGATATCTTGGCCAAATTAAGCGTTTTCAATAAAATTAAACACACAAAGCAAAGCATTAGGAACTGGAGATCTGTTTGGTATTGTCTTCACTGGAAAGAGAAGCTAGCACTGGGGAGTCCTCCACACCACTGACTGACAAATTTCAAAACATCTTGACATTCTGGACTGTGAGTCGTCTTCAGATGGAATAAAGCACATCGTTATTACCAATCTGCATTGACTGCTTTTGTCTTTTACCTAGATATGCAATAGCTAACCCTAGCAGCATTCGCAAACTGCTAATTCCAATTTCTGGATTATAACTCAAAATGCAAGATTCTGTACCAAATTTGTGCAAGTAAAATTGGCAACTGCGAAACTGGCAAAAGTCATTTTGGTACAGTTGTTTACCAATTTTGCATTTGAGAAGCAAACCAAAACTCAATACAGTTAAAGCCCATTTATCCGTGACCCGATCAACCGTAACTTCCGTATAACAGGCATTTCAAAAAAAAGGTCTCCATTTGATTAACTGGGTCTTATCCGGCACAATTGCATTTTTTTCTCTCGTATCAGTATCTCGGTATGCTGCTACTAGTGCCTGAAGGTGGCGCTGCTGTTTTTTCCCTCATAGAGAACAGTATGATTACATCTGAATGCTGCACTTCCGGGTTTCAGAGAGAGGTGGGGGAGAGAGAGGGTCGTGGGTGACAGAGGGAAAGGGGGGGAGGAAGAGAAAGGAGTGGGAGGGGGAGAGAGAGGAGGGGGAGAGGAGGAGAGAGAGGGAGGGGATGGGTTGATTAATTTAGATGGAAAATGAGAGGAGTGGAGGGGGGTTGGGTTTGGAGCCATTGAGATGCCAGACTGACTGTGTGTGTGTGTGTGTGTGTGTGTGTGAGAGAGAAAGAATAAAAGGAGAGTACCCCTTTGATTGTGTGCTGTGTTTATAGACTGTAATCAATATTTATTGCTTTATTGGTAGGTATCCATACAATATTCTGTTATTATTTAGTCTATTATTAATATGGTATGTTTAAAAGAATGTAATTTAAAAATTAATTTTTTTAATTAATTTTTTTGTGTTTTCAGTCGAATATCCGGCATGCGCTTTAATCGGCATTGGCTAAGTCCCGAGGGTGCCAGATAAATGGGCTTTTACTGTATTCACACAACAAACACTCACACTTAGGCCTCATTATCTAAAATTTGCAAACTACCAACGTCACATGATTTCTTACGTTTATGGAATCTGAAAAGCCAACACAAAATCCACATATCTACGCTAATATGTAGTGTAATACATGTAATATGTCTAATACATATGCAGAAAGTGTATATTTGCAGAAAAATATGTTTTTTTCTTCTCTGTGCTCTAATTTTCCACACAGGCACATGTGGTAGTCAGGCAAGATTTATGCAGGCCTAAATAGAGTAACTTTAAAAAAAATCAAGATTAACTTTAAAAAAGTCACAATTTTACCTGCACGAGTGTGAAAGGGTCCATATTGCCACTTTGTTATCACTAAATTTGCACTATAAATGCTGCAATATCTCAGAAGTCTTCTTTTTTAGAATTATAGTTCACTATACTTTATTTTAATAAAAAGTCTTTCAGATTACTTTTCGAAGTACCTTTCTAAAACCATAAAGATGCATTGGGAATAACTTTATAAAATGTTTCTTCAGAAGCTTTATTGCTGCAATAACTGACGCCCTATTATGCGTGGCTTTTTTTTGTAACATTATAAGTTGTTACTTACTTTCACTGCCATCAAGAATTTGTTCCAGTCATCTTTATTTGCTGCTTTGCCAGGTCTCTTGAATTCAATTTTGTTCCGAAGTACTGGGTAACCTGTAATATGACGTGAAGTATGAAAATGGGCAGTATAACGGACAAAATGTTCTGAATTTGTGAGTCAATCTCTGATTTAAGAATCATCATGAGAAAAAAAAACAATTTTCCCTTAGCTATTGAATTATAAATTAATGTGTGTGTAGCTTCCCGAATGCACACATTTTAAATGTGGTCCTACTAATGAGTTATAGTTATTATAATATGGTTTAGTCTATAATCAAAATCCCCTAAGTCTATATCTTTAACAGTTTCACGTCAGATTCTTTCGAAAAGAATACCCAAACCCATTTCTTTTTCTTATTGAATAATGGTAATAGACATTGTGTTCCCTTGATTTATATCTTCACTTCCAATCTCTGCAATATTACATTTACTTGTTCATCCGTTTAATTGATGCAGATCTATTTAGAGTATTATTAGTCTGTCAATCTTTCATTGAGTCGCCCAGCGTGCTGTCAACAAATGTTATATCAATAAAAACACCTTTCTCTAGTTAGTATTTGAATACATTGAAAACAGATCAATGGCAGACAACAGAAGAGCTCCACCAGACTGTCCTCATGTTATCTATGTCTCACAACTAAGAGCATTGTAGCTATAATCTTGTCCTCCATTTGAACAAGGTTTGCAGAACTGGATAGTAGCAGGAAAAATATTTTCTAATATATGCATAACAATTAAAAGTAAAACATTTAAGTAATAATTAAATAAGTGTCTATTTACAGAATAGACTCATCATTAGCGCAAATAGTATCAATTTCTCTCTCCTTCCCAGCAATGTACTGTAATTCGTAAAATAAATACCTGTTATTATGCAGGGAAGAGAACAAATACCAGTACTAACAGCCACTAAAGAAGCTTCATAAGTGTCTCGTTCATCAGTTGGTAGGACCTGCTCAACCCTCTGGTCCATGGATACTGTGAGGACCCAGTCCCGGATTTCCTCACGCTTATCCTCCTGAAAATGGTGGGGAGGGAATGACACAAAAAACAACTATGAAGTGAAGCGGAAACCAGCCTGGAACAAAACCACCGCAGGAGCGACAGGTGGAATGTCAGCATTTTCACTCGGTCTTTGACCATTGGTGTGATCCACACATCCGATACCAAGAAAAGTCACAGTTTTACAAAATAACAATAACTGTGATGTAGTTATAAAAAAACAAAATTGAATGATGTTCTAATGATCACTATTCTACTACGATTGAAGTTCTAGGTAAAATGTTTGACACAAACTTTATACTCGTTGTAGAATATCACCCTCAATATGATTCACATAAGAAACATTCAGTTGCAGCTATAATTAGCATGTTATCTGATATGCAGTAATTCATCTATTCATTTACATTGGTTCAAGACCACAATACATGTGAGACCAGGTTAATGGTCTGAGTAACCTCAATTATATTTAAGCATTGTTTGGAGCCAGTTAGCACATTGGAAAAGTGAAGGGGAAACAACAGCAATAACATCAATTTATATAGCGCCCTCCAAGCCGGACGGCATCTCAGAGTGCTTCGAAACAGCTTCAGTGAAACAATAATGGACAGCTCACTTCAGTAAAGAGATCATTTCCAGGAACAAAGAGCAAGTGAGTGTCTTGTCAGAATTAGTCAATCCAAATGGGGTTATTTAATATCTTATATCAATTTATCTTATCCTGCTCAGACGGTCAACATTGTGGTGATTCAGTCATTGCATAATCCTTGAGGTTTTATTATGTAACCAAAAGAACAAATGTAAAACATTAAAATCTAATAGAAAAGCAAAACACAGCGATGGAATTTTCAGAGATGCTCAGAATACTGAATCGCAGGAGCAAACTCACTATGTACAGACACAGCAAAGAGAAAAATGTACTATGTTATTTATGATTAGATAGATGAAAGCCACAAAAAAACAAAACTTGTAACCTTTCCTTTTGAACTTACCTGAACATGCTGTTTTACTGGCACCGGGATTTCAAATGGAATATCTGTATCTTGAAAATCAGAATGATCAAGTGCATCAAGATTTCCTTCTTCGATGGCCTGTACACACAGCACACATCACTGTATCACCAAGAGCTTTAATAATAATAATCATCCTTGCATTTGATATAGCGCTTTTCAAGTCTTCTAGATGCCTCAAAGCGCTTCACAGAATACACTGTAAACTGAATTGACAATATATTTATGGGCGAAATGTTGCAGCCAATAGCGCAGAGCAGTGTCCCACAAACCGTCGTAGATTGAAATGACCAATTTATTATTGCTTTTTTTTTTAGATTATTATTAGGCGTGTGGAGTAAGGAAACTTGTACAATTAGACAATTATAATTAGACAGCATTCAGAGATTATTTGGTTGACGGGGTAATAATAATAATAATCCTTGCATTTGATATAGTGCTTTTCACATCTTATCGATGTCCCAAAACGCTTCACAGAATATACTGTAAAGTGAATTGACTGTATATTTGTGGACAAATCGCGGCAGCCAATTTCACAGCAGTGTCCCACAAACAGTCGTGGATTGAAATGACCAATTTTATTATTGTGTTTTTTTTTGGATGGATCAGGTATGTGGAGTAAGGAAACTTGCTCAAGGTTTCGCCCTGACCTGGATTCGAACACAGGTCTCCCCAGCTTGGTCTCCCCAGCTTGGTTTCCCCAGCTTGCAAAACAAGTGCTCTAACCACTGAGCCACAGGAGCTCCACAAACTGACTCTTGAATGAAAAACTAAGGAACTGAAATCTCCTGCTCCGACAGGCATCTTTGACTCTTTCTTGCTGTAAGGAGCGCAAGAAAGCCATGATGATGCCCCAGGAGTCAGTGCTTGAGCATCTACGATTTTTAATCTAGATCAATAGTGTGGATCACATATTCAAATATCCTAATGCCTCTAAAACGGGAGAACAGCAGTAGATGGCGCAAGTGAGACACAAAACCACTTAGATCTACCGTGCAATTGTGCAGACAAATGAAAAAAAATGTCAACACTAGTAAGTCTAAAGTATGGTATTGTGGTCAAATAAATGTTCATCATAAGCATGCAATGAAAGATAATTAATTGGCATTGGAATATATCAAGAAAAAAATAAGTTTTTATTACAAAGAGAAGTTGGTAGACTCATACTTTCAATGTCAGGAACATTGTGATGTAGTTCAAAAGCAAACAGAATACTGGCATATATAGCCAAAACAATCAACACCGACAGCAGAAATACCAGAGCACTTACATCACTGAGATCCAGGAATCGATTCAAGAATATAAAAGCCATGTTCTCCCAACCTACGGCCTGTTTATTAGGGAACAAATTTGTGACAAGTTAAATTATTTAACAATAAACTAGTAGGCGATCAAAACTGCTCAAGGTGCCACAAACTATTGTTACAAAGTAAAATAAATATATTTTCAGCAACTATTACTTTTACAAAATTTTTATATGTCTGAATTCTCAAAAGCTATTTTGGACACTTCATGTGTTCAATATGTGTTCTGGTTGGCTTCTCACTATTTATTTTGGTCAGTACTGTATTTCTCATTATTTATTTTGGTCAGTACTGTATTTCTCACTATTTATTTTGGTCAGCCAAGTGCCTGACATATGAGGAACCCATTACCATGCTTAAGAGAACCGACACCAGACAGAGATCCACATATCTAGGTCACCTACACGTGGAAATGTCCCTCCACCTCAAATGGAATAGGTACAACCTCGCTGGAAGTACCTACCTTGCGTGTCTGGTTCCGGAAAGTATTATGCACAGACTAGTGGGCGCTCGAGGACCCCAGAGGACATGCTTTCATCCTGCTGGAGACTAACCAGCTAAAATCCCAGAGCTCACCTGGGGAACACTGTCCAGTAAACTTCCCATTTTGTCCATTAAGACTTTGGCTTTCATGGTTAACAGGAAGGAGCTAAGTGGCAAGAGTCTCTGCTCTCAGTGACTGGCCGACTCGGGTTATTTAGTGGATTTTTGACAATTTCATATATTTCACCAATAATTACAAAATCACGGGTAACAAATAGACTTGTCACACCTTTGCTGCCATCCCAGCTTCATAAAACGCTTTATCAGCAGGGATGATGTCTGTGTGCCGTAACAACGAGATGGACAATTTTGCTGCTGTGATGTCCTGGAAAGCAAAAACATTTAAATGTTTAAAAATAATCCCCTTACTCTAAATCACCCAATACAGTAATCAGAAGTTTTTCGCAGGGTTATTGACTCCTGAAG
This sequence comes from Hydrolagus colliei, assembly GCA_035084275.1. Classification (NCBI taxonomy): domain Eukaryota; kingdom Metazoa; phylum Chordata; class Chondrichthyes; order Chimaeriformes; family Chimaeridae; genus Hydrolagus; species Hydrolagus colliei. Next base: position 6,586,834 of record CM068744.1, on the reverse strand, counting down.
TTCCTTGGGAGATGCCCTCCAGTGTCTTCTCCAGTCAGATTTCAGACTAAATCGTATGGTGAGAACATTGCTAAAGCCCTACACGCTCTGACCCGAGGCAATGAGAGAGTCACAAACAGAAGTTGTAACTGATAATCAATGACTGCAGGTCTACAACACAAATTGGCCACCTGATTGAGGTTGTAAAGCAGTGTTGAAATAAAACAAATACTGGCCAATGTAACTGGAGTAACCAACCGGCTGATTAGACTTTGTGGTGACCACAAGATCAGGTTTTACTCCATCGTCCAATCACATCTTAATCCATTGTATTTTCTGTGATGTTCTTATCAATTGTAGTGGTGCACTGAATAATGGGTCTTAACCATTAACCTAATGTTGAGAATTTTTTTAAATTCCAATATTTTATGTTGTAAAGTGCTCTAAAAATCCCAATCTTATCACCACTAGAATCGAAGGCTGGGCCTTTCTTTCTTAAAATCCAGGACACAAACCAAGTTTCTCCAGAACAAAGCAGTTGGAGGTATTTAGCAGGGTAGAATACAGGTCAGCAAACGCTTTTCGTTCTTTTTAAAATAATTCAAAGTGTGTCTTCAGGTGCTAAGGAAAACCAGCGCTACTGTGCCCGAAACCAGTGGTAATGAGAACAATCCTGTCACGTCTATTCACACAGAATGGTGAGCTCACCAGTTGGTTGACTCCCAGTGACCCTGCACGAGTGGCATAATAATGTACAATCAGCAGCATCTGCTCGAACTCTTCATGAGCTGGGGAATTAGCCTCAGAAGATTTGACAAGGTTTTCACACTGAAACATCACAAAGGGGGAAAAAAAACATAGAAATACTACATTAATTTATAACACAAAGCACTGGTATTTGAAAGTAGAACAACCTTACACAGTATGTAACACATTAAGGTTGATACAATTATTGTATTGGTCAAATTTAACCGGTACGTTTTGAGAAGGTTTACATTATTAAATTGCTCAAAATAGCTTCCTCTTGTTTCTAGCCAGGTTTGTCAGATGCTCACCAGGTTGAAAAGGACATCACGGAGATCAGCCCACATTCTGTATGTATCTCCATTATTCATGTTAGGCATGTTGACAATATCCATAAAAATCCTTTTGTATATGTTGAAATTCTACACGGAAAAAGGAAGGTCAAGTTGATCACAAAACCAAAGCATTTAACTTTCTATCCGTTGTTTACTCCTCGGGAGACAAGTGCTCCTGTGTGAAGCACGCTACATAAATACAAGCTGTTGTGATTTTAGTATACACTATATCTCCAAATGTTTGGAGATATAGTATATACAAAAACAACAACAACTTGCATTTATATAGCACCTCAGCGTGGAGGGCGGTAGAAGAACATAAGAATTAAGAGCAGGAGTAGGCTATTCAGCCCTCAAGCCTGCTCCACCATTCAATAAGGTCATGGCTGATCTTCTAATCTAATTCCACCTACCCACCTTATCGCCATATCCCTTAATCCCTTTATCTATAAGAAATCTATCAATCTCAGTCTTGAATATGTTCAAGGACTGAGCATCTACAGCCTTTTGGGGTAAAGCATTCCATAAATTCACTACCCTCTGAGTGAAGAAGTTTTTTCTCAACTCAGTGCGAAAAGGCTGATCCCTAATCTTAAAACTGTGACCCCCCTAGTCATAGTTCTCCAACCAGGGTAAACAGTTTCCCACAGTCTACTCTGTCATGGCCCTTATTAATCTTACAGGTTTCTATAAAATCATCTCTAATTCTTCTAGATTCTAGAGATTATAGGCCTAGATTGCTCAACCTATCCTCATAACTCATCCCCCTCATCCCAGGTACCAACCTAGTGAATCTACGCTCTAAGGTGAGTATGTCCTTTCTTAAATAAGGAGACCAAAACTGCACATAATACTCTATGTGTGGCCTCACCAGGGCCCTATACAGTTACCCTATAGACTTCCCTACTCTTGTATACAAGTGCAAGTTGTTGTTGTAGTTTTCATATACACCATATCTCTCCAAAATACAATGCTGTCTATAAACAAACATTGCATCAAAACATGCAATGTAATTGAGGCTAATTATTTTAGTTACCTGTGGGTTTGCAGGAGCGCCATGCTGAACATAGAGATGTAAGGCCTTTCCTGTGTTGCCTTCCTTGATGAGATGCGTAACATACAGTGCTACATACTTATGGAGAATCTTGTAGTTCTGATAAAAAAACACACAAATGTTATGAGTTACAATCAAACTTTTTCAACATTCAGTACAAAAAATATTTTATTTACATATGCATATTTACATATGCAAGAATTTGGCTCCAGTACTTTCCTTTCGATATATAGATCTGAATTTTGCAAACCTCATTAGTAACCAAAACTAATATTTTTTAAATAAGCAAAGAAAGTGGGGTTAATGCTCGTAAATTTCCAAGTTACCACCCTAAAAGAATACGACTGTTATTCACACTGCATCTTATTTAAGATACAGCAATGTGCACAGTATAGAAATATAAGCAAAGTAGCATTTGATACTGCAATAAGACTTTTCAAACTCTGTTTAAACAAGTGAATTATGTCAATATCACAGCAGTCACTAAATTGCTAGGTGTCAATTTTTTCAGCAATACAGGACATTCACATTAACATATTTTGCTTTACCTGCTTATTAGCAGTTTCAATACATTTGTCCCACTGTCCTCTTTCAGCATACATGTCTAGTGCAGCCATCACATCCACTCCAACCAGCTGAAAGAAGTACAAAGAAAATAATTCATTTAAATAAGAAAATAACATTCAAGAGGAAATATCAGTCAGGTAGCTATATCGGATAATATTGATTTTGTCAAGTCTGCCAAATACAATACAAAATGACAGTTGTATAGAGCTTTTCACATTAGGAGGACATGCCAAGGCACAGGATTTTAACTATTGTAAGTGACTGAATTTTACAAAAACATTTCTGGGGCATCTTCTTTTCAACATAGAAATATTAAAGAATAGTTTACTGGTACAGTAAACCTCGATAGTCCGGCACAGTTAGGCCCACTCACCTCCCGGATTTGGCCAGTATTTAGAAAACTCCTTGGAATTGCTGGTAAAGCACTGCCTCATACACCACATGTGCTGTAAACACAGCAGGGAAGCCAAACAATGCCCGAGCAGCAACCACAGCACTGGGTGACAGAGCGATGACACCATGAACTACAGGCTGCTGTTTCGAACTTTGGGAGATTTGTCGGACATCGGAAAAAAATATCTAACACAGTATGCATTTTAAAATCCTGCCGGTTTTAGGAAGTTGCCAGCTTTCGGAATGTCAGATTATCAAGGTTGTTCTGTATCTATCTCCAACACAGAGACACTATCATTTTATTGCATTAAAAAAATAAGCTTCCAGCAGTGTTCTCCTCACAGACAGATTTCTGTGAAGTAGGAAAATTGAGTCTTGCCCAGAAGGAGGATGCACTGAAACAAAATAACCTGGTTTAAATGTGAAATGACCTGACCTAAAACATCAATAAAATCAACATAAACCTTCATCAACTGAATTGGGATGCAAACATAATAATATTTATTATTGGATACTATTAAACAGAAAGGATTTTGTTAATTTGAGAAGCTTAAAAGTAGGTCAAAACTTTCAAAACATACTTTGCAACATGAAAACATCAATTAAACCATGAGGATCATTATCTTTTTCCTGGCACTGTGATAACTGTAAACTACTGATGACTCAAATAACATTAAAAAAATTAACATCTAATCTGATTCCGTTCAACCAAACTGAAAATATTCAGAAGTGACAAACACATATTCACACTTCCCCATGCTTCGAGTTTCCTATTTATAATCCAGTTAAAACTTAATATTTCACAAATAACAAGGCATCTAAAAAAATCTAGTGTCTTTCATAATTGTTCCTATCCCTTCTACAGGATGCCTTGCGAAACATAATTTGGTGATTTCAATTTAATGAGTAAAATATAAAAATATAGTTTTTACCGATTCCACTTTGCCTTGATGTTTCAAATATTCCTTGTAAAGTTGATCAACATAATCTTCATATCTACATAAAAATTAACAACAGCAGTAAAATATAAGTAGCAGACTATTTGATCAAAGCACTTGATACAAATTTAAACCATTTGAAAATCAATGAAATTACCTAAAACAATATTTTATTTCATTATAATCCTTGGCTTTGATACAGCTCCTTTCACATCAGAGGACAAACCAAAGAACTTCACAGAATATATTGTACAATGTTTGGTGGGTGAAATGCGACAGCCAATTTATGCAGAGTATTAACCTGCAAACTGCTATGGAGTGAATGACTTAGAGAGTTGTTGGCCAGGAAACCGGAACAAACTCCCTTCTCTTTTCAAACATTGCCATGGGATCTTTAATGTTCATCTGAATAGGTGAACAGGGCCTCAGATTTACATCTGATACAAAGAATGGTACCTCTAACACCCCCAGCACTTCATTAGAGAGTCAGCATAGATATGAGTTCCAAATCCCGACGTGGGGTTTGTCTCCACAACCTTCTGACTTAAGTTGAGAGCGCTACCAAACAAGCTAGAGTGACACAATGATAGTTGCTCATCTCATATGATTGCTGTTAGACTTAAATATATCTCTCATATATCCTTTAATTTACATTATGATTGGTTACATATGGTTCTTATGAAGGGCATGATTACTTTGCAATTTTGTTTAAGCTCTTAACAGGAAAAAACTGCTCTAGTAATCTTATTCCACCCGACTAAAGTGAAGGAAAATGATGAGTTTAAGAAAACAAAATGGAACTAATTGAAGTGTTGAAATGGAAAAGGACGATGCACAACTATGAATTGTGATAATTATGGGAAATGATGCAATGTAATTCCTTTATAAGGTTGTTCATTGTAGCATGAATTCTGTTACAATGCAGTTCACTGTGGACCCTAGTCACTGGGCAGGCACGCTGTTCACTGGCAGCAAATTGACCGATCTTTACAGGAAACATGACCACATTCGGGGTAACCTCACTTCCTGCTTAGGCAGGTATCCACAAAACAGGACATTTTGTCAGCAGTGACCTGATGTCCGGTACATTTGCGTATAACTCTTAACAGGGTCTTAAAGCTTTATATCCTCATGTGTGAATGGCATCAGTGACAATTGTAAAATGTGCTATTGCCCAGATGTCCACTATGCTACTTGGTCGCAGAGAAAAAGTATACAGGTATATGCTAGACACAAGACTGATCAAAACTGATGTCACAAGCTTCACATTAGTTTGAAAAGCACATAAAAATAATTAGATAACTACAATATTATCTCTGGATTCTGGTGACAGTTATAAAAGTACTACAGCTTCAGCATCATGGTTCACCAGATGACCCTCTCTGTAACATTACTGCCTCCTAATCACCCTGATTCTTGTGCTCATATCGACATTTGCGTACCTGGAATCAAGCTCCTTTGCCACACGTTTGGCTTTATTCCATTCTTCCCCTTTTATGAAGCAGTCTATTGCTTCTTTAATAAGATCCATATTAAGGTACAGTTCAGCTGCCTGAAAGGGCACAAAATTAAAAGTTTCTTAATAATAATAATCCTTGCAATTGTGTGATCAAATTATTATTGGGTTCTTTGGGAGGGATTATTATTAGGCATGTGGAGTAAGGAAACTTGGCCAAGGTTCGCCCTGCCGGGAATTGAACCCAGGTCTCTTGCTTGTAAGGTGAGTGCTCTAACACTGAGCTACAGGAATATACTGAAATCTGTGTGAATTGTAATCCACAAATGGAAATAGTCACATATCGTAATTAATAATGGCAAAGGATAAAAAAGGTTTAAGCATAACATTATGGAAGAACATTATAGTTGCATGAAAAATCACAAAATACTGCTGATGCTGGAAATCTGAAACAGACAAAAAAAAGTGGCTGGGAACACTCAGCAGGTCAGGGAATCACAGTTGCAGGTCCTAAACAGTTACTTTGAGTCAATTTATACAGTTTTTTGAGATTGTGGGAGTTTCCAAAGCTATAATGATTTTTTATCAAACATTTCCTTGTTTAGATTTATGCCTCTCTGTGGTGGAGTGCTTGTGGTTTGCAGTTTCAGAAGTGGATCAGGCCACAGTACTCCAAGGCACTCATTACAGACCATCCAGCCCAGATCATCAGCAGTAGCAGACCAATCACTGGGGCAACAACAACCAGTCAATCTGGAAATTAGTCCATTCATTAGCACAGGAAGCCAGTAATCAGCATCAAGAGTGGATCCACAGTACACCAGTGATATAAGCAAAGGCATTATTGCTTGTACCCGGAATCGGAGGGGGCATTGTAATGGGGTTACCTGCAGAATACAGTCTGCCTTACATAGAACCGAACAATTTATATTAATCTTAATCCATACCGCATTGTATTTATGGATTTCAACCAGTCGAGGCCCAACTGCCTGAATAACCTCAAGAGTTTTGTTCTGGCTTAAGAATTTGATGGATAGTTCAGCAGCCTAATGAAATAGCATACAAAGAAGAATGTGTTAACAAAAAATATTCAAGTGCAAAATAAACAAATAATTCTCACATTTAACATACTGCCTTTCACGCCTGGAGGACGCCTCAAAGCACTTCACACAATTTACTGTAAAATTAGGTCAGCCATTGCAGAGAATAACCAATATTATGAGGGATTTGTGGCCAGGACACTGGGAGAAACTCCCTTCTATTTTTGTAGTACTCTGGGATACAAAGGGCATTAAATAAATGCAAATTGATGTTGTAGAATAGTGCCATGGAATTGTTTAAGTCCACCTGAACAGGCAGATGAGGCTTTAGTTGCTCCTATGGATGGCATCCCGGACCACTGCATTGGAGTCTTAGCCTAGAGTATGCAAGGTCAAAGTCCTGGTGTGGGGTTTGAATCTACAACTTTGTTCCTCAAGGATGAGAATAATACAACTGATTCAGTTAGCTATACAGTATCGGAGTTAAGTAAAGACTTGTTTGAGACTAGGCTTGCTGTACCTGAATAATACAATATTTTGGCAAGCTAGGATCACCATTTCTGTTTCCTCTTATTGAGTAACATCATAGTAAATATAGAATTTGATATACAGTACAGTATTATATATTTTACCTTCATCCAGCACTTCTCCATCTGAGCCAGGTTGCTGGTCTCTTTGACTTTCAGGTAACATTCCACAGCCCTGGCATATTCTCCTGATTGCTCCCATTCTTTGGCTTGTTCAATCAACCCTTCTACTCCCCTGTGATATAGTCACCAAGTTAATAACATTTAAATCAACAGAATGTATACTAATGTTTAAATAAATAATTATCACAGACAGAAGCAAAAGAATCACAATTGAACATAATCACAAAAGCATGTGATCTGTTTAAAGTGAGGATACCACACATTTCTACAATTTCTCAATGCATTAAAACGTACTTTTTACCCTCATTTCTCATAACCATCATCATTTTATACTATGTGTGAAAACCCCACCCATAAATAATTTTATATAAAGTTGTGCATGATCCACTCATGAACAAATATTTTCATACAAAATAAAGTTTGTGTAACCAGAAGTCAGCGTAACAATGATAATGGTGTCTACAAAACAAAGGAGACAAAAGTACTGACCAGGACTACAAATCGAAATGATCACTTGTGCAGAAAAACATGGAAACAAATCCATATAATGTATAGTATTGCTTGCAAAAACTGACTATAAATACAAACAGTTCCGCATTATACAGCTATTTTACCCACATTATGCCCTTCTTAGTTGCTTCTTTCTCGTATTCCGCCTGGAGTTGTTCCAGCTTGCTAGGGATGTATTCCTTACAAATTCTAATCGCTTCACTCCACATTCCAGCTTCCTATTAAAAAGATCCAAATAAATAGGCTTTAACACATCAAAAGGAAATTGAATCCCTTGTTTCTCCACTTTTGCAATTCTGTAACATCTCGAAAGATGAACCAATGGTACAATTTCCCCAAACGATATTGCACAGGCTTGCCAAGGCTTACTTCATGGCAGAAAATACAGTTCAGAACTGGTTAAATATAAGACTAAAATCTAATGTGTATGTTCCAGCGGCACCAGTGTGGTAATGAAATTAGAAAATCCCAGGCTCGGTACGTCGTTGGTTTAAAGTTAGCTGAACTCAGCCTGGGTGCTTTAGAGGTACTGCTTCAGCGGTCCTGGGCTAGAGAGGAAAAAAAAAAAATTCTCTCTACTTGACCTGTTATAGGTCACACAGAGGATGGAATTCAAGATCCTTGTCCTCACTTTCAAGGCCATTCACGGCCTTGTCCGCGCCTATCTCTCTGACCTATCAGCCTGCCCACCCCCTCCGTTCAGCAGACTCAGGCCTACTCCACGTCCACCGTCCTAACCACCCAACCATCAGCAGCCAGGCTTTCAGCATCTCTGCTCCCACACTGTGGAACTCCATCCTGCAGCCCCTCCGCCTCACTTCCTCCCTTTCCTCCTTCAAGGCCGGTCTCAAGACCTTCCTCTTCGACCGCATCTTCGGCTGCCCCACTAACTCTTCCCCCTCTCCCACTCTCCTTCCCCTTCCCCCTACCCCAACCCCCCCAGCTCCCCACTCGGGTCCTGACCTGACTGACTGTTCAGCGCTTTGGGACGTCCTCCCGACGTGAAAGACGCTTTATAAGTGCAATTTTTTTTTTGTTGTTGTTGTTATAAAATGCTTCTGAAAATAGAGCATATCAGGACTCAGGTGGAATTTCTCCACCAAATAGAAGATGTACCCATTATAAGAGTCATTGGCAAAGTCTTAATAGCAAGATAATGTTTCCCTTAATGTCCCGGTATGCAGATAAAGATTAGCACCATGGGCTTAATCATACAGATTCATTAATCACCATCATCAGGAGATGATGGAGAAAATTTGAGGTTGAAAACTATTTTGATTCTGAAGTGGATTGATGCCTGTAATCCTGGTTTCTGCTGTGGAGCTCTGCAGAAACCTAAATGTTTCCCCCAGGGGGAAGGTAGAAATGAAAGGGTAGACACCACACACAGCTCTTAGGCAAATTCCTTGCAGTCAGTTTCAGAGCAGGACTGGCAAGGGATCAAGTTGCCCACCTCTTTGGCCAGTTATCAAGCATAGAATGAAGAGATCCAAGATTTAAAAAAAGTACTAGAAGAAGAAAAATTACATTTCTAAACAGTTAACGTAAAGGACTATGATTATCCCCATAGGCTCTACAATCCAGGGAGCTCAACCTTCCAATGTACCCATGGAACCATATGCAAAATTCGCCTCAAGCCACTGCAATTAGACTAAAAGGAGAAGCGAAAGAGAAGGAAACTAAAGAAAAATAAAAGGCCTGTAATCTGACCATTCATGCAGAAGAACAACAACAACAAAATTGCACTTATATAGCGTCTTTCACGTTGGAAGGACGTCCCAAAGCGCTAAACAGTCAGGTCGGGACCCGAGTGTGGGGGGGAGGGGGGGGGGGGGGGGGGAAGGGGAAGAGGGTCGGGGTAGGGGAAAGGGGATCAACAACATACAGAGCCTAATTCTGCCATGGTTTGTCTAAATGCAGTTATCCTTTGGGTTTGCTCATGGTCTGATGACAGCTAAATAGAGACCTTCATTCATCGTAAACTATTCTATCAACAGGCAGACATTTGAACAAAAACATTGATGAAGTGCAGCAACATCAAAGATGCAACAAAGCCTGTTTCTTACTAACTCTGGTTGATTTGATTAACATCATTCAACCCAGTCTAGTTTGCCCTTCTGGCTGAACAAAAAAGACAGATAAGAGAGGTTAAAAAAGTTATAATGGACACAAATAAATACATGAAAAATAAAATATGCAAATTAATTATAACATAAAATGATGAATGTAGGTGCCGCAATCTAGTTGTAAGCTAAATGAAGGATGATTTGTTTTCAGAGAAGGATATTGATGTATTGTTTACATTTTCCCCATTCAACAACAACAACAACAACACATTACATTTATAGAGCGCCTTTCACGTCGGGAGGACGTCCCAAGGCGCTGCACAGGAGGCGTGTGACCCTGAAATGATTCAAATCGTTTCTTAAAGTCTGGATACAAATTTCACTGAGATAAGATTGTGTGAACACCTAAGTCATGAACTCTTTGTATTCCAAACTATTTTTAAGCAATTGTTGCAATGATAAAATGGAGTTGACCTTGTAATATTTGACAGCCAATTCCGGCTTTTGTGCCCTTAATAGGAAAGCTTCAGCCTTTTGGTATTCTTTCTGTTCAAATGAGAACCGTGCCTGGCCAACCAGGACATCGGAAACACTCTCGGAATCATGAGCTTCTGCCACCCTCTGGGCCGCATCCCAATCCTGATTATGTACATACCTTTCAAGAAAAAACAAAAATATCAAGATAGATAGGCTATATATCAACCAAATGCAAGACATAAGAAAACACCAGTTAAGGAGAAAATCATACCCAACAGATCCATGCCCCAATGTTCGTACTTTGTCACTTGGTAGATTATTCCAAACATTTCTTATTTTTTAATTTTAAAAAGTTCTTCCAAATATTGGTTTTGAAACAGTTGTTTGCTTCTTTAAAATGGCTGTTCTCGTTCTATTTTTCCAATTTAATCTGACGCAATATTCCAGCCGTATTCTAAAATTCCCATTATAACACGCATCATTATAACGCTTATTTGTGATTGGGATGATTACTCCTAACATTTCTCACCAAAACATCCGAAATCCCATTATGCCATTGTCGCACTCTAAATTGTGCCTGAAATTCCATGGTCAACGCTTCAAAATGCATGATTACATGATTTCAAGTGATTCCAATTGATGGGAGTTGGCTAGTTTTCTCCACATGATGGCACTTTACCTGAAATGTCACTCCACTAATACGGTCAATTTGCTGATTGTGGTCAGATTTTTGCAGTCATTTTCATTTCAACATTATGGTATAATGTATACAGCTGTAAGCAATACACACTCACTAGTAAGGTCAATCGGCAAATGGCATCAAAATTCTTTGGTCCGTTTGCTGACATTATCAGTGAATTTCCAATGTATTTCCAGAAACATAACATTATTTCTCTTTAGTTACCATGCTATCTTTTATATTGTACGAGTTTCATCTCTAAATATTCCAGTTTCATCTGTAAATAGTCTTTGACTGTTACGGTATTAGAAGATTTACTTCTAAGTTACTTTGCCAATTTTACCTCAACCCTTGTTGCATTTCCAATATCTGTTTTAATCTCCCTCAGCACATTTCAATTCTCTTCCTTGTGGTTTCTTCTTTTTAGCCTTGAGAGAATTAATTAATTTATCTTGGGGACTGGCTGTGCAATCTATATTCATTTTCCTTAGTGCCATAGAGAGCCAATTATCTACACTAAGTGGGGCATTGAGGCTAAGCAACAGGGAGGATAATTGGACAGAATACAAAATACAAATTAGCGACAGTGCTAACCAAAAAGTGGTTTCATCAGCAGGTTATACTCACACTGTAGTGTCACACTGCTCTTTGCAAGTCCCCCTAAGTATCTATTTCCATCTTTTTCTGATCCTAACCTTACACTATATAAAAATAATGCAATGTGCAAAACGTACCTTGTGATACTGAGATTCTCACTATTAAGAATCTGTGCATGTATGAAGATCACAAAATCAGTTTGAATGAAGAAGCCCTGTCGACCCAACTGATCTCATCTCTTTGGAATATCCATCCTAATGTCCCCCCACACAGAATTAATCTGCTTTTCAAATGAGTCCAGTGTTCTGGCCTCCACAACCCTTCATAGCGACCTCTTCCAATTGTTAATTAACTTCCGAGGAAACAAAAATGTCCTGGTATCTGTTTTTAAACTGTCCTTTACAGCTGTAAACCTATGTCCTCTTGTTTTACTATCTGAGAGAATCCTACCTAAAGTATTTTTATGGGTTACTTTCTCCAATCCCATTTAAAATTTGTACCACTATGGGGCTCGTCTTCTTTCAAGTGGTACGTAGTTGCTAAGAAAGCCATTCAGATTCCCTAGATCACACATGTGCATTCACAGGATTTTAATTTGCCAGGATCCCAGCCCTACATCCATGTCAAGGCCTGATGAGGATCAATAGACGTGTGAACAGATAAACAACATTATATACGTTTGCTTTTCATGTTTCATATTTAGAGCTATTCATTTGTTTCACTGTGTTATTCTTCAACACTTCTCAGTTAACATTTTGTTTGTCTCTCAGTCTATTCAAGTTTGTAGTTAGCTGAAAAAGAAATTCTGCAACTATTTTGACTCACATAAGGACAGCCTCCTTAGGTTTTGCTGCTTTAATGAATTCAACTTCTGCTTCAATGAATTTTCCCTAGAATCACAAAACATTAGAAATTTAGTCTCTTGAACCAGACAGAAGCACCGTAATTTTTGTTTCAGTAATATGACAACAACAAAATTATATTTACTGCCTTTCGCACTGGGAGGAGGTCCCAAGGTGCTGGACAATCGGAGTTTCGGACCTAAGCAGGGGGAAGGGATTTGGGAGGATGGATGGCAGGGAGAGAAGGACGGTGATTGAAGGCACCTTTGAAGAAGCAGGTCTTGAGATGGATCTTGAAGGAGGCAAGGGAGGGGGAGTAGCGGAGGGACTGTGGGACGGAGTTCCAGAGGGTGAGGGCAGAGTGGCTAATGGTCAACATTCCACATGCCAAACACATGACATGACGAAAGGGTTTACGTTGAATAGACGTACAATCAATGCAACAACAACAATAACTTGCACTTATAGAGCGCCTTGCAAATGTTGATGCATCGGTAAAGACTTTTCCTTCAAGCTTTTACTTTATGTTATCAAAGTTTAAGAAAACAGCACTGATTTCCAAGTAAAATGATTTCAAGATTCTGAGTTTGAATGTTACCTGGGTAAAAAAATACTACTTTCTTCTCACTGATACGTAAAAATCAAATCTGTGTTTGTTTCTATATAGTCTGTCCAATTCGGAATAACTGTATTCTGAACCAAAAAGTTGATAAATCGTGGAATTAAAAACAATAATATGAATAATTCTTTTAAAAAGCTTAATGGTCTTCCGGCAGCCAGTTTAGTTCCAAAAATACCCATAGCATATTATTATAACCATGAGATTTATTACATTAAATGGTATCATATTATGTTTAGACTTTCCTGGATTCAATTTGAATCAGTAAACGTTTTGGTTTTGTGATGTTCTGTAATACAACATAAATAAATTGTCGTTGATAATAAATCAAATTTTAAAAATGAGCTAAAACACAGCTGGAGCATTGGAAACTGCATGTAGATGGATCAAAGTTAAGCGGGGGAGGAGGGGGATGTTAAGACTAAAACACATGCTCGTAGTGTGAGTGACTCACTAACAGGAGTCCGTGATGCATGCCTTAATGTTGAAATGTGAAAATATAAGTTAAAATGTATTTTAAAAGGTAAAACTAAGAGAATTAAATCATCAGTTCATCATATCAACCAATAAAAATCAGAAAAGTAAAATCAATGTCCATCAACTCTAAATATAGTACTTTGAATGATGCAAACATTAGCAGAAAATGTTATCGAGGTATGACATTACAATAGCATTTAATTGAATATTCAGAGAATAAAAGACTTGCCTCATCTTCCAGAAACATGGCATGTTTGAGATGAATATCAGGGATTTTGTGTTTCATAGATAACCGTGCCAGTTCAAATGCAAATTCGAAAGAGCTGAAATAGAATTTTACCACAGAACAAGTAGTTATAGGAAATGTACATATGATAGTTATAAGTTTTCTTTATTTTAAATAGCCTTTGGCTGATAAATGCACTTACTAAATTCTAATTTTATTTTGAGGTAAACTTGCAATTCCAAACATTTTACAAAGCTACTTGAAAAGAGCAACATCATCATTTACATTCTTGGCTATGACCAACAAAGACCATTTTCAAGTTGACTCAGTAATGTCTTTTTTTTAATATGTGATTGGCTTGCAATAAATGGCAGCCTAATCTGTTATTTTAGGATTGTTCCTTAAAGTACACTCAGCCTATGTAAATATATACCCAGATCAAGTAGTTCCCAAGAAGCTCCTTTTTGATAAGTGTAAATAAAAGGTTACAAAATATTCTCTTCCTTTTGATTTTTTTTATAAGTACTTTTCTGAAGACAAGAGAAACAGATGAGGTTGTGTTGAGCTTTAGTGCAGGATGAGATTATGTATTTAAAAATTCACATTATCATTTACTTTATAGTGTATCTTACCAGTTGTCTGCGGCATAGTCGATTGCAGTTTCCAAAAGACCAAATTTATTCAGCAGTTTAACTGCAGATTCACCTCCCATACTCTTAGCCCACAAGTAAGCCACCTGCTTGTGGGCATTTGCACCTCCATGAGCCTTTGAAACCTGTAGATATAACAGGGATTTTTTGAATTAAAAACTTTCCTCTTGCAACTTTTTGAAATCAAGTAAATCAGCATGTTTCTGCAACATGTTGTTTGATGACTACGTACAAGAAACAACAACAAAATTACATTTATATACTGTAGTGCCTTTCACGTCTGGAGGGCGTCCCAAAGCGCTGGAAATAATAACTGTATAAATGTGATTGTGTTATGGGCACTCATCAGAATCACAAGAACTTTCATGAATACAGTACTTCTTAGCTTTCTTTTATCCTTTACTAAGTCATTGCTTTCAAAGTAGTCCCAGTTCAATATGTATTTGCTCCTCATCTGAATAAAGAAAATAATCATTGCTTTTAATATAGAGATCATCACATTGATAATGCCTCAAATAAATTGGTTGTCTGTAAAGTTGTCTGCAAACTGTACATTTGTAAACGAACATAGCAGCCAATTTTCACACAGAAGTTTCCCCATCAACGGCCATGTAAATGATGATTTTTACCTGGAGTATGTTTAGTTGGGACACAAAGAGAAACTCCCATTCACTTTTCAAGTAGTGGCATGGGTTCTTTAACATCTTTCTAACACTCAGACAGAACCTTGTCTCAATGTCTCATTGGAAGGGCAACACATCTGACAGAGCCATGCAATTTTCCATTGGAGTTTCAATCTAGACTAGTCCTGACAAGCAAGGGGCCAAAACCTTGTGACTAGGAAATAACCAACTGAGACTGACATCTAACTTTCCTCTTAAATTGGCTTTTATTCAATTCTTCACCAAACTAACTAGCTTTGATCTGCATTTTATCAACTTTAATAATAATCCTTGCATTTGATATAGCGCTTTTCACATCTTCTAGATATCTCAAAGTGCTTCACAGAATATACTATAAAGTGAAACGACTGCATGTTTGTGGGCGAAACGCAGCAGCCAACTACGCACAGCAGTGTGCCAAAAACAGTCGTGGATTTAAGTGACCAGCTTATTATTGTTGTTTTTTTCTTGTGGGATCATTTTCTTGTGGAGTCCTGTAACTAAGTGGTTAGAGCACTTGTCTTGCAACCGAGAGACCTGGGTTCAATTCCAGGCAGGGTGAAACCTTGGGCAAGTTTCCTTACTCCACACGCCTGATAATAATCCCTCAAAAAAATACAATATTATATTGGTCATTTCAATCCAAGACTGTTTGTGGGACACTGCTCTGCGCAATTGGCTGCCGCATTTCGCCTACACATTTACAGTCAATTCACTTTACAGTATATTCTGTAAAGTGCTTTGAGACGTCTAGAGGACGTGAAAAGCTTTATATCAAATGCAAGGATTATTATTATTATCAGGCATGTGGAGTAAGGAAAGTTGCCCAAGGTTTCGCCCAGCTGAGAAGTGAACCCCGGTTTCTCGCTTGTGAGGCGAGTGCTCTAACCCTAATCTATGGGACTACACTTTCAAGAATATACACACTGGCATTAAGTCAGCTGTTGAGGAAAATCACTAAACATTATTCTTTTAAAATTTTTCCATCATGTTGATCAATATTGATTTGTCTTTCTGCCCAATCTAACTGTGCCTTTTGCAATATAGGTACCCCTCCCCAACTGTAGGGGATATATTCCTGAAAACCTCCGCGGTTGGTAAAACTGCGGTTGGAAAATACAGGGCCCTATGGGAAACATGGGGATAGGGGGAGTACGTTTGGGAGAATTGGCTGCCAGGATCTGCAGCAATCCGCGAGGCTGTCTGACTGATTGACTGATCTATACACAGACACAGAGGGAGAGAAATCAGAGAAGGTGGTGTGAAACAAAAACAAAGGTTGCTGGGGAAACTCAGTAGGTCAAGCAGCATCCATGAAGAAAGGAAAAAGAGACAACGTTTCGGGTTTACAACCCTTCGTCAGGACTGGGGCTTGTTGTTAGGTGGTGTGGTGGGTGACACTGGGGGGGGGGGGGGGGGGGGTGGAGAAGGTGGTGTGGTGGGTGAGCAACAATACATTCATGTTATTTACCTTAATTCTAAGAGAGAAGCGACATTTCGCTGGTTGATTGCGACATCGCAACTGGGTCCTAGCGCTAAACGCTAGTGCGAAGGGACATTGAGGCTGGTTGATGCAACTGGGTCCTAACGCCAAACGCTAGTGTTAAAACCCGTGGATAAGCAATTGCCACGGTTGCCATGGTTAGCAAGGATTGTCACAGCGAGCCAACCGTGGATAAGTGAAATTAGCGGTAGAAAAAAACGCGGTTGGGGCGGGGTACCCGTATATACTAATGTGAACTGCAGTAAGTGACTATCCTTTTGGAACCTGGCCCACATTCAAGACATACCTGGACAGCCAGGTTGATTCCCATTCAGCAAGAATTGAAATTCAAGTGAGTTGAATGGGTGTTAATGGTTTAATGTCCAAACACCAAATGATGTTCTTTCCTCCCCATGCCACAAGGGTGAGCATGCACCGCTGATTCTCTGATACTCTTAATGCACGTGTTTTGGCTGCCACCCAACCTGAGCTGCCACACCCCCAAAAATGCACCAATTTCTGTCCAGCATTACTCCCACTCATTAGTCTTTGGCCTCACCCCCTCCCAAATCCGACCCCCAGCTTGGGTGCAAATCATTGTCTAGCATCTTAGGATGTCCTCCTAATGTGAACGGCACTATATAAATGTTATTATTTGCTGTTATTGTTGTTATATCCTGAACAGGCTTGTGAAGAAAGCCTTATAAACTATGAATTACAAACTCAATCTGCGTGTTCCTCCAGCCAGGATACCAAAAAATCCCTAAACATGGAAGCAGTGATTGATGAGGTGAATGCTGCTGGACTTGTGATACTATCTAACTTTCACTGAGACACATTGATGACGTAGTGTATTGATGATGTCACTAAATCAACTGTAAGGATCATTATTGATACAACTCAATAAACTACAATTTATTTTAAAACTCCCTCTAATTCCACAAATTACATGTGTGACAAAAATAGGTGAAATTTCTTACCCTGTATGCTTCATCCCACATGTCATTGACCCGATACATATTCACTATTGCCTTCCATTCTTTTGCTTCCAAGTAATGGTACTCAGCTTCTCGAAAACGATTTTCACTTTCCAACTCCTGAAACACAAGAAGCCATGTTAATGGAATTCTTAGTAACTAAAATAATTTAAGGTTAGACAATTCCATAGTATTGTCAAAGAACCCCGAGCACTAATGAGCATAGCTACTTAGTTTGTGACATGGAGTAATGTAATAAACTATCATTTCCACCAACACATCATAGAATGTTTGCCACGCTGTTTGTCTTGTTATGAACTATCTATTCACATACCACCTTATTTACTGTGATTGCTTGCAACCTGATCTATTCCTTCCCCACCCCTCACCTTTTTAAAGGTCCATATCAAGACCTACCTCCTTTGACCACTCCTTCGCTCATCTTTCCACTCTATTCCATCTATTCCCACCGCCAGCTCAGGTGATAAGTCATTATTGTTTAGTGTCTTACATCCTCTCAATGTGCGTTGTATTTGTAGTACTAATTTGTATTTGTAGTAATTTGTAGTACAGGATAAATGGTATTTTACATCACATGTCCCAAAGTTTAATTAACAATAAACATTTCCTGTAAGTTTTGCCCAAATGCTATATTGCACACCCACATTGAATCTGTGACTCTAATATTCCTTGAAGCTAAGCCGAGAGGATAATAATTAGGCCACTGTTGCCTACCTTTGCAAGGTGCAGATGCGTGTCTGGGAGCAGATCATTATGATATTTTGCCACAAGTCGAATCATATCATCATACATCTTAAGTTTCTTATACATTGTGATGGACAAATCAGGTTGATCCACTGCAACATACAACCTGCAAAGAAACAAATGTATCATTCGCATCATGGAATGGCTTAATCTAGAGTACCTCAAAAATAAAATCACTTTTTTTGCACAGAAAATTGGAAACAAAAACATAACCTTTGAACTAGTCTATGGCTAAGGAGTAGGGTCCGTCGATATGGGAATTTTCCGTAGATATATCGGTTTGCCCATATCGATATATACCGATATATCGATACCACGATATATATCGATATATCGCCGGACACCATATAAAGATATTTGCGATATATCGATTTTTTTTGATATATCGAATTTTTCACTATATCGATATATTTTGAATTACGATATCGGCATATCGATATGAAAATTATATCGGATATAACCGATATATCAATATATCGCCGGACCCTAGTAGGCGGTTAGAAGCTTGCAGAGGCAGAGGTGACAAGGCCATGGAGGGAGGAAGTTGGGGAGGCCAACAAGCAGAGAATTTGTGTAGTCGAGCCTAGATTTTATGAATGTGTATATGAGGTCTCGGCAGCCTGTGGTGTGAGACATTGGCGGAGCCGAGCAATGTTGCGGAGGTAAGGGAAGGCGGATTGGGTCATAGCACGGATAAGAGGTGTGATCCACAGTTGACGGTCGAACAGGATGCCGAGGTTCAGTATTGGCTCCTTGAGATGTAGAGTGCATCCATGGAAGGAAATGCTGTCAGCACCCAAGGTATGGTTGCTGGCGGGAGCCAAGCAGGAGGGTCTCTGTCTTGTTGACTCTTGTTAACTCAGGTTACCTTTCAGCCTCTTTGTATTTTCCTTGCTTTTCTAGTTCTTGAGCTTGATTAATATACAAAATAGCTACATCCTCCTGCTTCATGCACTTCATCGCCAACTGTAACAAAACAATTTCGCTTTAAATTCTAAGTATTTACCGCCAATAATAAACCAAATAACAAAACAAAACTACTTTACATTGTTCTACTCAAATGCATGTACAGAAAAAGCCCGATTATCCGTGACCCGATCAACCGTAACTTCCGTTTAACCAGCACCTCAAAAAAAATCCCCAATCGATTAATCGGGTCTTGTCCGGCACAATCGCATTTTCTTCTCTCTGTCAGTATTTCGGTATGCTGCTACTAATGCCCGAAGGTGGTGCTGCCATTTTTTTCCCTCACAATGAGTACAGTACGATTACATTTGAATGCTGCAGTAGGGTGGGATAAAGAGAAGGAAAGAGGGGCAGGAGAGAGAGGTGGGGGAGAGAGAGGGGGAGCTGATTAATTTAGATGAAAAATTAGAGGAGTGGAGGGGGGTTGGGTTTGGAGCCACTGAGATGCCAGACTGACTGAGTGTGTGTGTGTGAAAGGGAAGGAGGGAGAGAAAGAAAAAAAACTTTGATTGTGTGCTGTGTTTATAGACTGTAATCGATATTTATTGCTTTATTGGTAAGTATCTATACAATATTCTGTTATTATTTAGTCTGTTATTAATATGGTATGTTTTTTTAAAAAAAGAATTTTTTGCATTTGGTTTTCGGACGAATACCAGCACGCACTTTAACCGGCATTGACCAGGTCCCGAGGGTGCTGGATAAACTGACTTTTACTGTACAATGGAATGCTATTCATCCAAACAGCTTCCCACCACTTTTGGATAAATCAAAACTTTAGCTGACTGATCTTATCTACATGAATTCAGCACAGGAAAGATTACAATAAAAGAATTTGCATAACAGTTCAAATCTGGATATATTATTCCTTGACAAAATCCAGTCAATTCACTTTACAGTATATCCTGTGAAGCACTTTGAGTCGTCTCAACGATTTGATAAGGCACTATACAAAATGTAAGTACAGTAGACCCTCGCCGAATGTGGGGGTTACGTTCCTGGAAAACAGCGTACTCGGTAAAATCACGTTCGGTAAGCTTAATAAGGAATTGGGAAAAAGGGTTAGGGGAATCCATCCACAGGCTATCCAACCTCAACCCTCCAGGCACATCCACACCTGACTAACGCAACATGTGTACTGAGGCGGGCTACAGCCGGCTGGCCTGCTCATCACTCTCCTCGCTCTCACTGACTCACTGGAGACAATAAAACAGCACTTTACACTACCACAGCTTGGCTAAATTATTTTACCTTTGGTCCTGGAAGTGTTAGGCTATATGAATACAGTAAATATGAACGAAACAACCTTGACTGTACTTTACCAAAGAATGATGATGATGGTGAACTTGGAGGGGTTAACAATCCGAGGCTGAGGAATCATTGGACTTAGGCAGGAGCTGGCGGCGTCCTCCCAAGTGCGAATGCGCGCAGGGCTGGCGTCCTCCCAAGTGCGCATGCGTGTGTGGCCAACCAGCGCATATACTAAAATTTTACTTGCGTTCCGCAAAAAAGTGCCGCATTGACTTCTTCTCGTATGGTCAAATTCGCACTCGAGAAAGTTGCGCTCGGCAAGGGTTGACTATATTATGAATATCAAACGCAAAGCAAAAGGGTCTTATAAGCTCAGACTAGGTTGAATTTGGACCAATTATTCTTCTCTAGTTGATAATTTATGAACCCATGTGGTGTACAACAGTTACAAGTTCACACCATTAAACTCTATAAATGTATAATCTAGTGGAGAATCATCTATGAGAGTCCTAAACAGCGCATTAACTAATATTACAATGTGGATGTCTACATCCATTTGTCACTCAGACATGTTTAATGGAACATGATGAACCAGACAACTGAAATTAAATGCCAATTTAAAAATCTCTCTCAAAATCTCTGGGAAGGTCAATCGTGAGATTGAAAAAGGTCCCAATAGCACAATTTACTAGAAACTTGTATTTCCATTATTACAAGTTCGAATTCAAGATCCTCGTCCTCACTTTCAAGGCCATTCGCGGCTATGAACCCTCCTACCTCTCCAACCTGCTGTCTCCCAATGAACCTGCCTGCCATACAGCGGGTGTCCCCCACCTGACGCGCCCTACCATCAGTGGACGGGCTTTCAGCCTCTCTGCCCCCCACTCTGGAACTCCATCCCACAGTCCCTTTGCCTCATTTCCTCCCTTGCCTCCTTCAAGGTCAATCTCAAGAACCTCCTCTTCGATCACGCCTTCTACTGCCCTCCCAACTCTCTCCATCCCCTTTCCCCCCTAACCTGACCCTTCCCCTCGGGTCCTGACTGTTCAGCGCATGGGAACATCCTCCCAATGTGAAAGGTGCTCTATAAATTTAATTTTGTTGTTGTTATATTCACATTTAAAATATTATTTCAGTGGATCAATGTTGAAGTTTGCGAATGTTGGTCTCAAAGTACAATGTGTACAATATTATCAATAGATGGGTTTAACTCTTAATTTGCTTCATAGTATCTTGGTTTTCTAAACTGAAGACTCACGCATTATATTTTTAAAAGACCTCCCTTTAGCGCTGCATGAATAGTTGAAAGAGAAGGGAAGTGCATTTTTTGTTGGATGTTAACATTTTATATTCAAAAGTGAAAAATTGCATTGCATCACTTCTATTTAACAAACTATTCATCCATGTGGCCTTCAAGTGAGACCATAAATGTAGTGCTCAGCAATTTTCTCATGCCTACAGAGAACTAAATCGAGAGCTACATCTCATTTTATTTAAAAGTCTACAAACCAGGGGGCAGTGAAAATTGGGCTGAATTTGATTTCAGATTCTACAATCGTACAAATAACGCAAGAACGTTTCTTAAATGATTTAGGAAAGCGTTAAAACACAATTCAACACATAACCTTGTGAGCTTGCTCCCAGCGTCCTGCTTGAGTGTACATGTCAATGGCATCCTTGATTTGGTCACCTTTAACATACATCCGTTCTGCAATCTAAGGATGAATAGAACAAGGAACAATTAATGCTAACCTAACTACAAATCACAATAAACTTATGTAATCTTTTATAAATGGTAACGATGGCTATATGTACATTGCATTAAATTATTTCATTATACTATGAAAAGGAATTACATGAGTCTGCATTGCCCAATTCAATTGGACCTTCATATGTGCAAAAACACTTTGGACAGATATAATGAGAAAAGGATGATAATATGAAAAGGATTTATGATTAAATTTACAGCCAAATCTTTTCATTAGATGCTAATTATGATGAAATAATTCTGTCTGCCACATTCATGCGTGGTTTATGCATGGGACATAACAGACCCCATGCTTTTATACACAGACTTACACTAAAGAAGGATATGCAATTGACTATCATTTCATCCATCTCACATATTAAATCTTTTAAGGGAAAGTTCTAATAATACTTCCAAATCACCAAAATAAATTCTAGACCCCACCCCCCCACCCCAACAAAACTCCAACTTTGTTTATCCATTTCTACTGTTCAACCCTAGGAAGAACACATTCCTTCCTAGAAATATAATATTTTATTGTGTTTGATCACCTTAACCTCTTTATTGTATAACCTGAAATCCTATTCTAAGATAAATATTTATTCATGTATTGATGGGCCAAATGGCCTCTTTCTGCTCTGTAGATTTCTATGTTTCTAATAGAGAATCATAGTTCTTAAGGGAGAATTTTGTACATCATGACTGATTCACAGAATCCCTACTTCAATGAGCCAAAAGTAGATTGCAGGATTCTGTACAAAGAAACTTTGAAAGTCTGTTACCAATACGAATACACAATATTAATTTCTATGAGAATAAACAAATGGATGATTTGATAGTCTTCAAACCTCATACTCCTGAATAGAGGCATAATGCTGTGCTATCTTGTGATAGTACTTGGAGGATGCCTTGTCATCTTGCAGCTCTAGAATATGTATTGCTTTCTTCCACTGACGAGCTCCAATACTTGCTTCAATTGCTTTTTTAGCGCAACTGTGGAAAAAAAAGTTGAAACAAAATTGTTGTATAAAATGACATATCATGAAAGAGTTATGATTATCTATTTAGAACACCATTCCAACCCCCTGAAGAAACTGCTAGTTACAAAGAGTGTTTCTACAACAGGCACTTGTACTTCTCTTCCAATTGAACTTACCCAGCCTCAATGTAGTGGTTAATTGCAACATCGAGTTGTTTCTGCTGTACAAGATAATCTCCCCAAGACTCTTCCAACTTCACAACTTCTGCTGGGAAAGCAAAGCGGGACAACTCCACCGCTGCAGGAAGAAAAACACACCACTTCCTAAACAAACCTATAAGGACAAAATAACTAGAACAAAAACTAAATAAGTTGAACAAGGTCATGGGTTTCAAGTACTGTATCCAGAACTTTAACCTAGCCTGACTAGGCTTCAAATCTAAAAATAAATTAAAAAATCTAAATAATCTTATTATTTTTAAAATCTACCGTCCTGCCACATGTAGGCTCCTGACTCCCAATTCCTGGCCCAGTGTCCACTCATTTCCTGTCTTCTGCTTGTGGGATTAAAACAGTTACAATCCTGCC
Organism: Hydrolagus colliei; assembly: GCA_035084275.1. Taxonomy (NCBI): domain Eukaryota; kingdom Metazoa; phylum Chordata; class Chondrichthyes; order Chimaeriformes; family Chimaeridae; genus Hydrolagus; species Hydrolagus colliei. The sequence continues at coordinate 6,563,117 of CM068744.1, read as the reverse complement.
ACTGCCACCAGTAAGTGCTGGTACTGGTGCTCCCTCTGGGCGATGTCATCCGCAAACATGGGGTAAATTTCCACATGCACGCGGACGACACCCAGCTGTACCTTTCTGCCTCATCCCTCAACCCCCAGACCATCGATGTTCTGACAGCATGTCTGTCCGACATTGAGTCCTGGACGAGGGACAACTTCCTCCAATTGAACGTGAGCAAGACCGAAGCCCTCCTGATTGGCTCAAGCCAGCGCCTCCGCACATCGGGCGCTGCCAGCCTCAACATCCAAGGCTGTACTCTCCACCTCACAAAGCCAGTCAGGAACCTCGGCATCACGTTTGACCATAAACCCTCCTTCCTCCCCCACATCCGTGCCTTGACCGGCACCGCTTACTTCCACCTGCGCAACATTGCCAGGCTCCGCAATTATCTCACTCCCCACGCTGCCGAAACACTCGTGCACGCATACATCATCTCACGGCTGGACTACGGAAACTCTCTCATCGTCGGCCTCCCCAGTTCCTCCATTCACAGGCTGCAGGTCATCCAAAACTCTGCAGCCTGTGTACTATCCCGCACCCGCCTCCGTGACCACATAACCCCCACCCTCGCCCGTCTCCACTGGCTCCCCATCCTCCAGAGGATCGAGTTCAAGAACCTCGTCCTCACCTTCAAGGCCTTACATGGCCTTGCCCCGCCCTATTTAACCAATCTACTCTCCCCCTACACGCCCACCCGGACCCTCCGTTCAGCAGGACTTGGCCTGCTCCAAGCCCCCCGCCCGAACCGCCCCACCATCGGAGGCCGGGCTTTCAGTTTCTCCGCTCCCACCCTATGGAATTCCATCGCCGAATCCCTCTGTCTCGTTTCTTCCCTTTCCTCTTTCAAGGCCGGTTTGAAGACTTTCCTCTTCGACCGTGCCTTTTGATCCCCCCTGAATTTTTCGACCTCCCCTACGTGTTTCACCCCTTCCCGAACACTCCCCTCCCAGCTCGGGTCACACGCCTCCTGTGCAGCGCCTTGGGACGTCCTCCCGACGTGAAAGGCGCTTTATAAGTTTAAGTTGTTGTTGTTGTAATAACAGTGAGACAGAAATTCCTGCTTGCTGGACCAGATCTCCCCCCACACCTGCCCAACCCCAGCCAGTGTTTGAGTGTGTGTTAAACTATTAACAAAAAGTTGGATTTATATGGAGAGGTTAGAGAGGTAAGGTGGGTGCAGAAGAGTGCAGGGATTTGAACACAAGAGTGAGGATCTTGACTATCTATATGTTACTATCTACAAAAAAATGAACATTTTAATCAGGCACTCCACCTTACAGTAAACCCTTGGGCCATCGTCCAGACATGAAAGGCTCCGTATAATATAAATTTGTATTCTGGACTGCACACTGGTAGATATTCAATACATCTCTCTTCAGCAGATTTTGAAAGGTTGTTAGTTTCACATTAGACAATCAGAGTGAATATTTTCATACTTATAAAGTTAGCACCATTTTTTTTAACAAAAAGGTAACAACTTCATTGTAAAAAGAATCTGCCTTTCCTGGAACACTATGCAAGAGTGCATCCATCTATTTTTGATCAATGTTGAGCATTATTAGTGCTGCTGAAGTAGCAAAATTCTAGTAGGCCATATTGGCATTTATATTCTGCATCAATAGAAAGAACTCTACGGTTTAAGCACTCATCATTCATTAGTTGATCAATTAATGTTGCAAATAAACTAGGATTGAGAAAAGAAGTGCTGATAATAGGGGAAAAAAAAGCAAAGTAACACTGAGAGGGAATAAAATGTCAGTTGGCTAAAATAGTTTTATCTAAATTAGTATTGGAATATTTTATTAGTTGGTCAATGTCATCAAATTTATAAAACTATTTCAGTTATGTACTACCAATAAACAATAATTCGATTTGTGCATCTTGGAAATCAGTAAATTTTTAAGATATAATAAAGCATCCATATCCTGTAGGCACAGTACCTTTCCTAAAGGCGTTGCCCTTGCGGTAACATTCCAAGGCTCTCTGAGGACTCCCAATTTTGTCATAGAGATCTCCGGCCTGGGAAACAGCAAGCACTTGATTACATCATGAACAAACTGCTACAATAAGTAAGCATCCGAGTGACACATGGAACCAGCACATTATAATTTCTCCAATTCCAAACCATACCTCCACATACTACATTATCTTGCAAAAAACACTGATGAATACTCAGGCCATGTGAATAGCACACAGGTAACTTCCAAGACTGGGTCTGTGGTGAATGACAACATTTTTCTGCCACTATGCTAAATAATAATTTGAACCCTTGCATTTGATATAGCGCCTTATCACGTCTCAAGGTTAATTCAAAATCATTGTAAATTACCATAGATTATGCATGTGTGTAGGTGACTGCAAGCATTTGAATGAATAGAGAACAGCCTTATGTATTGTATCACATCATCAGAAATCCTTTTGATGTTATGCTTTTTAAGCCTGATCCTTACTACTTTAACTTTTAAGACAGGGCTGAATTAATTTCTCATGAACCTTTCAAAAGCTCTCCAAGCAACAGAAAATAAGATCTGCCGGATTGGATAAATACTGCATAATGCATGATTTTGAAAACTTGCAAGCAGTTAGATGTGAGCATTGTTTTAACATTGTACTTTATTGATGTGTTTTGCTTGCAGTGCAGTTATGGGAGTGTGAATGATGATCAGGTTGTTGCTATGTGGTGTGGGGTTTGTTTGAATATTTAAATTCTGGACTTTCTCTTCAAACAAATTTAGAAAACATAGAGCTCAGTATAGTATTTAAACTTTATATCATGTCATCTCTGGGAAACGTGCAAACTACTTCATGTAATTGACACAATATAAAGACTGAATCTCACCACTGTGTACTGGGATGAAATTAACAACAGTAATCTAATTCTTCACTCAGAGGGTAGTGAATGTATGGAATTCCTTACCCCAAAGGGCTGTTGATGCTCAGTCCTTGAACATATTCAAGATAGATAGATTTTTCATTCATAAAGGGATTAAGGGGTATGGGGTATGGGGGTAAGGCAGGTAGCTGGAGTGAGAATGGAATATGGCGGGGCGGGCTCGAAGGGCTGAATGGCCTACTCCTGTTCCTACATCTTATGTTCTTAGGTCTGAAAGCAGGGATTTCTAAAGGGTCAATCACCACCAGGTGACACTCTCGCGCATGATTAAGAAGATAAGAGGAAACAGCTACAGAACTGCAGTTATTGAGTCCAATTGAAAACAAAGCAAAATAAAAATATAAGCTTTATTGTTTAAACTGACGTGAATATCGCTCCCTCCTCTTGTTTTTATTGAGCACACACCAGATGCCACCTAGTGGTGACGGACTGGTTGGAGCTTCTTGTCTTAAAGGATAGTAGTTTTCTAATCCATTGAGTCACTCCCAACTGAATTAAACCGAATATTTTCCACCATAAATTCACATCATATAAAGTGTAACCATTATTTGATGTCCTAATATGAAAGTTAATGAATATTTAATTTATGCTCACTATCCCATGATAAAATTATTTTAAACATTCTGGGTAGAATTAAAGCTTACACTTTATACAAAGCCCAGCATCCCATAAAATAAACATTCAACAATTTCAGCACCAAGATTTTTTCATAACAATCCCAGGCTTTAAAGGTCAATTTTTCAATTATTACTTTGCTGAACTTTTGAACAGAAGGTTCTCCAGTATTACTTCTGGATTAATACCGATCAACAAGCATCTAATGACATATAATAAAACATACCCAGTTATTGCCAATACCTACCCTTTCATAAAAATCTCCTTTAATTAAAGCTGCGGCAATTTTGTTAATGACCTCAACGTTAGCCATAAGTTCTTTCCGACTCAATGCTAAACGTGCAGCTTTTGCTGGCAGACCAGCTTTCAGATAGAGATTAATTGCCCCTATGTAATCCTCATCATTTTCTTTCACTTCTCCTGCCTTCTCATCTTGATTTGTCTCCATCAGCCACTGGTAATAACTGCTTCTCAAGTTCTCTAATTCAGGGTGACCCTGAAGGAATAAGCACAGCAAGAGGAAATATCACAGAAGGTCATTCTTGGCAGGTTATTCTCCGGTGTGCAAAATGTCAATATAAAATAAGTTTATCAGCCTCCCCTTTTGTTCACTTTCAGCTGTTTCTCTAAAACCCTGGTTACAGGGCAGCTTCATATATATATATATATATAAATATATACACAAAAAAAAAATCTGTCAAATTTAAGTTTTTAGATTTTGTTTGCTAAACTCAGCAGCTTAGTGAACAAAGAAAGCTCATATTATATTGCACCACGAAGGGTCAATGCTTAGTTTGCTGACTACTAACAGCTGGGGTTCTGAAAATGGTCTCAGCACCTGTGCAAATGTCTGTCAAAATACCTGTTCTGATCACTAGTATGTATCAGATGTAATAATAATAATCCTTACATTTGATATAGTGACTTATCACCTCATTGAGACGTCTCAAAGCGCTTCACAGGATATATTGTAAAGTGGATTGTGCATTTTGTGGGTGAAAGTTCTGGAAAGTGCCTGTGTGTGATTGGTAAGAAGAGGATTAGGTTCAGTTGAAATGCCCCCAGTTTTCTTACTAGCATCCAATCTCCAGGTTCACAAATAAAAAATCCTCCATTATGAAGGTACCAGAGAAATACTGGTGCCCCAGAAACATAGCCCAGCATGTTAGTGTCTCCAGGCAACAAAGGGAGAAAACTAACAAAGGGAAGAAATAAAGGAATATATTGAACAAACGTTCTGAGTAGATTTCTAGATATCATTGTACAGATGTTTTTACATTGTGCGAACATTAATTTTCCTTAAACATCTCAGTGGCACCCTTTTAAGACTGAAGCTAACATTTTCTTTTACAACACGAATGTATTAGTGTAGCACATGATTGCCTTAAGTGTCGTTTCAAATATTGATTAGACTCAACAATTGTGTAGGATCTGGCAAATAAAAAAGTAAATACATGCAATTTGGATCATATTTAGCCTCCCGAACCTCTTCTTTTGTGTCGCAAAAAATCCTTTCTGAATAAATGTTCAGTCTGTGATTTTGTACCACATTTCTCTGTCTTGCTTGGTCTATTGTTTACAATAGAGTTTCATTGTACTGTATAAGGCAACCTTCAGAACAAATTACCTTAGCCTCAGCAACAAGAATACATTCATCCCACATATGTAGCTCCTGGTACATATCCATGGCTTTGTCAACAGCGTTCTGGGAAAAGATTGATATTTTCCTTTTAATCAAATTGTTCTCTGACAATTATTTTTAAAAAGCTTAGAATAATGCAGATCATTTAATTTAAAGACCTGTGAATAAAGTGTACGGTAGATGTTCACACACAATACAAATGCATTGTATGATACAAATTGACTGAAACACACTAAAAAGTTCTTAATGTAGCTGAGGGGTTAGCAAAGTAGCTAAAAGCACAGTGAAAAAGATAGGTCTTAAGGTAAGTATTGTCGGCAGCGAGGGCGGAGCAAGATGGAAGGACCCTGGATGGAATTGTTGACAGAAAGCGTGGACGTTCATCCATTTATAGGAGGACAAATTTGATGAAGGACATGAATAATAATAAAATAATCTTTGCATTTTAGATAGCGCTTTTTACATTTTCTAGATGTCTCAGAATTGTAAACAGAATATACTATAAAGTGAATTGACTGTATATTTTTAAGCGAAACGTGGCAGCCAATTGTGCACGGCAGTGTCCCACAAACAGTCATGGATTGAAATGACCAATTTATTATAGTTTTGTTTGAGGCATTCTTATTAGGCGTGTGGAGTAAGGAAACTTGCCCAAGGTTTCACCCTGCCTGGATTCGAACACAGGTACCATGCTTGTAAGGCAAGTGCTGTAGCCACTGAGATGCAGGACTCCTTGGCATGATAGTCAACCTTGTTCAGACTTAAAACCAATAGAAAAAAATGCTACTCCTGGAAATTTCTACACAAATGTCAAAAGAACTATCAATCACAAATATCATGTGATACCCTCCAAACCTGCACTTGACTTAAGTCCCAAAACAGAGTCATTCTACCTTTCCATTCTGACAATGGATTTAAGACTGAAAGTCACTGAAATATACAAATTGCACAAAGTGAACAACTGCACATTTTCAGATCCCAGCATTCAAACCATTCTAATGCTTAAAGACCCACAGTCATATTGCAGCCATTACGATCCTCACTTTCTCTGTGCATCGATTTAAAAATAAAATCTTCTTTCAATTAAATAAACCATTCTAACCCTCAGAGACTGCATATCTCATATCGCTACCATTAAACAAATATTTTCTGTACCTCACTTTGTGCACTCAACCTAAAAAAATCCTTTCACTAGAATAATAATCCTTGCATTTGATATAGAATTTTAACACGACTTCGAGACATCTAAAAGCACCACAAACTGTATCGCAAAGTCGAGTCACTGTGTATCTTGTGAGCAAAATTATTTTTTAAAAAGGCACAAAAACATCCTATCTTAACTGCATTCCATTTCTCTCCTTCTGCATCACTTTCTCTTCCCTCGTCCCCAAAAGAGCCATTGACAAGCACGGGGCCTGGGTCAAGACCACCCACTTCCCTAACATCAACAGCACTGCCCGTCTACTACATGCATACACAGCATGCAGAAATGTGACATCAGTAGCAGCCATTTTGTCTGCACACCATTAAAACATGGGATGAATACGAGGATCGGGAGGAAAAGATGGGAGAGGATAACAAGTATACGTGAGTGAGGGGGAAGAGGGAGAATAAGAGAGCGAGAAAAAATACAGGAGGGGAAAACGGTGGAGCAATTGTAGAGAGTGATTAGGCAGAGGTCAAAGGCAGCTAAGACAGAATAGAGAGTGACACAAAAGGAAGATTCAGGGGATATAAATGTAGAGATTGTGGTGGAGTATGAAAGAGATAACAATGAGAGTGTAAGGATAGAGACCTATATAGGATAAAGGATAATGTCCATCTGAACAGAGAGATAGGATCTCAGTTTCATCTGAAAGACTGCACCTCAGGCAAAGACAGCACCTCCCAATACTGCAATGGAATCAGTCTAAACTACGTAAGGTTACGTAAGTCCCAATGTAAGGCTTGAACCCACAACATTCACCCAAATCTATCTCTCGGCCTCCATCCTTGACTCCTCCATCCTTGACACTGCTGTCCTGACACATGTTTTGTTGTATATTTTAGTAAATCTCAGTGCTGCATTGGAGCATTATATTTGTAATTGTTTTAAATTAAAGCAAAATTTATACTTGTACCTGTTCCAGATAATAGCTTTCTGCTAACTTGTAATTTTTCTCCAACATAGCCAACCGTGCACAAACAATGTAATTATCTGTCCCGTCACCTCCCTAAAAGAGAACAGATAATCCTCAGATTTTCTCATTTTGTTAATACAGGACACGCATTTCCATAGAAGACAGATATCGGTACCCAGATATAAAATGGAATATCCTGACATTAGCTAATAATCCTTGTAATTGATACAGCATCTTATCCTCCTTTACGGAGAGGCAAGTTTCCTGAGCTGCCTCCATTCTGAGATGCTTGGCAATGGAATGTCCACTGGCACTGTTCCCACCTCCTTAAAAACAACCGTCATCACCCACATTCTCAAAACACCTTCCCTGGACCCATCCCTGCTCTCCAATCACCGCCCCATTTCCAACCACCCTTTCCTTTACAACATCCTGGAATGAATCGTTGCTTCCCAGTGACACTCTTTCCTCTCCTGCTAAACCCTCTATGAACCCATCCCAATCGGGTTTCCGTACTGCCTGCAGCCTTGGTCAAAGTCATAAATGACATTTATCCATCTGTGACCAGTGACCCCTCAGTCTCTTTGTCCTCCTGAACCGTTCTATCACTGACCATTCTATCCTTCTCCACCGTCTGTCTCTCCACTCACCTCAACCTTCAGGGTTCTGTCCTTGACTGGTTGAGATCATACCTCTCAAACCATCATCAGTTTGTATCTACAAATAGCTTTTCCTCCAGCCCCTGCACTGTCTCGTGCAATGTTCCTCAGGGTTCTGTCCTTAGTCCTTTCCTCTTCAACCTGTACATGCTCCATCTTGGTGACATTATCCGCAGACATGGTGTTCACTTCCACATTAATGTGGATGAACACCCAAATCTATCTCTTCACCTCCATCCGTGACTCCAGGACCACTGCTGTCCTGACAGAATGTCTGGCAGACAGCAAGCACCGGATGAGAGCTAACTTTCTACAGTTGAACGTCAACAAGACCGAGGCCCTCCTGATTGGCTCCCGTCAGCGCTTCCGCACCTCAAGTACTGACAGCATCACCATCCATGGATGCACACTCCTTCTCACTAAACCAGTCCAGAACCTTGACACAATCCACTTCCTAAAATCCTCTACCTAGCCTTCGAAGCCCACCATGGCCTTGCTCTGCTTGTTTTCTGTGACCTACAAAGCCAAATCAACCTGGCCGCTACCTCTGCTCAACAGTCTCCAGCCTGCTCCAATTGGAATCTTGGCACATTCCATTCCCCAATCCTTTGACCCTGACCCTACTCCGAATTACCCTCAGATTTATCTTTAGGTGCGACCCTCCAGGGAGAGTGTATAAAACATTCTAGAGATGGGGAAATTTCCATTTATACATGGCACACATATGTGGAACGCTCAGTCTGCTATCGATGGGTAATGTGTTTCCCATGTCAGACAAATCAACTAACCAAAAGAAAAATAATTTCAAATGTCTTAGAAAGATATTCAACAGATATGAACTATTTGTAGTTATGTATAACTAATACTTACATATTCCTTCGCTGCTTGATCTGCAATCTGGTTAGTGTCACGAAGAAATCGAGCTTTAGCTACATCACCAAGCGCAGCAAAACATCTAGAAGCAAAATTGTGTATTTTGAAAAAAAAAAAAATCCTTGCATTTGATATAGCACCTTATCATGTAGTTGATATTTCAAAACACTTCACAGAACATACTGTAAAGTGCATTGATTGTATTTATTGGTTGAAATGCAGGGGTCAATTGTGTACAGCAGTGCCCCACAAACAGTGAAGGGCCCTCTGAAGGGTTCTATTTCACGTGAAGAGAGCTATATAAATGTATGTTGACAGAACACAAAATACTACAGATGCTGGGAATCTGAAACAAAAACAGAAGTTGCTGGGGAAACTCAGCAGGTCAGGCAGCATCCAAGTGTATGTTGATGTTGTATTCTGAATTTCTTGAAAATGAACTCGATCAGACCAGTGCATTCCAATAAATCAGCATAAAAATATAGAAACATGCTGTGTCATTTGCCACATACGATTTGACAAACCATTCTTACCTTTCTGCAATATGTAGCTGCTTAGCTTCCAGTGAGAGCTTGCTTAGTGTCTTCCACATAGCTTCAGTCTCTGATGACATCTCCAGGGTCTCCAGGAATGTAACCGCCCTGGGAAAAACATCAACCACACTGCTCAGCACATTGCTTTTGGTGCCAGAGAAAAAAACAAGAGACAGATTTCCTTTCAATCTAAAACATTTAAAATTTGAATGCATGGAGTTATCAGTGAAATATAAACCAAACGCTGATATTTTTTTGCTAGATACAGTACTAGGAGAAAATGGATAAAAGAAATGGATTCAACTCCATATGACCGCAATGATTGACAGTACTACCATTGATTAAAAAATGCTTTTGTAAGTAAGAAACAATCTTTGTGCACTAAAACCTCATTTATAAATCCATTCGTGGGCTAGCACTTGCATACCTCTCTGACCTGCTAATATCCTACTCCACTGCTCATTCAGCAGACACAAGATCTCTCTGCAGCATTTATGGTGGCCGTACCTTTGGTCAACACATCCCGAACCTGTGGAACTCCCTGCTTGAATCCCTCCGCCTCGCCACCCCATGCACCCCCTCACCTGTTTATCTATCTTTAAATCCCTTTTAAAGCCTTACCTCTTTGACTGCACCCATTGTCACCATCCCCTTTTCCCTCACTTTGTGTCCAACCCAACCATTATAGCTCTGAGACGTTATTCTGCCTGTAATATGGTATATATCCCTTAAAACAGCCACCATCACCCCTATCCTGAAGAAACCCTCCCTTGATGCGTCGCAACCATCATGTTATCGACCCATCTCCAACCTCCCGTTTCTATCCAAGGTCCTTGAAAGAGTGGTTGCCTCCCAGCTCCGCTCTTTCCTTTCAAATCACTCACTTCTTGAACCCCTCCAATCAGGTTTCCGCCCTATCCACAGCACAGAAACTGCCCTGGTTAAGGTCACAAATGACATCCTAACCACCTGTGACCAGGGCTCCCTCTGCCTCCTCGTCCTCCTTGACCTGTTTGCTGCGTTCGACACAGTCGATCACACCATCCTCCTTCAACGTCTTTCCTCCCACCTCAACCTTCAAGGCACAGTCCTTGAATGGTTCCACTCTTATTTGACCCACCGTTTACATTTTGTTTCTTCCAATGGCTTTTCTTCAAACCTCCGCAGTTTCTCACGGCGTCCCTCAGGGCTCTGTCCTCGGTCCCCTTCTTTTCACCCTTTACACGCTCCCCCTGAGCGACGTCATCCGCAGACATGGGGTAAATTTCCACATGTATGCGGATGACACCCAGTTGTACCTTTCTGCCTCATCCCTCAACCCCCAGACGATCGATGTTCTGACAGCATGTCTGTCCGACATCGAATCGTGGACGAGGGACAACTTTTTGCAATTGAACGTGAATAAGACCGAGGCCCTCCTGATTGGCTCAAGCCAGCGCCTCCGCACATCGGGCGCTGCCAGCCTCAACATCCAAGGCTGCACTCTCCACCTCACAAAGCCAATCAGGAACCTCGGCATCATGTTCGATCAAAAACTTTCCTTCCTCCCCCACATCCGGGCCTTGACCGGCACCGCCTATTTCCATCTGCGCAACATTGCCAGGCTCCGCAACTATCTCACCCCCCGCGCTGCCGAAACACTCGTGCATGCTTACATCACCTCACGGCTGGATTACGGAAATTCTCTCCTAGTCGGCCTCCCCAGTTCCTCCATTCATAGGCTGCAGGCCATCCAAAACTCTGCAGCCCGTGTACTATCCCGCACCCGCCTCCGTGACCACATAACCCCCACCCTCGCCCGTCTCCACTGGCTCCCCATCCTCCAGAGGATCGAATTTAAGATCCTCGTCCTCACCTACAAGGCCTTACACGGCCTTGCCCCATCCTACCTAACCGATCTACTCTCCCCCTACACGCCCACCCGGACCCTCCGTTCAACAGGACTTGGCCTGCTCCAAGCCCCCCGCCCAAACCGCCCCACCATCGGAGGCCGGGCCTTCAGTTTCTCCGCTCCCACCTTATGGAATTCCATCCCTCAATCCCTCCGTTTCGCCTCTTCCCTTTCCTCTTTCAAGGCCGATTTGAAGACTTTCCTCTTCGATCGTGCCTTTTGTTCCACCCCGAACTCTTATACCTCCCCTTCGTGTTTCACCCCTTCCCAAACACTCCCCTCCCAGCTCGGGTCACACGCCTCTTGTTCAGCGCCTTGGGACGTCCTCCCGATGTGAAAGGCGCTCTATAAATGTAAATTGTTGTTGTTGTTGTTGTTATAACTGCTAAGTTGTTGTTATTGTTCAACGGCTGCCAATACTTCAGACAATCAAGTTTGTGATCCCGATCTTCAAACACCTCCAGGAATCTTCAAATCCCTCCCTCTTCCAACTATTTCTTAACAATTGTGCTTTTGTTCAACTTCTTCAAATTTCCCACTTCCATGCTCAGCATTAACCACTACAATTGGAACATACAGGAACAGGAGTAGGCCATTAAGACCCTCTAGCCTGTTCCACCATTCTATAAGATCATGGCTCATCTGTACCTCAACTGCAATTACCCGCCCTTTCCGCATATCTCTTGATACCCTTACCTAACAAGAATCTATCGACCTCAGTCTTGAAAATTTGAATGGATCCAGCAACCACAGCTTTTTGGTTTCCACTATCCTTTGAGTAAAAACTGCCTCTTGATTTCATTCCTAAATGGCCTAGCTGTTATGCCGCCTTTGTCTGGATTCCCCAACCAGAAGAAATTGTTTCTCTGTATCTACTCAATTCCCTTCATTATTTTAAAAACCTCAATTAGACCAGCTCTCAAACGTCTAAACTCAAGTGTCAAATGCTTTGAGATGTTCTTTGTTCATGAAAGATGCTATGTAAATGCAAGTTGTACTAACCGATCATAATCTCCATCATCAATAGCAGTGCCAAATTCAATTAGCCCTTCATCCAGAGTATAAGAAATTGTATTCACTCCTTCAGTCACTATGACCTCTGTCTTGCCATGACTTCGTTCCAGATCTACAATGTCACCCTTTAAAGAATAAGGAAAAATAAAAATAAATCAAATTGGTCAACTAACATACACCAAAAATGAAGTATCTGTTTGTTACCCTGAATTATTACACCATGCCTAATCAAATGGGTTATTAACGCAAGACTATTTTGCTTAGCTCTCTCTAGCACATTCTTGCTTCAGGCTCTGACTATCAATCTTCTTGACTGCTCGCTCCTGGTAATTGAGCCCAAACGTAACCCTGGCATTCTGCTTGACCTCTGGCTTATTAGTAGAGTAATAATTCAACCCAGTCATCGCACCATGAATAAAATAAAAAACATAAATGCACTAGATAATTTGCTTTCATTTAAGTTACTTATTGTATGCAAACTGCCTAACATATTGGTCTCCAAATAGACAGTCCCCACACCTCACAGAAACTTTGTGAAGTGCTTTATGGACATTATAGGTACACCAAAAACACAATTATATTTTCACAGAGAATACCGTAATCGGAATCTCACTGTTGAGTTACTAACACTGTAGAACTCTTTAGAAATTCCGGTATCTTTCGTCCCATTTATTTTCTTTACCTTAAGAGGAAACATTGTAACTCTCTCTGGAGCATCAATGTTGTACCAGACACAGAGATTGCCCCGGTTCTGGGCCACAACCACATCACTGCCTGGTATCCACTGCACGTAGGAGCAGTAATTCAGCACGGTTGTCTTTGAGGTGCTCTCTATGTCAAACAGATGCAACTATAGAGTAGAAAGCAATGAATTATAATTTGTTTTACAGAATTCAATAATATATATAAAGTAACACTGAATTTCTAAAAATGTTTACAATTAATGTGACTTAAACAAACATCCAATGAAGAATGAAACTAAATCTAAAATGCTTGTTTGACTCCAATTCTTATCAAAAACAAAAAACTTCCTAAATGTTGTTTCAGTCTTAGACATTTCATATCATGGTTCTAAACCTCAATTCACACTGTGCTCTTCACACAGCAAAATCTCCTAAAAGTGCAAAACAAATGGTAGCATTTTGTTATGTTTCTTTTAAATTTTCTTAAAATGTAGTTGAATATTTTTCTGTTAAGAGTTAATGGCACTCATATCAGCAGCTTTTTAAATGGTAGTACTGTATTATGTTTTAAGGAAAACTGTGGTTGCATGCATATTTCTACATTTTTGCAATGTGAGGAATATAACATTAACTGTATCTTATTATTTTTCTTCACAGAAATGCCAATCAAGTTCTAGGAGGAAATACAATACAACTATGTCTCAATGTTCAAGACCGTGCTCACTACAATCAGTGTTCACCTGTCCAAAAGTTACCATTTCATATATAAAAAGCATAAGAACTTACACTGAGCCTTTTATCTCTGAAAAGCAACTTGTGTCCAGTTTCATTCAGTTCTAACCAGTCAATTTTCGTATCATGGCTTATGGCACCCAAGTTATAGCCAGATAAAAGATCCACTGAAAGAGAACAAAATACCTTGTTTACTCCTCCCTTTCCTTATATCTCAAATGTATTGGTACCTTCCTCCATACACAAGTCAGCTATGCCAAACTTAAGCAGCATAAATAAAAATATGTCCTATGTTATATTTGTTTCTGATTACAAGGGTTATGGTCACCACGGTTTTTAAAAGAACTATTGCTGGACTAAAAGTATTGTTATGTACTGCAATTCTATCCTTATGGACTATGTAAACACGTCATAAACTGATCAGAGGTGCGTCTTGCACATGACAGTCTCACTCTCCTCAGGCATGGGAGCCGGCATTATTATCACAACTCTACGCTCACAAAACTGTTTAAATGCTATCAGTATTATAGCAGGTGCAGTGTAATTACAGCATAAGCACATTACATAAATTACACTACTGTGTAAAGTGGTTGTCTATACTTAAAAGGCTTCAAATAGGCCTCAGGCAGACTTAAAATGCTGGAGGCTAGAAATTCCTCCTAAATTTAACCTGTTAATGCATGTCAAAGCTTAGTGACAGAAAAAATGCTTTGACGGATTTTAAATTTCAATATAAACTTGAGAAGGCAAAGAATATATTTTATTTCACATCAAATTTTGCCAGATACACCTTGCTCTAAATTTCTAAAATGATAAAAGCAAATCAACTTAGATTGTGATCAAAACTGGACAATCCACGTGCGATATTAAGCAACCCTCAAGCAAACGTAGAAAGGGTAATTTGTGCAATAGACATAGGACCAGAGTTCATGAGGACCAGAATGATCATTAAATCAGAATCCAGTCACAATAATATGTTTATAAAGAAAACACTTCAGATCCTGTACCCACCGATTGCTATGGTCTTAATATCTATCAGATATGCAAGTTTCTTGTTGTCTTCGACCCCTCTTTGTTTGCGTTCATTGAGGCGAACACTGTCACATACACAAAAGACAAGTCATTTGAAACATTTCTGACAATATAAGGTTATATTTTCTATGATCATTATTGCTATTTATGTCAATTTTATGCCATGGTAATGTTTTGTATTTTCAATAGGAATTATTTGGCTAGTAGGTTGGTTACAAAAGACAAAGGAGGAGAAATTCCACATGATTCTAGCCTTGCTCTATCACCTTAGCATTTCACAGCTTGTAGAATTTGGCAAATTGTTGAAATCAGGATCAACCTGTTTTTCTGTATATTCCTTTGAGTTCCTTTATATTCCTATTTAAATCTTAAAAGTAAAGAAAATAGAGTATATCTAGACCAATGGAATTTCTTCCTCAAAATGTTCAAGCTGTAAATCTAAAATAAGATGAAGGATCACACCAAAAATGGTAACCTATCTTTCACTTTCAGAGATAAAGCATCACCCTTCAGGTTTTTACAGTAGGTTTGCTATCCAAGAGAGGACCACATCCCAACCTGCTAATTTACAAGGTCAAAAGACTTTCATATCAAGGCAAGGATAAAACACTACTTTACTCATATTAACTTTATCAGTAATATCTTCTTCCTACCAGCTAGTCCACACAGTTAGATATGGATTCCTGAAGGGTTATTCCCACATAAGTCAATAAGTTTACAGATCCAGTCACTCGTTCTTTTACTGCACAAGCAGATCAGCACACAAAAACTATTAAAGGACATGCATGGAAAGTAAAATAGAGTACCAAGATCAATAGGGAAATCACACCTGATCAGGTGAGGGTTCATGAACTCTGTTCTAACAGATCCCAGAATGTCATTGTTGCCGTACTCCACAAGTGTCAACTCCCCAGCATTGAAGATCATGCACACCTGCAAAGCCAAAATACCCTGTTAACATACAACCTTAAAAATATAAAATATTCTTGTTTGTACTGTTATAGGTCCAGCTCAGAAGGGCATTAGAACTATAAAAATATTATAATTATCCTTGCAATGATATAGAGCTTTTCACAAATTCTAGATGTCTCAAAGCGCTTCACAGAATAGGTTGTAGAGTGAATTGACTGTATATTTTGTGGGCAACACGCGGCAGCCAATTGCGCACAGCAGTGTCCCACAAATAGTTGTGGATTGAAATGACCAATTTTGTTTTGAGGGATTATTATCAGATTGATACCCAGAAGTCGGTATTGGGACCACTGCTGGTTTTGGTCCATGTAAATGAGCTGAACTTAGGTATATACAATCTCCAAGTTTACAAATGATACAAAGCTGGCAAAACTAGTAAACAACAACAACAACAATTTACATTTATAGAGTGCCTTTCACGTCGGGAGGACGTCCCAAGGCGCTGAACAAGAGGCGAGTATAGTGAGGATAGTAGCTGGCTGAAAGAGGACATAGACAGACTGATAAAATGGGCAGACACGTGGCAGATGCAGTTTAATATGGATGAATGCAAAGTGATGCATTTTGAAAGGAAGAATGAGTGGAGGCAGTATAAGCTAGATATTAGAATCTTAAAGGGGGTGAAGGAACATAGAGACCTGGGTGCTCATATAAATAAATCTTTGAAGGTAGCAGGACAGGTACATAAAAGTTTTAAAAAGGTATACGAGATACTAGGCTTTGTAAATAGGGGCATAGAATACAAAAGTCAGCAAGTTATGATGAACCTTTATAAAATACTGATTAGGCCTCAGCTGGAATACTGTATTTAGTTCTGGGAACCACACTTTAGGAAGGATGTCAAGGCATTGGAGAGGGTGCAAAGACAATTTACCAGGATGGTACCAGGAATTAAAGACTTTAGTTATCAGGAGAGGCTAGAAACGCTAGGATTATTCTCTATGGAGCAGAGAAGGTTAAGAGGAGCCTTAATAGAAATTTTCAAAATGATCAGGGGTGAACAAAGAGAAACTATTTCCACTGGTGAGTGGATCGATAACCCGAGGACACCGATTTAAAATGGTTATTAAAAGAAACAGAGAGGAGGAGATGAAAGAAATATTTCATGCAGTAAGTTGTTCGGATCTGCAATGCAGAGCTGCCAACCTTTTTTTTAACAAAACAAAGTACTCCTGAAAGCTAAAAACAGTATTTTGCAGTAAAAAAAAGTATTTTCCCAGAACCCTACCGGTACTTAACGAAAAAATTACAACGTGCAAAGATGCCAAGTAAAATGGGACTTCAAAACCCCTCGTTAAGCAAAAATTGCGTTAAGCGGGAGGTCCCTACTGTGTTTCCATATATGAAAAAAATTGTTCCCAGTGATGCCTTGTGCCCAGCCTGGTGCCCAGCGCTAACATTTACAGTGCATCAGCGACGGCAGAAGGTAGGTAGCACTGCTATTGAAGGCAGGGAGAGAGAGTTAGAGAGAAAGAGACTGAGACAGAGAGAGAGAGAGAGAGAGAGACTATGAGTGAGCTTGTGACAGCGAGAGACTCAAACAGAGAGAGAGAAAGAGACACAGAAAGAGAGAGAGAGAGAGATACAGAGAAAGAGAGAGTGTGACCGAGACAGGGAAAGAGAGAGACACACACAGAGAGAGACTGAGAAAGAGAGAGATTGAGAAAGAGAGAGACTGAGAAAGGGAGAGACTGAGAAAGGGACAGACGGAGAGACGGACAGACGGAGAGACAGACAGACTGAGAGACGGACAGAGCATGGAACATTTCGGATTTTCAAAAAAACGTATTTTACCAAGAAAAATCGTACTGCTGTATTTACTTCAATTTACCGTACTAAATACGGCAAAAACCTACTGGTTGGCAGCTTTGGCAATGCATCTCCTGAAAGGGTGGTGGTAGCCACATAACAACTTTTAAGAGAGAATAGATAGTTACTTAGGGAGGACAGGTTTGCAGGGCTTGGGGAGAGAGTGGGCGAGTGGGATTTATTTGGACATTTCTTTTCAAAGAGCCAGCACAGACATGATGGGCTGAATGGCCTCCTTCTGTGGTGCATAATTCTATGATAATAACCAAACAGATATGGAGCACACTGAATAACCAGTCCCACCAATGTATTTTAATAGGCAAACTAATTACATGAAATAATCTGCATACTGAAGCAAAACTTACATTTTCATTTTCAAAGAAAAATCTCTCATTTCCACCAGATCCTTGCCAAGCAACCTGAAACACAACAGAAATTATACTTTCACTTAAAATTAAATGTTTCACAATTTTATCTACAAGAATGACTATTCATTTTGCTTGCAAATCCACAATTTCACAAATGTGAAGGAAAAACATTTTTAAAAAAGTGATAAAATAAATTACTCTTATTTTTCCATTTCTCTTTTGGTTTCTCTCCCCTGCTCTTCACACTGTACACTGTTCCAGGGATTAAATAGTTGAAGAACTGACTTAGAGAACTTAAAGGCACATACCTTGTCTTCAAATAAATACATTTAGCATTCTCCTGGGAGCCATATGACCATAAAATAAAGAATTCCTTCAATAGGCTTAGCCTAGAGTACACATGCACTGAATATTTCATGTTCACTTTTAGTTCTAATAAGTGTCCAACAGAACAATAAAATTGCTCTCTGTAGGTTTTGTATCTATTAACTCAGGTATTGCACTTTTACCCAAAGACTAAAAGGTTATAAATCATATTAACTACAGTAGCCAAACTCATATAATAAAGACATTTCTATTCACGGTAGAAACATTGACCGTCACAAATCTTTTATATTATTGGATGTGATATGAATGACAATTGCTGTTTAATTACTTATTATTTACAATAAAATCCAAGCCTTAGTCTTTTTCTTAGTGTTTTCTTATTAAGGTACAATGGAATGAAATGTTTGTATCAAACCAGTGGTTCTAGTTAGAACATATTTAGTATTAGCCGGTACAGTGCTTTAATCTCTAAACGACACCAAGGGAAAAGAGGACATATGACAATCATTCCAACCAAGAGATGAAGGAAGAAATATAAATAGGAAATCTAATTCTCTCAGTATTACCTCACTGAGTCTGTTGGTGGCTAAGTCTCCTAGAAGCAACGTGTCACTGGTATGTCCCACCAGGTATCGATCTTTCCCCATGATCTTCACTTCATCAATTTCATATCCATAGTGAGATTTTAGTACCACTCTGGTTCCTGTTGAAAGGTTCTTCACTATAACCTAAATATGGAAAATACAGACAAAATTATACCCCCTCCTGACTTTGTCTATTCACTTTTATGGACTACTAGATATGAATAATATCTTTTAAGACTAAGGCAACTTATATCAAATGTATTGTGCTCCTTTATGATTCATTAATTTAACTCAGTTAACTCTGGGAAATTGACTTTAATAAGGCAGCGATTCTAGGTTCAAGTGACTAAAACCCAGTAATTAGTGGGATAAGTCTAGCAGATCATGAAGATTAGTTCATACTTCAAAGTAAATATTCTACGATAAATTTCTAGGATAAATGCATTGAAGTTATTATCTTGAAATAATTCTTATTATCGGTTATTCTTTTCAATCTATATAATGGATCCTTACTTAGCTTTGCCAAGAAGGAAAAAAAGTTCAGCATTTTACAATAACCCACGCACTGCATCATAGTTGCAACACAGAAACATTAAATCAACATTAAACTATAATTTTTAAAATCTTGGGCAACACTATATTCACTTAATTCACATGTTCACAAGAGAGCTCCATGTTAAGAAGGCCAATGTCTGTGAGCTTATTTGATCAATGCTTCCAGAAATAACAACACTTCATCTTCCCATCCCAGCATCAAAGTGCTTCTTAAATAAGTCTTAAAGTGGTCATGCCTCTATAATATTACACTCCAACAGGAAGAGGAGTCAACCTTTGCTCCATACCTGACTGAGACCAACATATGTCATTTCAAATTTATTCTTGTAAATGGATCTGCGCAGACAGCAATCAAATTGTTCCACACCGCCACACAGAGTGCCCTGTAAACAACAGACAGATTGATTGACACGAGGAAGTTAAAAGGCTGAAGGAAGTGTGAAGAAACAATAATAGACCGTACTTGTGCAACATATTTGCTAAAGAAACGTTTTAGAAGCTCAGAATACAATTACAAGAAGAAAATTTTGTTCCAACTACGGTACTAACTGCACATAGTCTGGAACCATCCTTTTTCCAGGCCAGAGCAGTGATAGTGTAAAGGTTTGGAATCTCCTTGGCTTTGGCCTCATCCCATGCACTTCTTCGAGGACTCCAGTTTAGAACTCTCAACCTAAGAAAGGAACACCAATTCAGACCATCCGCTGAAAGCTCACAATACCTGTTGCAAACATGTTTTACCTTCAAAAATACATCATGCTACATTTAATAATGTACAAATAACTAGAAACATCAGCCTATATCTATAGAATGGAAATGCTATGGTGTTAATTAAGTGT
This sequence comes from Hydrolagus colliei, assembly GCA_035084275.1. NCBI lineage: Eukaryota > Metazoa > Chordata > Chondrichthyes > Chimaeriformes > Chimaeridae > Hydrolagus > Hydrolagus colliei. The sequence continues at coordinate 6,542,946 of CM068744.1, read as the reverse complement.
CAAAATTGCCACTGTCAAACATTAGATAATCTTAATTTAATCTACTGTTTAATTTTTCCATTCTTCTTTTCTGGCTCCTTATGTTCTGAAGGTATTGACTGCTGATATGGTAAAGTAATTTATTCTACAAGCTTGTCATGACGCTGAATATTCATGGCATGATCTTCTACACACACAGCTGTATTTTATTTACTGGAAAATTGTAGTCTCGCAAGCAAAACATATTTTGAAAAACTCTTAAGAAACAATAAAATACTGTTGACTGCAAAGTTCAGCAAACTTTGCCAACAAATATACAGTCACTCCACTTCACAGCAAATCCTGTGAAAGCTTTAATGAAACTGTTCAAAATATTATAGATAAAAATCACATTTGATTCATTTAAAAATTGCATCAAATTTTTAATTTTTTAAAAAACGTTTACTACATCTTCGGGAGAGTTAGGGACTGTTGAAAGTGCTGCCTCGTAGAGATCAAAAATTCCAAAATAGGTAACTAATAAACCACTTTTCTTCATTATGTTACCTGTCATAACTGCCTATCACGACAGACTGACCACTGGGACTCGTGGCAGCCACTGTGAACTCTTTTTCACCAGGATCCCGTCCATAATCAAACTGCTGGATTATATGACCCTCCCTTCCATATGCAAGAATCTTCTTATCACATCCAGCAGCTATAATGCTATTCACAGCCCAAGCCAAGGCGTAAGGTGGACACGAATGTGTAGCCAGTTTGCCCTGAAATAAATAAGCAGCATTTCATGCAAGGGTAATATGTGGACGATTATGAAACATAACCTCTGAATGACAAATTATGGATTTATTGTTGTTTCAATTTAAGATAAACTAGCTGTACCCGTTGCAGCTATACTTGCAATCAAATCATCCAACATGGAATGTAGATTGACACACAGACAGATACACAGATAGATATTTAATTTTTATCTACACTCATCTGGAAGGACTCCTTTTGGGAGGACTCAGTACCTTGAAAATATAATTTGGGTGTTTTTGCCACGGCTTAGCTTTGTCTGTGTTCTCTATTTTGTTCCTGCTGCGTGGCTATGCAGGTAATCTGTGACACAGGATGCCATAGTACCAGTCAGCCGGCATGGCCACCAGGTGTAGCTACAGTGCGAGTGTGCGTACATACGTACGTGCTCTGTGACACACGATGCCACAGCGCCACTGTCAGCCGATGTCGCCACCAGGTGTAACTACAGCGGAGAATGCAAAACTGAAAATAATTCCTGAATAATACGAGATACTCGAAAACAAGTATGGCCACGTCACTCCTAGGTACAAGACCTTTCTGATGAGGTATAAATCATGTCTCTACATCAATTGGTTATTAAGATCCTTATTGAAGCACATTCAAACTAGTTTTATTAGTACAATAAAGATACACGTATATATATATATATATATATATGCATAATAGAGTTAGAAGGTAGAAATTGGGTTGTCCTGCCTTATTGGAGACTGAGAGAAAACTGAAAAAAATGTAAAGCTGGAAATAATTTTCTTAAATTATTGCATTCTTGAAATGACAAATCTATAAATCGATTGGGGAGCAAGATTCAGGGTAACATTAGTAAATCTGGGTTGTCAGGCTCTAGATTTTCCAGGAAATTTGTCTTGGCTGATAATAATTATGTTGATTTCTCTGAAGAAACACGATGTGCAAGAGATACCAGAGCATATAATGAAATTTAGTTGCCTCACAAGCACAGTCGAAAAAAAGTGTTAAGGCGGGACTTCAAAAAGAAAATGGGGGCAAGACGTAAAAGATTGAGGGAGTGTTCCAAAGTTTTGGTCTTAGTGGATGAAATAGTGACCTCCAATGGTGTGAGGGACGAGCAGGAGATTGGTGTCAGTCAAGTTGGTTGGGGAGTGAGGAGGTCAGAGATGTAGGAAAGTGCCAGAGAGTGAAGCTATTTGAACAATAGTTCAAGGATCTTGAAGTCGATCCATTTGGTGATGGTGAGCCATTGGAGTCTGGCCAGAACTGCTGAGATGGGGGTTTGGAGTTCAGTCTGGGTAAGTATACCAGTAACACATTGCATATATCAAAGAAGCTCTTTACATCTTTATGTCTCTGGCTATGACAAACCTCAGTTGGGACTTGTAGTCTTATTTTCTGAAGGAATTGTAAGATTTTTATACTGTACTGATTGCTTCAATATGCTTTGGATAAATAGGATCAGATATATGCCTCTCGTCTCTCCCCACGTCTATATAATTTAAGCAAATGTAATACCTGGGAGTCACCTGTTCCTTCATCATCAAAGTAATAGCGCACAATAGTGCCATCAGCATGGCCAGACAGAATCCCTTTACCAGATGTACTGTGGAGAAATATTAAAGTACCAATTGAGCGGCCTGTTTGTGAACCTTGCTAATTAAAACCCGAGAATAAGCAAGGGTTTAAATATAACTAACCAAGATGTCTATGCCAAATTCCTTCCATTAGGGAATTTTGCAATGGAGTATAAATTATCGAAAGCCGACAACTCGCTAAAACCAGCAAGATTTCAAAATATTACATTTAAATTTACAATACATTTATTTTTAAGTAATAACACTTGTGTCTTTATTTTTTTTTACACATAAATCATGTTAAATAACACATAAAACTATATCAGGTAAATAAAACAACTTTGGTAAAGTTACATAATGTTGGGCTAGGCTTCTAAACACCGGCAAACTCAGAATTCCGAGAGGTGCCTGATGTAAACCGACAAATAAATTTTGGAAACTCATCCACAAAAATGTTTTAATTCTGCCCTCTTAAATTAAAAACACTTACTTTGAAGTCAAGGAAACCACATAAGAATCAGTTCCATATATGGTTGAAGACTTGTTGGTTTTTGTGTTAGCCAATCGAACCTGTGAACATAATAATAATAATAATAATGCTTACATTTGATATGGCGTTTTTCACGTCTTCCAGAATCAATTTTAACTGGAAGGCCAAGAGATTATTAATGTACAATCGATTTTACTAACAAGAGAACTACGTTCACATAAAATATTCACATAAAATACTATTGCGTTTTTTCATTTACTCAGCAGAATGGAAAAGGCAAAACGTATTTCCATCAAAAGACCACTAGATGGCAATACAACTCTAGCAGTTTAAACAAATGATACTTGTATTTGATACAATACCCTAAAATATCTCAAAACGCTTCATGCAATAGACATCATTGTACTGATTATTGACATAGAAACAAACACCCATTGACCACAATTTTATATTTACAATATTAAGAACAATATTAGTACTGTAGCTTAATGGTTTGAACTATTGCCTCACAAGTGAGAGGACCTGGGTTTGATTCCCGGGCAGGGTGAAACGTTGGGCGCATTTCCTTATTCCACACGCCTTGGTTTACCTACCAAGTAGGCAGTCATGTGATTGTTAATCTTTTAATGATTAACATTAAGTAGGTACCCAGTTATTTGTCAATTGGCGGATCGTTTTTCAGGGGGTAATAATCCTTTCAAAAAATAAATAATAATTGGTCACTCAATCTACGACTGTTTGTAAATAATTGGCTGCCATGTTTCACTCATAAAATATATAGTCAATTCATTTTACAGTATATTCTTTGAAGCACTTTGAGATGTCTCGAAGATGTCATAAGGCACTATCTCAAATGCAATTATTATAATATGATAACATTAATAAAGAACCATTATTTATTCCTACTTTATTCAACTGGTGTTAAAATGCCACTTGAGACATTTAAACTTGCTTCTGATATCTAGCAATAATTATATATTGAAAGTTCCAGAAAATATCCTACAAATACTCTAGGAACTATATATTGTTTGTTACAGAAAAAGTAAAGGCTCATGGCGCAGTGATATCATGTGTGCTCATTGGAGAATCTTGCGTAGGTGTGGAATAGAATGCCTGCACAGAACCATCACACGTTCAATTTAAACCTTGCAGGGAGTAAGGGATGAGTTTCCCATAAGATACACTATAAATGGAATTTTGTTGTTGTTGTTGTCATTAGGTGTTTTGAGTCATTCTCCAGCTTCCATAAATACAAGCAAAACACAGCATTAAGACGGTAGTAACAACAACTTGCATTTACATATTGCCCTTCACTTGAGGCAGCATCTTGTAGCCCTTAGCAGTGAACTGAACTAAATGCTGTTGCTTTCAATAAGTTTTTGTAGGGCTGAACAGGATAACCAAAATGCATTTATTACCTTTCCTTCAGCTAGTCCAAACACAATTGCATGATCAGCTGGCCAGATTAAGCAAGTAACAGCACTCTGAAATTTAAAAGAAAATGTAATTCCAGTAATGAAAAAGAAATATCAGCATATCTGCACATTCAGCAACTTTTCACACACAAAAAAAGGGTTAGGATAACAAGGAAATTAAATATATTCATATAAAATTTGATCTTACCGTCTGGATAAATTTATTACAGATCACCTTCTTGTCACCCCTAGAAAAAATACATAAAGAATTGCTAAAAAAATTTAAATACAATGGTGTTCAGTGTAATTCTGCCTTATGTGAGTATTTTATACACTTCAAAGTAGAAAGAACTACAAAAAAAATCCTGACACAACTACAGTAATAATAATCCTTACATTTTGATATACAGTAGCGAGTGCTCTAATCTTCTAGACGTCTCAAAGAGCTTCACGGAATATACTGTAAAGTGAATTGACTGTATATTTGTCAGTGAAATGCAGCAGCCACAGTATTTCCTATCAAGTATTTTGGAAACTGCTACAGTCTCCTTCATGTGGATATCACACAATAAAAACAATAATAAATTGGTCATTTCAATCCACGACTGTTTGTGGGACACTGCTATTCGCATAGACTGCCTCGTTTTGCCCACAAATATAGTCAATTTACATTTTTGCAGCACATAAATAAAGATTGAGGAGTCCTGCAACTCAGTGACTAGAGCACTCGCCTCACAAGCAAGATACTTGGGTTCGATTCCCAACTAGGGCGAAACCTTGGGCAAATTGCCTTACTCATAAGTCAAAACAAAACAAAAACAATAATGAATTGGTCATTTCAATCCACGACCATTTGTGGGACACTGCTGTACACAACAGCCTTTCGCCCACATATATACAGTCAATCCACTTTATTGTATATTCCGTGAAGCGCTTTGAAATGTCTAGAAGACGTGAAAAGCATTGTATCAAATGCCAGAATTATTATTATTATGCATTTAACAATCCAAAGTTATATCTATAAAGAGAAAGGGGGAACTGAAAAGGTTCTGATCATTTCTGATAACAGGAAATTAATGCTAACGTTTCAGACAACAAAAAAATCAACAAGAATACAACTGCAGGAAACAGTCACACAAGATTAACTTTACAGAAATAGAAATCTATATCTTAATTGATAAAATTCGACTGAAGAAATAAAATTGTGAAATACTGTTAGTCTATTTAAATTTGATATCAAAGTTAATCTGCACCAACAAGAGTATATGACTTACCAGTCTTCTCCAATTTTGTAAACATATATAATATTGTCTGTCTGTCCAATAGCAATTTTAGTCGAGTCAGGTGAAAAGGACATGCCTTTTACTGTGTAGCTTTTCTTACCATACTGAAAGGTAAAGTATATGCATGTTAAACAAAATAATTATATTAAACACTGTACAAATACAGATAGTTACAATATTATTTCCGACTTGATAAGAAGCCAAATAGTCAGATCAGGAGGCCATATGTAACACATTTCTTGATAGCACGGGTCGACAGGACACCAGCGATATAAGTCAGATAGTAAACTTCAGAAGGGGAGTTAGTAAATTGCACTCTTAAGCCAGTCAGTCTTGCAGTTAAATGTGTCACTTGTGAATTTGTAAATTTAGCAATTAAAATGATAAGTTGGAAGAAAAGAAAATTCATATCATTTGGTATAAACAATCATATTATCAGTGACAAACTTGCAATTTGACAGAAAGCCAACTAGTCAGAGCAGGAAACCAGATTCAAGCTGGACAAGCTATGGTAAAGCTTGTCAGACAGTAATATCAATGGCAAGCTGTACAGTTTTAGCTGGATAGACTCCAGCAGTACCCCAACGCACATTCTGGGGTCCCCAATCCTTGGCTCTTGCCAACATCTGCCTAATATTTTCCAGAAACAGGGTGTGTCCCTCTAAGGAGAGAATGTGCAAACCATTTCAACAATCTATTTCATGTGTAGGTAGGATGCATGGAAATCTCAACTTGGTTCAGCACGGTGATAGGTTTCCGCATGTGTCAGACACCCGGCTGACCAAGTAAAGAATGAGAATCTCTATAAATCAACGCATTAAAAAGTATACACGTCTTACTATAATAATCCTTGTATTTCATATAGTGCCTTAGCATGTCATTGAGACATCTCAAAGTGCTTCACATGATGTTACTGTGATATAGCACTGCGTACTTGTAGGCAACACAGCAGCCAATTTGCACATAGCAAGGTCTCCCAGTTAGTGAAGGGAGTAACCAATTTTAGTTGAGGGATCGACTGCCAAGGCAAACGCTCTCTTTTCAAACAGTGCCATGGATTTTTAACTTCCAACTGATAGCAGATGGAGCCTCAGTTTAACATTTCATCCAAAAGGTGGCATCCCAACACTGCATTGGAGTGTCAGCCTTGAACTTGAATTCAACGTTCAAAGATGGAAGAGTGCAACCAACTGAACCAGACTGCCGACAACAACAACAACAACATTGCACTTGGAAAGCGCCTTTCACATCAGGAGGACGTCCCAAGGCGATGCCATCTATACTATACATGTTATCCAGTTATTACACTTATATTCAAACTTAGGTTTCTCTACCTTGGAATCAGCAGGTTTAGTAGAGAATTTATCCCTCCGTTCTCCATTTTCATCATAAAGAAGAATAACTCTGTCTACAGTACAAACTGCAAACTTGCAATTGCTCGGAGCCCATGCCATGCATGTTACTTTTGCAGCGCCATCCTGGGGGAAATAGTCGGTTAGAATGTGAAGTAATATTCAGGGTAAATTGTTACTAATATCTCATACATTATTTAGTCTGCTTTGGTCTTTCCCTGCTTATAATTTGTCACTGTTGTTAACGCCCACACCAAACATGTCATACAATAACATGCTGCACTCTCTTTTAACACACATGTCAAAAGAGCTTACCAGTGATGACAGAAAATAAGGCAAAACCAGCACATTTTTAAAATGTACACCAGATGATCAGACTTCGTCACCAGAAGCTATAAAGGGATCAGTTGGTGCTTTAATATATTTAAAAGATCAAAAGATGCAGTGAGATCTAATACAATAGCAGAAGAGGGAGGGTCAGTCAGGTGAATCTTGTCCCTATGTTCTCTCCATCTCCTAGAGGAAAGTAATGTATTGATAAGAACCGCCACAGATTTATAAACTCTCCTTCCTCCCCCACATCCGCGCCTTGACCAGGCACCGCTTACTTCCACCTGCGCAACATTGCCAGGCTCCGCAGCTACCTCACCCCCCGCGCTGCCGAAACACTCGTGCACGCGTACATCACCTCACGGCTGGACTACGGGAACTCTCTCCTCGTCGGCCTCCCCAGCTCCTCCATTCACAGGCTGCAGACCATCCAAAACTCTGCAGCCCGTGTACTATCCCGCACCCGCCTCCGTGACCACATAACCCCCACCCTCGCCCGTCTTCACTGGCTCCCCATCCCCCAGAGGATCGAGTTCAAGATCCTCGTCCTCACCTTCATGGCCTTGCCCCTCCCTATTTAACCGATCTACTCTCCCTCTACAAGCCCACCCGGACCCTCCGTTCAGCAGGACTTGGCCTGCTCCAAGCCCCCCGCCCCACCATCGGAGGCTGGGCCTTCAGTTTCTCCGCTCCCACCCTATGGAATACCATCCCTCAATCCCTCCCTCGTTTCTTCCCTTTCCTCTTTCAAGGCCGGTTTGAAGACTTTCCTCTTCGACCGTGCCTTCTGTTCCCCCCCGAATTTTTCGACCTCCCCTACGTGTCTCACCCCTTCCCGAACACCCCCCTCCCAGCTCGGGTCACACGCCTCCTGTGCAGCGCCTTGGGACGTCCTCCCGACGTGAAAGGCGCTTTATAAGTTTATGTTGTTGTTGTTGTAGTGACATAATAACAACAAAATTACACTTGTACAGCGGCTTTCACGTCGGGAGGACGTCCCAAGGCACAGAAACTGACCATTCGTTTTTAAGTGTTTTGGAGCGCTTCAATTAAAGCCATTATCTTAAATGTTTTAACAATAATTATCATTTTTTATTGTTTGAAATGTTTTGGAGCACTGGCAGCCTCGTGCTCTTGAATTTCTGACCAGAATTATGAGGCAAACAGGTCTCCTTACTCCACAAAACGCTAACAATTCGGTGGATCGATCCACGGCTGTGTGAGTGTGTGGGGGGGGGGGGGGGGGGACACTGCTGTACGTGCCCAATTCGCTGCCGCGTTTCACCCACAAAATATACAGTCGATTCACCTCGCGGTGTGTCCTGTGAAGAGCTTTGGGGGCAGCCACAGGACCTCAGAGGCCTGAGATAAAATGCAGGGATTATATATAGACAGTAGATTGTACTCAGCCCAACCAGCCCAGGCTACACCACCCCAGCCTCCCCCCTACCCCTCAAACCCCCCCCCAACCCCGGCCCCCCCCCAACCCCGAGCCCCCTGCCCCAGCCCCTTCCCCAGGCCCCCAGGCCTCACTCAGAGCAGCTTCCTCCCGGGGTGGGGGGGGTGGGTGGGGGGGGAGTCCTGACCTGAGGGATGAGCAGGGTCTTGAGATGCTTGAGCTGCATGTTTACCAGAGCTCTGACTCTCTCCTCTCTCTCTCGGCGCCGACTCCAGCCGCCGTTACCCCTGGTAACCGGCTCCGGCGCGTCACCACATTCCTGAGCACGGCCGCACGCACGAATAGGTGACGTAGCGCAGCGGGGGCGTATCGGGCCTGGTGACCGACTACGCACATAATGATGACGCATGGGCTGGACCTCACTGAACAAGGGGGGCATCTGACCCGCTGCTCTGCCAGCCTATAGAGGGCGAGAGAGAGGGAGGGAGGGAGAGAGGAGGGCGGGTGTCTGAGTGTGACTCACTGAACTGAAAACTGCAATGCTCATCTCCTCCACGAAGTGTCGCTACCGATTGTCCGAGGTCGCCATTTTGGTTGGTCCTCGATGCGACGAGAGTGTGTGTGTGACAGATGAGAGAGGGACAGGGGAGAGAGAGAGGGACAGGGGAGAGAGAGAGGGACAGGGGAGAGAGAGAGGGAGGGGGAGAGAGAGAGGGACAGGAGAGAGGGAGGGGGAGGATGTGGATCTGGCTCAGGTGTTTGCCTATTTCCTCAGGAGGTAAATATCTCTCTGTGTGTCTCTCACACTCACTCTCTCCATCTCTCTCTCTGTGTCTCTCTCCCCCCCCCCACCCCAATCTATCTATCTCTCTTATATACTATATATTATCACATTCCCTCTCTCTCTCTCCCCCCTCTCCCCGTCTCTCTCTTCCCCCACCCCCCTCCCTGTCCCCCTGTCTCTCTCCCCCCCCCTCTCCCCGTCTCGCTCTCCCCCCCCCCCCCCCCCCCCCCTTCCACCCTCTCCCCTCCTCCCCCCCCACCCATTGTATACCTGTATATTGTATTCGAGGACGAGGTAATATGGCGGCTTGACGGCTTTTTTTTATTAATACAAATATATTTATTTTGGTTAAAACCATATATGATTTGGTTTTTTAAAAAAAACTTTTCCCCGTAACACAGACTCGCAAAAGCCATTTGCTCCCGTGACAATCCGCATCGGCCCTGACTCACTACCCACACGAGAAAAAAACCCATAAACCACACAAAAAAAAACTTCCACCGTCTTTGTGAAGAAAAACCAAAGAAAAAAAACCTTGTAATTCGTGACACAAAGACGCCCATTCCCCACATTCCCCTTGTATGTCAGGGCCTCCTCGCTTCTCTGCACTGCTGCCTGTATTTACAGGGAGCAGTTACAAAGGGGCTAATCGCAGCTCCACCATCCTTCCCTTACCGGAGGGTAGGCCAAAAAACAAAAACACAACACAAAACAAAACGAAGGGAAACTACTCCGATGCTCCCCCCCCTTTATGGGGAGAGGCTTCTACAAAAACATTCACTTGGGGTCACTCTCTGGTTACAGGTCGAGCGACCCCCCACCCCCACACACGCACTGCGTATAGAGTCCCTGATGTTCTAAGCAGTGGCATTCCCCCACGCGCCCGAAACTTCCCATACTAGATCACGCCCCACCTATCCTTGGCCTCGTCCGAGCCTATCTCCAGGGCGTCCCTGATAACATATTCCCAGACACTTACCATCGCCCTCCTGTAACAGGCCGACACTGACCTGTTTCCACGCCCAGAGGTCTCTCGGTTGCGGCAGACCCATAGGCCATGCTTGACCGAGTTGATGACCCTCCAGGCACATTGTAGGTCGATCACCTCGTGTGTCCCCGGGAAGAGGCCATATATCACAGAGTGAGCTGACAGAGGGACTCCCGGGATGGACCGCGAGAGTAGCCGCTCCGTCTTGTTCCACACCTGTTTGGCGAAGGCACACTGCAGGAACAGATGTTCCTCATTCTCCTTCCCTCCACAGCCCTCCCTAGGGCAATGTTCGGACCGCACTAAGCCTCTTCTAAACAGAAGGCTCTGGAGTCCCAGAACTTGCTTGACTGCCATCCAGGCCACATCCTGGTGTTTGTTAGTCAGAGCTGGGGATGAAACGTTCTCCCAGATGTGACTAACGGTCGCCAGAGGATACCCCACCAGAGTTTCGTCCACCTCTCTTTCTCGGATGGTCTATATCACCGTCCGCATTGTCCACCTGGGAATTCCAGAGGGATCCACCCGGTTCTCAGATAGGAATGTCTCGATCTCTTTCAGGTATCTCGGGGCCTTCCAACCCAGAGGGGTGTTCTGTGGCAGCTCAGCTCTTCCTAACCTTCTTAGCACTGGGTAAAGATAGAAGCCCAGCATATATCTGGACGCAGTGCCTTCATATCGTAGCTCCTGGTAGACCCTCATGCAGCCACACATAAAGGTGGCCATGAGAGTCCGGGCTACATCAGGGACACCCTTCCCTCCTTTGTCTGTAGTCTTGTACATCACAGCCCTGCGGACACAATTCCATCCCAGAGCCCCAGACAAACCTAAAAAATGGTTCTGGTGACTGCGGTGGCGCTGCGTTTGGTCAAGGGCCAAACTTGCGCCACATACAGTAACCCAGAGATCACCTCACACCTAATCACCAGGTTCTTCCCAGTGATTGATAGCATGCGTTCTTGCCAATGCTACAAACATTACCAAATTCGCGCTATAGGCTGCTCCCAGTTCTTTTCCCTCGTCCCGGCAGCCCCAAACCAGATGCCTAAGACTTTAATGTAGGCTGGTTTGACCTCAAACGGTACCCATGTGTGGTCTTGCCAGTTGCCAAAGTACATCACCTCACTTTGGGCGATTCACTTTGGCACCTGAAGCCCGTTCAAAAAGATTGCAGATGCCCATCAGGCTCTCGATCGATCGATGATCCGAGCAAAAAACCGTGACATCATCCATATACAAGGACATCTTGGCTTGCACACCTCGGCTGCCCAGGATGGTGACACCTCTGATGCTCTGCTCCCTCCTGATTGCCTGTGCAAAGGGCTCGATGCAACAGACAAACAGGGTTGGGGAGAGGGGGCACCCCTGCCTTACTCCAGACCTGACGGGGAAAGGCAGCGTTTCATTCCCATTAACCATCACTGCACTGCAGATATCTCTGTAGAGCAGGTGGACCCAATCGCGAATTCTCTGTCCGAAACCCATTTTGGCAAGTACCTCATACATGTAGTCATGAGATACTCGGTCAAAGGCTTTCTCTTGGTCCAGACTGATGAGGCAGGTCTCCATCCCTCTCTCCTGCACGTAGGCAATGGTATCCCTTAACAACACAAGGTTGTCAGAGATCCTCCGGCCTGGCATCGCGCAGGTCTGATCGGGGTGAATTACCTGCTCCATTACAGTCTTCATCCTCTCTGAGATCACCTTGGCCAAGATCTTATAATCCACATTTAGCAGAGATATAGGTCTCCAATTCTTTAACTCCGCCTTCTTGCCTTTCTCTTTATAAATCAAGGTGATGTTACCTTTCCGCATCTAGTCAGCCATGATTCTTTCCTGAACCATACTCTCGTACACTTCCAGGAGGACTGGTCCGATCACGTCCCACAGGACTAAGTACAGTTCCACCGGGAGGCCGTCGCTCCCCGGGGTCTTACCAGTCTTGAGGGAACTTACCGTCTTGGTCAGCTCTTCAATCGAGAGCGGCCGATCCAGATATTCTCGACTCTCCTCGTCCACCACTTCAGTGAGGGCAGAGAGAAAATCCCAAGTGGCCATGCTCTCCGTGGCTTTCTCGCAATACAGGTCCTCATAGAAGGATCTTGCGATCCTCCTCATGTCTTCCTGTTCTGTGCACACCGAGTCGTCTCCATCCTTCAACCCGGAAATCACAGAGCTACCTCTGTTCACTTTCCGGAAGAAGAAGCTGGTACACTTCTCGTCATGTTCTATTGTGCGCACTCTGGAGCGGAAAAATATCTTGGAGGCTTCCGAGGCGAGCAGCACTCCTTGCTGGTCTCTCACCTCTTTAATTGCCTCCCTAACATCTGTACCTTCTAGCTGCTTCTTTAGGAGTTTTGGAACTCCTTCTGCAGTCTATCTCTTTCCCGGTTTGTTGCCTTTGCCAATTGAACCCCAGCTCTGACTAACAAAACCAGGATGTGGCCTGGATGGCAGTCAAGCAAGTTCTGGGACTCCAGAGCCTTCTGTTTAGAAGAGGCTTAGTGCGGTCCGAACATTGCCCTAGGGAGGGCTGTGGAGGGAAGGAGAATGAGGAACATCTGTTCCTGCAGTGTGCCTTCGCCAAACAGGTGCGGAACAAGACGGAGCAGCTACTCTCGCAATTCATCCCGGGAGTCCCTCTGTCGGCCCACCCTGTGATATATGGCCTCTTCCCGGGGACACACGAGGTGACTGACCTACAATGCGCCTGGAGGGTCATCAACTCGGTCAAGCAAGGCCTTTGGGTCTGCCGGAACCGAGAGGAATAGGTCAGTGTCGGCCTGCTACAGAATGGTGATGGCAAGAGTCCGAGAATATGTCATCAGAGATGCCCTGGAAATAGGCTCGGTCAAGGCCAAGGATAGGTGGGGCATGACCTAGTCCGGAGGTGTTTTTTTTGATGTGCACGTGGGGGAATGCCACTGCCTGAAGTGTCAGGGTACCTATGCCTAGTGATTGTAAGGGGACGCTCGACAGAGAGCGTCCTCAATTGAATGTTTCTGTATACTTTCCCACAGAAGGGAGAAGCCTCTCCCCATCAAGGGGGGAGTAACAGAGTGTGGTGTTTTTCTTGTGTGTTTTTCTTTTGGCCTGCCATCCGGTAAGGGAAGGATGGTGGAGCTATGACTAGCCTTTTTGTGACTGCTCCCGGTAAGTAAAGGAAGCAGCGCAGAGAAGCAAAGAGGCCCTAGTTATATAAGGGGAATGTGGGGTATAGGCGTTGATGTATGTGACGAGAACGATAGGTTTGGTTTAGTTTGGTTTAACAAACAAATTATATATGGTTTTAACCCAAATAAATATATTTGTTTGAAAAATATATATATATATCTTTGCTTTGGTTGCTGGTGGTGGAGCTTGGCCCTGGCTGGGCTTCTCTGAGAATAATATGCGGTAAATCTGAATTATTGGGATCCTGGGATTATAACAAAATTGGAACCTGTTTCTCTCTCTGGCATCTTTCCACACTTTAGGTTTGACTACACTATGTGGACTTCATGCAGGATGTCTGACATCCGAACACACATGAGCAAATCTGTGGTCGAGATGATAAGTTGTTAGGAACAGAGGCTAAGGTTTGATGGGGACAGGACGGGGGAGATGTTGGTGGATTAATATCGACTTGGTTCATGATCGATACTTGTTTGAGTTTGTTCAGGGCTGAGAGTTGGTTCCCATCAGGGCTGGTTTGAAGCAGGTCACAAAGTCAGTTTGCTAGCGACTGGCATTGTGTAGCTGCCGAGAGTTAGTTGATGTCCGCGTTGGTTGAGGGCTGAGTTGCTTTAGTTGTTTAGTTGGTACAGGGCTGAGAGTTGGTTCAGTTGATTGGATTTCAGGGCTGAGTTGGTTCAGTTGATTGGATTTTAGGGCTGAGTTGGTTTAGTTGTTAGGTTGACTGCTCTTTGTGAGTGAGATGGTACAATTTGTTGTATTATGGATGAATTTCTCACACACTGTTTCATCATTTTGAGGTTTGACGAGGAGGCTCCATTCTGTCGGTTGTTGCTTGGCTGGGACCTACTTGGTTATTCTCAAGGTGACCTAGAGACCTAGATGCCTGCGAGCGAACCTTGTTCACCTCTGGGCTTCACCTCAGCCGTCAACCGAATGTACATCTGAAACTCGCACTGTTTTTCTTTCCTTATGGCTCTACCACCTCAGGATTCGTGGAACATCAGGTGAGTGTAATAGTGGAAATGTCAACTAAAGCTATTGTGCTCTTTCTCTCTCTCTTTGGCACATTTCTACACACCAGAGGTTTGGCAAGACAATGTGGACTCCATGCAGGATGTTCGACATGTGAACACATATGAGGCAATCTCTGGATCACATTATAGGTCAAGAGGGAAAGTTGTTAGGAACAGAATCTGAGGTATGCTGGGGACAGAACCAGGGAGATGTTGTTAGGTTAGTGTGGAGCTCACAGGTCAGATTGAGAATAGAATTGATCAACACAGAATGTAGCCACACAGAGATTGAGGTTAGGCACTACAGTTACACAGTGTAAAATAAGATTGAATCATTTCTGTTGCAATAGTTTCAGCTAGGATAAGAGAGTAAAGTTGTTTGTACTTGGAGAATGTAGAGTAGCTGTGTGAAGGTTGGTTGAGTTTATTTGCCCAGAGGTGGTGTCTGCGAATGTTGGCTCAGTTTGGTGGCTGAGAGTCAGTTTCTGTCGGTGCCAGTGGTCGAGCTCTAGTTTGTTCAGTGTAGGGGTAAAGTCAGTGTCTCCCGCCTCCGGCCCGGCCCCAGCCCTGCTGTGGAAGGCATGGAAACCCAATTGGAGGAGTTCATTGAAACAGTGGTGGGAGAGGAAGGAGTGAAGCTGGGAATCAATGATTTATTCTAGGACCTTGAAGAGGAAAGGGAGGTTGGAGATGGGGTGGTAATGTGAGAGCATGAATGGGTCCAAGGAGGTTTTTTTTTAAAAGATGGGAGTGATCGTGGCTATTTTTAAAGCGGTGAAAATGGTGCCAGTGGACAGAGAGAGGTTTATGGTGTCTGTCAATAGAGGGGCAAGAAGGCGGAGCTGGGATGTCAGGAGAGAGGGTAGGGATGGGATGAAGGGAGCAGGATCAAGGGAGCAGGTGGTCAGTTTCATGCAGGTTATAGTAATGATGGTAGAGGAGTGGGAGACAAGTTCGAAAGTATGGAAGGAGGGATGGGTATTGTGGGATTGGGATGTGAGGGGGAGATGGGGAGAGGGTGGTAAAAGGAATAGAGGTAAAAACAGACCCCCTCAATTTAGTGACGATTTAGTCGTGGCGAGGGCGCAATGGTCAGAACAACTCACTCCCACCTCCAAAATACTGTAAATTGTGGGGACTGAATAAAGAGAAGACATGAATAAATGGTTTACATGTGTTAAAAATAGGGTAGATTAGATCGGTTAAAGAAATATTGTTTAGATTTTAAATAATGAGAAGAGAAGAAAAACAAACTAAAGGACATAAAAGTTTTGGGTTTTATTTTTATTTTAAAAACTAAAAATTATTTGAGTTGCTTTGGATTCACATTGCATATGGACGTGCCAGTAGCCCAAGGGTTAAATTTAGGTCCTAAATCTGGGGCATGTTCAATGGTGTGAGAACATATGCTCACTTTTGATTGCACTATTATGTATGTTGGTTTGTTCTGATAACACCTTGCGTTTTGTTCATATGTAGATAATGCTGTACTCAGCACAAGGCATTTTCTTACATGAAGTGTCATACTTGTAGTGTTACTGCACAGTTACTATTTGTTACAGAGCGATTATTTAAATAATTATCATACTTTATTTTGGGATACTTACCACAAACACGTTTTCACAACTAAATGCAGCTGTTATACATACTCTTACACAATGACTATTGCGTCAATTAAAAAAAATTATTTGAAAATACAATTGGGTCTATTCACCACTGTGATTGAGAACACTCACCCTTCTGCCAAACAAATATTGGTTTAGTTTCCCTCAGTCATTAGGTCTTTGTGATTAACTCTGCATTAGAACAAACATTCCCTTTTTGTGGTCAGCTAAATGATACTTTCAAAAACATTGTCACGCTTAAGCGTATCCAAACCAGAGACTTCCACACATGCATATTACAGGGTGACCAAAAAGTGTTGGTAAATTTATGTATTTTAGTACTGTAGTAATTATTACTAAAATGAATGACACCGCAACTTTTGATCACCCTGTCACATTTGTTATGACTATACTGCATATCCCCAAAATACCAAATAACATTTAATCTGCAGGCCTCCCAATGTTATCAAAACATTTTTTGAAATCCCTCCCTTGACTTTCCATCAGATGCTGCATTGAATTTGCTGGCGTATCGTGGCGGAGGCGTGGAAGTTAGCAGTAAGTTACAACTCAAACATTGCTACATCCTGCTTGAGAATTGTTATCAGTTGAACTACTTCAACTCTGTCCAAAGGGTTGTTCATTGCACCCAGGGCCTGCGCTACCTTTCGGCGAACTAGGAGGTCGCCAAATTTTGGGGGGTCGCCGGCCCTGGTACGTGCTCTGTAACCAAGGCCGGCGAACCCCAAAATTTGCAGCGAAAATTACTGCTGCTGTCTGCTGGCGTATAGTGGCGGAGGCGTGGGAGTTAGCAGTGAGTTAACCAGAGAATGCTTAATACATAAATAAAATAGAAGTATATTTCATAAATAAATAAAGGTATAACTATTACCATTACTTTCATTGATAATTAATGATATGAATTTTTAGTATTAACAATAGCTTATCAAAAGTTACTAGGGGGCGCACATCTACTCACTGTAGTGGTGAACCAACAAAATAAACTTTCTTGATTTATGAAGAAATATTAAATCTACACAATACTGAAAACGCACTACAGATTGAACACAGACTTACTTAGACTTGTGTAAACGTTTGAGGCCCGTTTCATGATGTCTGTGTAGGCCACCACTCCGGGTTGTTATTCCAGTCCAATATTGGGGAGCATTGCAGAGTTAGAGCTGTTATACCACAGTATTTTGTTGCTGCTGTTTGGGTTGAGATGTTAAGCCTGTGCCCTGTCGTTTCTAATATAAGATAAAAGTATCAGGATGGCCTTTAAAACAGAAGGGAATTTCTCCTAATCTGCTGGCAGTGGTTTCCCATGTAAAATTGACCATGGCTGTTTGTGGGACCAATGCTGGATTAAAAGTGGCTGCTGCGTTTACCGAGAAATACAGTCAGAATACTTTACAATAAATCCTCTTAGGTGTTTTGAGATGTTTTGCCACAAGTATAGGTTGTGATATCAAATGCAAGGATGATTATAATATTTGAAAATTCAAAAGAGTTTAAAATATTGTACAATACTGTAGAATGTCACAGCACCATTCCAATGTAGCAGCAAGGCTTAAAATAATAGCCAAGATGAGTTGTGCATCTCCAGAAGGTTACAAAATCATCTTACAATAAGCTGTAACATATTGTATTAATAATACTAATCCTTATATTTGATATAGCACTTTTCACATCTTCTAGACGTCCCAAAGCGCTTCACGGAATATACTGTACTGTAAAGTGAATTGACTGTATATTACATGGTATAGTCTAGTCTAATAACAATTGAGAACTATCTATCTGGTTGAAACCACCAATTTGAAACTCTAATACTACCAGTTTGAGCCATGTAGACTATGGATTTGCAGATGATTTTTGTTTTTTAATTTTTATGTAAAATAAAAATATAGGGATTAAGGGGTATGGGAATAAGGCAGGTAGCTGGAGTTAGAGTAGAATATCAGCCATGATTGAATGGCGGGTCAGGCTCGATGGGCTGAATGGCCTACTCCTGCTCCTATTTCTTATGTTCTTATATCTAATACCCACAATTATTAGCTTCACTCATGCTTGACCCTATCTCCTTAACCTAGCAGTTTTCTGTGAAATTCAGTTAGTTTAAAAAAAGTATCCCCCGCTTCTTCACCTCATTGAAAAACTCATATGTGAGTCAGGGTTGTTGCTTGTTGGTATTATTTATCTGATTAGGAAACAGTCAGAATTCTACAAACGCAAACATTAGGAGATAGGTTTAGAAATGAACATATCGGTAAACAGTAGGGTCCGTCGATATGGAAATTTTCCGATTTAGATATATCGATGGGCTCATATCGAGAAATACCCAAATATCCATATTTTCTTGGTTTTCGTACTGTGTTTCAGAGGTGAGCGCGCATTCGGGGCCTATCTCCTCAGGAGGTAAATATCTCTCTCTCTCAGTGTCTCTCACGCTCACTCTCTCCATCTCTGTGTTTTTCTGTCTGTGTCTCTGTGTCTCTGTGTCTCTCTCCTCTCTCACATCCCCTCCCAACCCCCCCATCTCTCTCTCTCTCTCTCTCTCGGATGGATGGACAGGTACTGTCAGTGTCAGTCTTCCAGCACGTCACTTCCTCCACACGACGGAAAGTCTTGTCTGGTTTAACCTGGGGGTGGTGGTGGGGGGGTTGAGGAGGAGGTTTAGTCAGTGAGAGAGACACACACAGGTCTCTGTCTCTCACACACACACACACAGAGAGGGTGTGAGGGCCGCTGTGATTGTGGATTCTCTGCCCATTGTCCTGGATACAACCTGGTGCTTCTCCATCAGGCGACGCTCCCTCCCTCCCTCCCTCCCTCCGTCTGTCTGTCGCTCTCTCTGTGTCTCTGACTCTGTCTGTCTGTCGCTCTCTCTGTGTCTCTGACTCTGTCTGTCTGTCGCTCTCTCTGTGTCTCTGACTCTGTCTGTCTGTCGCTCTCTCTGTGTCTCTGACTCTGTCTCTCTCCCTCCCTCCCTCTCTGTCTCTCTCTGTGTCTCTCCCTCTCCCTGTGTCTCTCCCTGTCTCTCCCTGTCTCTCTCTCTCTCTGTGTCTCCCACGTGTGAGGCCTGAGCTGAGCTGAGCCATGCCGGGCAGACTGGCCGCCCGCCCCGCCGCCACCCTCCATCTCCAGGGCGGCTCAGCCTTCACAGGCGGCAGGGTGTTCGGGGCCGCCGCCTCCGTGTCAGGCGAAGTGGGTGAGTTAACTCCCGTCAGGGTCCAGGGCGTTTGGGGGGAGGGGAGGGGCTGGTGACTGGGGGGGGCTGTGCTGGGGGGGGGGCTGTTCTGGTGATTGGGAGGGGGGGGCTGTGCTGGTGACTGGGGGGGGGCTGTGCTGGGGGGGGGGCTGTTCTGGTGATTGGGAGGGGGGGGCTGTGCTGGTGACTGGGGGGGGGCTGTGCTGGGGGGGGGGCTGTTCTGGTGATTGGGAGGGGGGGGCTGTGCTGGTGGTTGGGGGGGGTTGTGCTGGTGACTGGGGGGGGTGGGGGGGGTTGTGCTGGTGACTGGGGGGGTGGGGAGGGCTGTGCTGGTGACTGGGGGGGGTGGGGGGGGTTGTGCTGGTGACTGGGGGGGTTGGGGGGTGTGGGGGGGGCTGTGCTGGTGACTGGGGGGGTTGGGGGGTGTGGGGGGGGCTGTGCTGGTGACTGGGGGGGTTGGCGGGGTTGTGCTGGTGAATGGGGGGGGTTGGGGGGGTTGTGCTGGTGACTGGGGGGGTTGGGTTGTGTGGGGGGGGGTTGTGCTGGGGAGGGGGTGGGGGGGGCTGTGCTGGTGACTGGGGGGGTTGTGCTGGTGACTGGGGGGGTGGGGGGGGTTGTGCTGGTGACTGGGGGGGGTGGGGAGGGTGGGGGGGGCTGTGCTGGTGACTGGGGGGGGTGGGGAGGGCTGTGCTGGTGACTGGGGGGGTTGGGGGGGGCTGTGCTGGTGAATGGGGGGTGGGGGGGGTTGTGCTGGTGAATGGGGGGGGTGGGGGGGGGTTGTGCTGGTGACTGGGGGGGTTGGGGGGGGTGGGGGGGGCTGTGCTGGTGACTGGGGGGGTGGGGGGGGTTGTGCTGGTGACTGGTGGGGGTGGGGGGGGTTGTGCTGGTGAATGGGGGGGGTTGGGGGGGTTGTGCTGGTGACTGGGGGGGGGGTGGGGGGGGTTGTGCTGGTGACTGGGGGGGTTGGGGGTAGATAGACAGACGCTGCTGCTCTTATGAATGTACAGGAGCAACTGGAGGCAGATGGAGAGGAAGACACCTGTGTGTGTGTGAGTGTGTTTTGTGTGTGCGTGTGAGAGTATTTTGTGAGTGTGTGTGATTGTGCTGTGTGTGTGAGTGTGTTTTGTGTGTGAGTGTGTTTTGTGTGTGAGTGTGTTTTGTGTGTGCGTGTGAGTATTTTGTGAATGTGTTGTGTGTGTGAGTGTGTGTTGTGTGTGAGTGTGTTTTGTGTGTGCGTGTGAGTATGTTGTGTGTGTTGTGAGTGTGTTGTGTGTTGTGTGAGTGTGTTGTGTGTTGTGAGTGTGTGTTGTGTGTGTGAGTGTGTTTGTGTGTGTGTGAGTGTGTTTTGTGTGCATTTCCTCGGGTTATTACAGGTTTGTGAGAATGCTTTTGGAGGAGGACGGAACCGAAGAGAGAGACACAAGAGTTTAACGTGGACTTCATAAGCCCTGATAAGCCAGCGTGGTGCGGGCGGAAGAGGACAGGAGAGGGTGTTATTACAAGCTGCTGCCTGCTGTAACTCAAACCATGTGTGTGTTCACTGTAAGGGTGTTAGTGAATTTGCTGTAGGCAAACCTGGTTGCCGGCTGTCAGATTAATAAAATAATACTAATCCTTGCATTCAGTAGGGGGCTTTCCACATCTTATCGACGTCCCAAAGCGCTTCACGGAATATGCTGTAAAGTGAATTGACTGTATATTTGTGGGCGAAACGCGGCAGCCGATTGCGCACAGCAGTGTCCCATACAAACAGTTGTGGATTGAAAATGAACGATTTTATTATTGGGGGGGTTTTTTGGGGGGTGGGGGTGGATTATTATTAGGCGTGAAACTCAATCAGAAAAGTCCAAACTCAAACACTGCAAAATTGTTTGTTCTCTTCCAGTTGCTAGTAGTGCAGAGGGTGGGCTGGAACTGATCACGAACTACACGCGGTTGAGACTCTAACTACAGTTCGAACTGTACATCATGTCGATACACATGCTGCTGATGTGTTTATATGACTGTCCAGAGACTTGGGAACTCCCACCCCAAATGAAAGACAGTAGATGTACATTTCACTTAAAGCCCCAATGGATTTGATGTTGGTGTCTCATAGATTTTAAGAAACCTGGCAGTTTAAGCAAATTGATTTGTAAACCTGGTCTGGTCTTAAAGGGCTGTGCGCGCGATCAAAAAAAAATCGAATTCAGTTGAATCTGAAGGATTTTTTTTTACTTCACTCTACTGACAAAACAACAACGAAATTACATTTGTATACATTAGCGCTTTTCACGTCAGGAGGACGTCCGAAGGCACTGGACAGTCGAGCTGGGGTGGGGATCGGGGAGGGAGAGGAGGGGATTTGGGGTGACCGATGGGACCATAGAAGAGGAGGGTCTTGAGGCGGAATTTGAAGGAGGTTAGGGAGGGGTCGGGCGGAGGGTCTGCGGGATGGAATTCCGGAGGTTAGGGGCAGAGTGGCTGAGCACTTGCCCACTGGTGGTGGGGCGAGTGGGTCGGGGGACACGGAGCAGGCCGGAGCCCGTTGAGCGGAGGTTGGTAGGGGGTTAGGACGTTGCAGAGGTAGGGTGGGGCAAGGCCATGGGGGGCTTCGAAGGTGAAAACCAGGATGCACTTTAATTGACCTTGCATTTTCAGTAAACATTTTTCTCTCTCAACCCTTGAAAATCTGCCAGCGCCTTTAATTCTGTGGTTTCTCCGATTTGAATTTGGTATTTATAATAAAATAAAGGCAAATTTGAAATGATAAAAACAAAGCTAAAATAAACACTATTTTTAAGTACTGTAGTATGGAATTGTAATGCTGCCTGTGGTTTATATCAATGTAGATATACTGCACAGAGAGCAAATGATAACTGAAGAATAAATTAATCAGATCAGTTGAACTAGCCTATCACTGTCCTGTTGCTAAATCAAGTAGGTGACCTTGTTGCTTTGGTGAGTGTTGATTTTTAACTTGTTTATATGACACTGCTGAAGGAATGCATGATAAACTTTGTCTATCAAAACCAACAACAACATGGATTTATATAGCGCCTCTCACACAAGATAGAGTATCAAGATCACTTTATCTACCAACCAGTATAGCTACTGTATTTAGTGTTTAAACTTTTTTATATATAGCTTTGTTGATAAGGGATCATATCAATGGAACACAGTCTGGAATTACATCCTATTGATCAATGTAATGATCCTTTTATTTGGATGATAAGAGGCAGTGGCTATGAATGTGCACCATATAATGGAATTTTGTTTATTGAGCAATCAATTATTCAATAAACTGAACTATTCATATAACCGATTAAACATAAAATGTTTGCTTGTGGAACTCTAAATTCTATTCAATATCCCAAACTCGTCAACCATCTGATACTCAATGAACCAAATTACGTTGAACATACTGTATGTTAGATAATCTCCTGAGTATAGTCTGTGCATTGAATTGCTTGTACACTTATTTGTGCCAAACAGAAGCTCAGTTTGAAAGTGTTTGCTATATTTTTGGGAGTTGAAATGAGATGTGTTGGGGGATGATTGCATTGTGTAATGTATTCTTGGGTAGGAAATGGAATTCTTGTGGTTCCAGCCCTTGCTGTCCATATTGGAAATTGCCAACATTGTGGACCTGCTGACTACCTCCCAACCGGCTCGCCACCTCTGGTCTGCTCCATGTCTCCCGCCTAACCCACCCCACCATCCGTGGCCAGGCTTTCAGCCTCTCTGCCCCCACACTGTGGAACTCCATCGCACAGTTCCTTCGGTTTGCTTCCTCCCTTGTCTCCTTCAAGGCCGGTGTCAAGATCCTCCTTTTCGATCGTGCCTTCAGTCGCCCTCTCACCTCTTTCCTTCCCCTCCCCCTACCCTGCCCCTCCCCCATGCTCTGGACTGTTCAGCGCCTTGGGACGTCCTCCCAACGTGAAAGGCGCTCTATAAATGTAATCTTGTTGTTGTTGTTTAACACAAATCTCAGAACAGTTTGAGTGACTATTTGCACTGTAGACATCCTACAGTCATGGATTCCTGTAGCTCAGTAGTTAGAGCACTTGCCTTACAAGCAAGAGATCTGGGTTCGATTCCAGGCAGGGCAAAACCTTGGGCAACTTTCCTTTCTCTACACGCCTGATAATAATCCGTCAAAAAAAGAATAAATCGGTTATTTCAATCCACAACTGTTTTTGGGACACTGCTGTGCGCAATTGGCTGCCACATTTCACCCACAGATTTACAGTCAATTCACTTTACAGTATATCCTGTGAAGCTCTTTGAAATATCTAGAAAATGTGTTATGGCACAATATCACATGCAAGGATCATTATTATTATTAGTCCTGTGGCCTGCGAGTCAGGCTGCTTATCTAGTAGGGAACGGCGATGTATCGGTTTTTCGATTAAACCCGATATGATTTTCAGATCGGTATGCCGATATGGTGATTCTAAAAAAAACGTTATATCGAGAGATTCGATTTAAAAAATATACATCGTTATATTTTTAATATCGTTCCTGGCAATATATCAATATTGTTGGTATTATCAGTGTAATGCGATCTTTTCCAGCTTACCTTGTCGCCGGCATCGCAACCTCCTAGACCTAGAGCATGGAATGCGCGTACATTCGGTGCGCGCGCACAATTAACGGGCGCGCACATCCGATGCGCGCGTACACTTTACCGTGTATACTCGACGTGAGTCGTGGCGTCTTAACAAAGTCGCATCGCTGAAAATTGTAGTTTGAAAATTTACCTTTCTCATCATGGGGAAAAGAAGCCCCGTATGGGACTACTTTGAAAACAATGCAGTCAGTAATGGTGTGTATAGATGTACAGTTTGCAAGGTCTTGGTTAAGACATCTGATTTGAGCACGAGCAACCTGCGACAACACATTAAGCAGCACCACCCCGCCCAGCACGCTGCCCTCAGAGCAAAATCATTGTCGACAACAGCAGGAAGAGCGACAGGTAGTGGGGCCAGTGCAGCTCAAACAATTCCTGCTTTATTTAAGAGGAGAACATTGTACCAGAGAGGGGACAAAAAGTGGCAAAGTATCACGAACGCTGTCACTTTTTGCATAGCAAAGGAGAGCTTGCCAATGGCGAAGGACATTAATTCAGACTTCAGACTACATAAAAATAAGTGGCATTTTGTGGCTGTAAGTGTTATTTTTGTGTGTGAGAGAGTTAGAAGTGTGTTTCTATGTGTGTGTCTAGTCAGACACACACATAGAAACAGTGATAATCTGGCTTCTAACTCTAACAGTCAGACTGTCTGTCTCTCTCTTTTCTATTGTAATAGATCTCATTTACACGTGGACATTACATGCTAGTTTCAAGCAAGAAATGGAGGAGAATAAATCTCTAGATTTTGTTTTTGGTGTGTGTGTGTTCTATTTTGTGTTTAGAGATGGAGGGAGAGAAGGAGAGGGGGAAAGTTGGGAGAGAAGGAGAGAGGAAGAGAGGAGAGGGAGGGAGAGAATGAGAGGGGGAAAGGAGGGAGAGAAGGAGAGAGGGGAGGGAGGGAGAGAATGAGAGGGGGAAAGGAGGGAGAGAAGGAGCGAGGGGAAAGGAGGGAGAGAAGGAGAGAGGGGAGGGAGGGAGAGAAGGAGAGGGGGAAAGTTGGGAGAGAGGAAGAGAGAAGAGGGAGGGAGAGAAGGAGAGGGTGAAAGGAGGGAGAGAAGGAGGGAGAGAAGGAGAGAGGAAGAGAGGAGAGGGAGGGAGGGAGAGAAGGAGAGGGGGAAAGGAGGGAGAGAAGGAGCGAGGGGAAAGGAGGGAGAAAAGGAGGGAGGGAGCGGGGGAAAGTTGGGAGAGAAGGAGAGAGGAAGAGAGGAGAGGGAGGGAGAGAAAGAGGGGGAAAGGAGGGAGAGAAGGAGCGAGGGGAAAGGAGGGAGAGAAGGAGAGAGGGGAGGGAGAGAAGGAGAGAGGGGAGGGAGAGAAGGAGAGAGGGGAGGGAGGGAGGGAAGGAGAGAGGGGAGGGAGGGAGGGAAGGAGAGGGGGAAAGGAGGGATAGGAGACAGGGAGGAGGGAGGGAGAGAGGAGAGGAGGGAGAGAAGGAGAGGGGGAGGTAGGGAGCAAACAACATCGTATAATTCAACAGACCTTGACACCAACATTACAAACTTTCTGGACCTAGAGCACGCATTTCGAAATGTGCGTGCACCGCGACTGCGCGCGCATCGTCAGTGCGGACGCACCGTCAATGCGCGCGCACCGCGACTGAGCGCGCACCATAAATGCGCGCGCGCCATCAATGCACGCGCACTTCGAATGCACGCGCTTGCGCAGTATAAAAACTCGATAGATCGGTTTAAGCAGGTATGAGCAAACCGATATATCCATATCCGGAAAAATCCCATATCGCCGTTCCCTATTATCTAGTGTGCATTTTTTTGAATGCCATCTTGATGTAAGCCTATACCTGATGGGGTGGCTTGATACGGATCAAAACTGATCATTACTTTGATCTATTATTCGTTTGAGTTTTGGGTAAGGTCCTTCTTTCTCCAGTCGCTCAAAGATTTGCTATCTGCAGTAAAACTTTAGCTGAGTGCAGCATAGCTATCTTAGCTCTAGTTTGGTGCCATCTGTATATTTGAATACCACACCTTCAGAATACCATCAGCCAATACTTGGAAATGAAGGATGGTTGAAAATTGTTTAACCACAACATACCATCACAACTAATTATATTAGAGCAAGTGGAATATCTGGTTTTTTGAAGAAAGGGTGGACTTAAAAATAATTTTACAGTCATCCCTTCTACCTGGGTGAGGACTAAAACTGTGATTGTATTTCTTGTGGAACCTATTCATTTTCTTCTAATTCTTAGATTTGAGTCAGTTACCAATGTTCTTGGACCTCAAAAGTCAGCTATATTTTTAAGTAGATTACATATCCGACAAGGATGGCAGCGTACAAATAAAGTTCAAAGTTTGATGTAAATTTAATTGCAACTTTTGAGTTGCAAAGTAAAAAGACAATGATCAAAATTGCCATACCCTAAGTTTCACAAAAGGATTTAAAATGTAAGGTATACAACGCTTGACATGCTGCTTCATGGCTTATTGGATTAGTTATAGTCGGGCAACATTGACATTTTTTGGGAGAGTTCGGCATTCTTGGCATAATCCTATTCTTTGAACCATAACCAAGTTTTGCATTTTTAAATATGACTTCAAGATTCATGCATCTAGTTTCGTTAATTTCACTGACCAGTGACCCAGTGGTTTAAATAGTCAGTTTATGTGCTGCCAACATTTAGAATTTTTTAAAAAAAGAAAATGGATGTAGATCCAGAGAGCTGGGGCAGAGTATCTGAAATCCAGCCTGCCAGTAGTGGGATGGATTGAGTGTGGATACGAAGCAGGCTGGTGTTCTCTGAGTGACGGAAGCAGCTGGATCGGTGGTTTGGGCAAGTCCGCAGAGCAATTTGAAAGCAAGAACAAGGATCTTCAGCTCGATCTGTTCTGGGATTGTGGAGCTCGATATAGAGGAGGACTTGAGCTGCAGAGTTCTGGATGGTCTACAGCTTGAGTAGGTAAGAGTTGAGGAGTCCAGTGAGGAGAGGGCTGGCATAGTAAAGCATGGACTTGATTAAGGTATGAACCAGTTTTTCGGCAGGCCGAGGAGAGAGGTAGTGGTGAGAGAGGTAGTGGTGTGTATTTATATATATATATATATATATATACACACACACACATGTGAACTGTGACATACAATGCCACAGCGCCACTTTGACTTGGTGGCCACCAGGTATAACTGCAGCAAAAAACGCAAAACTGAAAATATCATTTGAACGATAGCAGATACCCAAAAACAAAATGCCCATGTCACTCCCAGATGCAAGACATTTCTGATGAGGTATCAATCATGTCTCTATATGAATCTGTTACTGAGATCCTTCTTGAAGCACAGACATACATTCTTGTTTTATTATCATAATAATCTATGATAATAAAACAAGAATGTATGTTTTACTTTATTATTATACTTTAGATTTTGTTTTATATTATTGTCAAGCCAATAACGTAATAATACTTTATATAACGAAAGGAGATCCCTGAAACTATGCCTGCGGTTTTCTCTGTTGTTACACTGTTACAGAATATATTAATATCAGTGTATCTCTCTGGAATGGTGTATGATTTCTTGTTGCTACGTGGTTGCAAATACTATGCATACTTCATATTTTGGGGCTTAATTGAAGCATTTTTAAAAATATAGCTCATCAACGATAAGAGATCCCCCAAATCAAATATGCCCATGACACTCCCGCAATCAAGACCTTTACAATGAGGTATAAATTATGTCCCCACGTCAATTAATTATTGTATTATTGAGTCCCAGAAACAAAATGCTGCATTTTCTCCCATTTATTTTCCAATTTTTATTTTAAAAATAAACTTTTAAGTACAAATGGTTGTATTTAAAGCCACTGATTCCAAAGTCCTCCATGATCTTGCCCCACCCCCAACTCTGTGACACCACTACCAACCTATCCATTCCCTCTGCAGCCTGCTCCATGTTCCTCCGCCTCACCATCGGCGGACGAGCATTCAGCCACTCTGCCCCCAACCTTTGGAATTACATCCTGCAATCCCTCCACCTTGCCCCCTCCCTAGCCTTCGTCAAGTCCCGCCTCAAGACCTTCCTTTTCAACCGTGCCATTGGTTACCCCCCCCCCTTCCCTCCAGCCTCCCCGATCCCGACATCAGCTCGTGTCCGAAACACCATCATGTCCAGCGCCTTGGGACGTCCTCCCAATGTGAAAGGCGCTATACAAATATAATTTTGTTGTTGACTCTATGAGGCAACTTCCAGAAAGTATATTAGCAGAGTAGTTGAGATCTGAACCTTGGTATCTTAGATGAGGAAACCTTGAGTTAAAAACAGCCCCCCATACTGCTATGCACTGCAGGCATGTTTTGTGCACCATTCCTAGTAATTGATTCCTATTGTTATCTTGTCAGAGATAACTTTGTCTGCTTGAATTCAGTTTGTTTTATTTATGTTTTCAAGCTGTTTTCTCGGATGGTGACAAGGGCAATTGAAATGTGAAGGATAACCTTGACTTGTGTGTATTGGTACAGTCATGTAAACTGGCTGTGTTCAAACTGGTATATGTTAGCACTACACATCGGTTGGTACATACACCATGCACTGTAAAAACATGAGCACATGAGAGAATTTTGGGAGATGACTTGAACCAATGGGAGAGATTCAGAGACCAAGTGTTATGACACAAGCAAAAAATACAGAGAGCAGCACAGTAACACAATAGGGATTTTTTACTGAACAGATGCTACAGCCTAATTTGATCGCTGGCATGTACAGATAACCTGATGAAATTGTGAAATAGTACACCTCCAGGAATCTGTTCTAAGTTTACAGGCATTGCAGCACATAAGACGCATTATTAAGCTGCAGTCTACCCTGCTGAGTGATGGAAGTGAACTATTCTGCAGACTCCAGAGCTTATAAATATCTGGCCAAAGTTAGACGCATCTTGTAGGAAATGTGCTAGTTAAATTGCAAGATAAAATATTTATCAGATCTGAATGCAAAGTGGACTGAATCACAGAAATAGAATGAGGAGTCCATCTCTGTATGTACACAGCACGAATGAGGATTAAATAGTCAAAAGAAGCGTATTCAGTTGTAAAATGATCTAAATGTTGGGGTATTTGTGTATCCCACTGCTGAAGAAATGAAAGGGCCCTGCTCACAAGAGATTCTATGTGAATCTGCAGCACAGCAAAGATTGACAACAACAACGACTTTGATTTATATAGTGCCCTCCACGTCGGATGGCGTCTCAGAGCGCTTCACAGTAGTGATCCCGGGACCGAGCCAGGGGCAGGGGAAGAAAGGTGACCAAAGGCGCGGTTGAAGAGAAAGGTCTTTAGCTGTGACTGAAACTGGGAAGAGAGGGGGAGAGGAGAAGGTAGTGAGGAGGGGAATTTCAGAGCCTTGGGGCGAGGTGGCTGAAGGCAAGGCCGCCGAGGATAGAGCGGAGGATTCGGGGGACATGGAAGATGCTAGACCCAGTGGAGCAAAGGCAGTGGGTGCTGGTTTTGGGAGAGAGGAGATCAGAGAGATAGAGGGGTGCATAGGAGTGGAGGGACTTGAAAACAAGGGGGAGGATCTTGGTCAATCCTCTCAGACACAGGAAGCCAGTGAAGTCTGGCAAGGACTGGGGTAATGGGGGAGCGAAGCTTGGAGTAGGTGAGTATGCGGGCGGCAGAGTTTTGGATTAGCTGGATTTTGTGGATTATGATGGAGGGGAGACCGGACATCTTATCAATGTCTCAAAGCGCTTCACAAAATATACTGTAAAGTTAATTGATTGTATATTTGTGGGCAAAATTAAAATTAAAAGGAGGAGAGAAAGATGACCGAAAATGCTAATGTAAATGATGTAGTTGATGAAAAACAATAATAAATTGGCAGTCACTCTACGAGTGTTTGTGGGACACTGCTGTGCACAATTGGCTGCCATGTTTTGCTCACAAAATATACAGTCCATTCACTTTACAGCATATTCCGTGAAGCACTTTGAGGCATCTAGAAGACATGAAACGTGCTATATCAAATGCAAGGTTTATTATCATTTATGATTAAATGGACTAAAAAGTAAACAGCTACAAATAAATGTGTTTTTCCTTAGTTTTCCAGACTGGTATGGTGGGATACCCAGAAGCCTTGACAGATCCATCATATCATTCCCAAATACTTGTGCTCACATATCCATTGATAGGGAACTATGGGGTACCACAGGATGAAGAAGATGAATATGGACTCAGTAAGGTACAGAGGAAACATTAAACTGTTATACACACCAGATTTGGATTAATTTAATCTATAATTGATCAAATAAATTTGCACATGGCAGATTATAAGGAATTCAATGTTCTTGTCTGTATGTAATGTAGTTGTTGTTGATTAAATGTCAAACATTATTCTGTCAACAAGACGGAGGTCCTCCTGATTGGCTCACGTCAGCGCCTCCGCACCTCAGGCACTGACAACATTAGCGTTCAAGGCTGCTCTCTTCCTCTCTCAGCCAATCAGGAATTTGGGCATCTTGTTCGACCCCAAGCAATCTTTCCTTCCCCATGTCTGCCTTCCATCACCTCCGCAATATTGCCAGACTCCGCCACTACCTCACCCCCCATGCGGCCGAAACTCTCATCCACGCCTTTATCACTTCCAGGCTTGACCACAGGTTCTCTCTCCTCGTCGGTCTTCCTAGTTCCTTCTTTCACAGGCTGCAGATCATTCAGAATTCTGCAGCTCGTGTACTCTCCCGCACCAGGCTTTGCGACCACATCACTCCGATTAACGATTATTTGTTAAAAATTACACTAATGCAATGGAACAGAGATATGAAAGATATCAAAATCATTGAAAATACAAGTGTTGACAATAACAGCTCCTTGCTGACTAGTGGGTAACTGCACTATCCGCGCAACAATAAAACCACGGCATCCAAAATATTTCAGATTTGAATCCCTGTCTGTGCCTTCCGGAGTCAATCTAAGATGGGGACAGCACTGTAAATGAACTCAATGACTCCTGGGTTGGGGAAAAGAGGGAGATAGAGAAAATACAGACAGGTTCCTGCTCCTGAACACACTGATCTGTTGGAAATTATATATGGGTGAGGATAGTTTAGTCTGGTTGTGATGCCCCCATGGTCAAAAAGATATCTTACAAGCACTGTCAAGGTGCACGCATGAATCATGGGCTTTTGCAAGAGTTAAACTAGTGATGCCCAAGGACATGATTTTAAGTTAACAAAAAAGCCACACCCAGACTTTACTTTGTTGAAAATATGTTATGCAATCGTATGTATAACAAACGACATTGGATGTTTCAAGAACACTTGAAAAGCTGTCCTTTGGTCTGACTCCCTTCCCTCAGCTCACTGTTAATGTTTTGGCTTATCCCAAACTCTACCTCTCCGCGTCCACCCTCGACTCCAGGACTACTGGCGTTTTGCTTGTCTGTCCGACATTGAGTCCTGGACGAGGGCAAATTTCCTACAGCTCAACGTCAACAAGACGGAGTCCCTCCTGATTGGTTCACGTCAGCGCCTCCGCACCTCAGGTGCTGACAACATCAGCGTTCAAGGCTGCACTCTCCACTCTCAAAGACGCCCAGATTCCTGCAATCAGGAATCTGGGCGTCTTGTTTGACCCCAAACTATCCTTCCTTCCCCACATTCGCTCCATGACCGGCACAGGCTTCCATCATCTCCACAATATTGCCAGACTCCGCCATTACCTCACCTCCCACGCCACCGAAACCCTCATCCATGCCTTTATCACTTCCGGGCTCGACTACGGGAACTCTCTCCATATCGGCCTTCCCAGCTCCTCCCTTCGCAGGCTGCAGATCATTCGGAATTCTGTAGCTTGTGTACTCTCCTGTACCAGGCTTTGCAACCACATCACTCCCATCCTCGCTCGTCTCCACTGGCTCCCCATTCCCCGGATAATCGAATTCAAGATCCTCATCCTCACTTTCAAGGCCATTCACGGCCTTGCCCCTGCCTATCTCTCTGACCTACGGTCTCCCCATCAGCCTGCCCGCACTCTCCGTTCAGGCCTGCTCCACGTCCACCGCCCTAACCGCCCAACCCATTGGCGGCCGGGCTTTCAGCCTCCCTGCTCCTACACTGGAACTCCATCCCGCAGCTCCTCCACCTCACTGCCTCCCTTTCCTCTTTCAAGGCTTGTCTCAAGACCTTCCTCTTCGACCGCACCTTCGGTTCCGCCACAAACTATTCCACCTCTCCTTCCCCCTACTCCTCCCCTCCCCCGCGCCCCCCCCCCCCCCCCCCACCCACCGCTCGGGTCCCAACCTGACTGTTCAGCGCTTTGGGACGTCCTCCCAACGTGAAAGGCGCTATATAAGTGCAATTTTGCTGTTGTTATATTTAGGTGGAATTAATAGAAGCTTTACTGTGATGCTATTTTTCCTCACACCAACAACACCAATTTGAGGTTATTTAGCACTTCTTAGAATGGGACAACATCTCAAAGAGCTTTATAAAGCTTGGCCCGAAGCTTGGTGTGGGATGTGGCCCACAGGAATTTTGCTGGAACTCTCAGTAGGTCTTGACCCAGGGAACTCAATTCCTAAAGTAGGTTTTCAGGCGGGAATTGAAGGCAGAGAGGGAGGGGGGCAAAGTGGAGGAATTTCAGGCAAACAATCCAAAAGGAGGGGGCAAAGTGGCTGACTGTTCGCCTGCCATTTTTTGGGGGTGGGAGGAGGCGGTCAGGAAGTCTGTGTTAGTGAAGGGACTAGTCAGTGGAGTAGGGTCACCAGGAGATTGCAGAGCTAGGTTAGTGCATTGGAGTCATTTGAAGATTATTAAACAAGGATTTTAAAATGGATCCACTGCGGAAGGATAGGCAGTGGAACTGTGCAAGGACTCTAATGATTAACTTGCAGAGCCTTGTAAGGGAGAGGATAAAAATATCAGATTTCTGGATAGTCTGAGTGAAGTTCTTTCAGATTGGACCTCAGAATAACAGTGAGCAGCTGCTTGGAAAAATCAAGTTTGTGGCTGATAAAAGCAAGAATGAGGGTTTCTGCTACATTGAGGGTGAGGCCAGGTGGTCAATATTGTGGTGATCAAAGAAAGATTTGGTCAGAACCTGGATGAAAGAGAGTTGAGGATTGAGCATATTGCATTAGCTCTAATAGTTGGAGTGAGTAACTCAGGAGGTAATATTTCTGAAGTAAGGAGACACTGGTGGGAGCTGAGCAGGATAGCCTCAGTTTTGCAGGTGTTGAGATGGAGTAAATCAGGGCTGTGACAGGCAAGCTACTCTGAATAGCAGTAATCCTGTAGTTGAGGCAGAACTATAGAGTTGGGTGTCATGTGTGTATGTATAGAGATGGACTCGTTGACCTGCAAACAGCGAAAAGCAGAGATCTAAAGATAGAGCTCCACAGCTTTCTGTTTCAGAGATTCGTTGGTGAGGGAAAGGAAGGAATCAGTGACCTCTGTCACAGCGCCTGTCTCCAAACGTACGGCTCAGCCAATGCTGCTGAAACCCTTGTCCACATTTTTATCGCCTGTTTTCTTTTCTCCAATGTACTCCTCGTCGCTCTCCTGAGCTCCACCATTTACCAAGTTCATACTGATTCAAAACTCCGCCTGTATCTTCATCAATACCAAACTCTGCAACCCCATCACTCTTACCAGGCTCTACTGTCAACGAATGGATTGCTTATAAAATCCTTACACTTGTTGCCAAATCCTTTTGTGCCCTAGCACCTCCCTACCTTTTGAACTGAGTCATTTCTCTCCGAACCTCTGGAACGCTCTGCCTCAATCCTTCTGCCTTGCTCCCTGTTTGCTCTTTGTTTCAGATTGCAGGTTGGAGAGTTGGAGCTTTCGCGCTGCGACTGTGCCTATGGTCAGCCCAGCTCTGTGCCAAACTATGCCATTGTTCAGCTTGTGTGAAGCGCGCTGTATAAATACACGTTATCTGACATAAGAATCAGATGATATACAGCATCTAAAAGAGAATAATGTTTCTGATATGGCACTTCACAATCCTCTCCCATGTTAGTTGTATCCATTAGGATTGTCAACACCAATATGAAAGGCACCATATCAATTTAAATTTGTAATGTGAAACAAAAACAACTTGCATTTATACAGTGCCCTTCACACAGCGCCCTTCACACAAGTTAGCATTTTGGAGAGCTTGTGTTGTATTCCATCTGTTTTTTTTGACCCATTGGAATTTTGAAATGCTTGAGATACAAGTTGGCCTGCTCCGTGATGTGTAACGGCAGCATCTGATATGTATATGTGTAAATGCATTTATTTTAATTGCGCTCCATCATTTCACCATGAGGTAGATCGTACTTTGTTGTACCTGTCCCATTTTAAGTATGTATTCACTCACTTGTGGGGAGGAGAATTTATTTTGTTTAAGGCTCACTTTTCATTACTTTATATTTCTGTGGACTAGACTTTGCTATTTAGTAAGGGAAAAGTTAGGATTCCTGCATGTGGGAAGGTTTTACTGAATGAGCAGTAAAGATGCTTTTTTTTTAAAGAGCAAGCTGTGGTAATTTTTCTTTTACTTTTTTTTAGTGGTTCGAATCCAACAAAATTCATGCTGCAGCACTGATTGTTGGTGAAAATTCCCAAAATCCAAGTCACTGGAGTTCGGTTCGCTCATTAGACCAGTGGCTAAAAGAGCAGGGAATTCCAGCACTAGAAGGTAAGGATATTATTTTTTTTTCACTTTGATTCCTTTGTTTCTACTTTTTTAAAATCATATTTCAAATAATGGAAGTAAATGTAGATTTACTTTAGGTCAGAAAGGGATCTTCATGGAGGAAATTGGATCAAAGAGTTTCTACAGTAACCAACCAGCTTAATGTATTATTTTGCTGTTGTTTAAATTGGTTGTGTGACTGAAGTTGATTCTTACAGACCAGTTCGTAAATCTATAACAGATTACTGTTTGTGAACCAAGGAACAGACTTGACACTTCAAACATACAGTAAAGGCCACATTAATTTATTTATAAATCATATAATTGTCAAAGATGTATCTGTACCCGATTCCTATTCAGTTTCCTACCAAAAAACTTTACTTTGTTGAAAATATGTTATGCAATCGTATGTATAACAAATGACATTGGATGTTTCAAGAACATTTGAAAAGCTGTCCTTTGGTCTGACTCCCTTCCCTCAGCTCACTGTTAAAAGTTTTGGCTTATCCCAAACTCTACCTCTCCATGTCCACCCTCGACTCCAGGACTACTGGCGTTTTGATTGCTTGTCTGTCCGACATTGAGTCCTGGACGAGGGCAAATTTCCTACAGCACTAGTCGAATTTTATAGATTGGATGAACAGTTCGATCATAATGGTTTCTTGCTCAAAATAATTCTACATTCTAGGCAACTCACCTACTAACTCTCCTAACACCACTACAGTACCACACATACTGGCTATATTAAAATATGCATGTGCAATGTTTCACGTGAAACCAAGTTTTGACCTGTCACTACGTGCATTATCGACCTAATTGAAGTACGCACGGTCAGTATTCCATTTGAAACAAGTGCAGGAAACAAAAGTCTTTACCTGTCTCACATTTGCACTTACTAACTGCAGTAATGAAATACTGCATGCCCACTACATTTTCCCAGTACTGGAGTGACAAGTTCTCAGTTTACTGTTAACTATCTTTTAATTATTCAGAAATATGTTTGTCTTCCTACATCATCAGTTAACTTGATAATTTAACTGAAGTTTTGACTGTGTGACTTCTATTTCAACATTGTATTTGTCATTGAGTTACCCCAGACATGTCCAAATTCAGACCCAACATTTCTTCAGGCTGTTAATGAGTTACTAGTTTGGTAACGAACAAATAAAATCCCTGAAGACTATTTATCCAACACTGTGGTCTGGCCCCAATGTATAATGTCACATTTTGCATTATATCTATGTTTAAGTTGTATATTAATGAAAAGACAATTATTAAAATCCGATTTCAAGTAGAATATGCTAACATTTTATGTTGCTTAATATGTTTCACAAGTTTTTTTTATTTTTGAGAGTTAAAAAGGCAGGGACGTATAAGTTTAATTTTGAAGAAAATGCACTTTTTGACTGACTCCCAGATGACACCCAGTTGTACCTTTCTGCCTCATCCCTCAACCCCCAGACAATCGATGTTCTGACAGCATGTCTGTCCGACATCGAATCGTGGACGAGGGACAACTTTTTGCAATTGAACGTGAATAAGACCGAGGCCCTCCTGATTGGCTCAAGCCAGCGCCTCCGCACATCGGGCGCTGCCAACCTCAACATCCAAGGCTGTACTCTCCACCTCACAAAGCCAATCAGGAACCTCGGCATCATGTTCGATCAAAAACTTTCCTTCCTCCCCCACATCCGCGCATTGACCGCCTATTTCCATCTGCGCAACATTGCCAGGCTCCGCAACTATCTTACCCCCCGCGCTGCCGAAACACTCGTGCACGCATACATCACCTCACGGCTGGACTACGGAAATTCTCTCCTAGTCGGCCTCCCCAGTTCCTCCATTCATAGGCTGCAGACCATCCAAAACTCTGCAGCCCGTGTACTATCCCGCACCCGCCTCCGTGACCACATAACCCCCACCCTCGCCCGTCTCCACTGGCTCCCCATCCTCCAGAGGATCGAATTTAAGATCCTCGTCCTCACCTACAAGGCCTTACACGGCCTTGTCCCATCCTACTTAACTGATCTACTCTCCCCCTACACGCCCACCCGGACCCTCCGTTCAACAGGACTTGGCCTGCTCCAAGCCCCCCGCCCGAACCGCCCCACCATCGGAGGCCGGGCCTTCAGTTTCTCCGCTCCCACCTTATGGAATGCCATCCCTCAATCCCTCCGTTTCGCCTCTTCCCTTTCCTCTTTCAAGGCCGATTTGAAGACTTTCCTCTTCGATCGTGCCTTTTGTTCCACCCCAAACTCTTTTACCTCCCCTTCGTGTTTCACCCCTTCCCAAACACTCCCCTCCCAGCTCGGGTCACATGCCTCTTGTTTAGTGCCTTGGGACGTCCTCCCGACGTGAAAGGCGCTATATAAATGTAAATTGTTGTTGTTGTTGACTCTTTCTGTATGTTTTCATGGTGGGAGGGCCATTCACTCCCTCCCACCATGAAAAGCGCTACGCAAATGTGATTTGTTGAGGAGCTGCTGTAAGGTCATAAGTTTGGGTAGAAACACCTTACGAGAGATCATTATTAATTATTGTTATTTTTAAGAAAATGTATACAGAATAGTATTAGTGTCAAGTATCAAAAAGTATTTGGCTGTATTAATATTAGTGTTCTCTAGGAAGGACAGTAACAAATCTCAGTCCTAAGATTTGATCGAATATGCTAATGTGGGTGTTGACTTTATTAGGAATCGATACAAGAAGTTTGACAAAGAAGATCCGGGAGGAGGGAACGTTGTTGGGAAAACTCGTGATAGATGGGACAGATGAGAAGAAACTTGAGTATCATGATCCAAACAAAAGACATCTGGTCAAGGAGGTTTCCATAAAGGTACAGATTCTATTCAAGACTTATTCTTCTTCCCTCTGTTGAATCAGTAATTCATTCAATTAAATTTGTATTGCTTTAAACTGAGTTGGCATTTGATATTAACAACTCCCAACAGTGAATCTTTTGTTTTCCGTATGTTCTCAACCACTTCGATGTTTTGTACATATTCAAATCCAGCCTTGTTCCTAATTCACTTTGCATACCTTGCATTATTTTGTAACCTTTCATCTGTAAACTAGGATTCGTTTTTGAAGATTGCAGCTGATGCATAATTACTCAAACTCCACGATAGAGGCATGTACTAGGATCTTGAGTTAAGTTTATTGTTGTAATCTCTGTTATGCAATTTTAAAAAAATAGCTATACCCCGTGTAACATACGCGGCCTAGTGTTTTTGAACACATTTATTCATATAGTTAAAAAAAAATTAAGTACAGGTAAGCCTCTATTTAGGACGCTTATATTTAGGACACTTCAGTTGAAGGACCATAATGTTTTAACACCTTTTGATCGATACAGGACACTTGGATTCATTTTAAGAAACAATTTTTTTTTGCACCTGTGGAGTACATATTTTGAAAATCGCAGTCGCATTTTGCGCGTCCTTTTTGTCCATACGCACAGTCCATAGTGTATTTGCGGGTAAATCCAAGCGTTTGAACTGGCCAATAGCATGTCGCCACATCATTGTTCAAAAGCCAGCTGATTTTGAAGCCACGCCACGTCAGTACTGCAGTAATTTCCGAACGTTCCCGAGCAATTTACAGCCTCTACTGCGCTTCTAGCAAGTTGGAGAGAGACAGCAGTAAATGAAATAAGCAGCGGTAAAACCACTAGCAGCCAGAAACCCCGCAAAGTCATCACTTTAAATACTAAATTGGAGGTGATAAAGCGCATCAGGTCTGGCAAAAAAGTACAGACGTCGGGAGGCCTTTAGGGCTAGCTAGATCAACGGTGGCTACTATAATACTGAATAAGGACAATACACTGGCAACTTCAAGGTGTTACAGCTATGGGTGCAAGCAGATTAGCAAAACATAGGAGTGATGTGATGGAAAACATGGAAAGAATGCTGAGTGTCTGGATTGAGGATCAGAACCAGCATAATATACCACTCAACACCCTGGTTATCCAAGAGAAGGCAAAATCATTGTTTAGGGAGTTAAATGATCGGGAAGGAGAAGGCTCAACGGCACCATCTTTCAGTGCTAGCAGAGGGTGGTTTCAAAGGTTTAAAAGACGCTATGGGCTCCACAACATCAAGATGAGTAGGGAAGCTGCAAGTGCCACTGCCACTGTCACACTGCCAGTATTCAAGTTTGCCAGTGGTGTACTGTGTTAAAGTTTTCCAGTATTAAAGTACAATACTGTACAGCTACCCCAAGTACCCCTTCTTGCCTATCTGTGTTATGTTGTGTGGTTTTATGTGTTATTTAGTGGGTTTAATGTCCGAACATTTTGTGAAAAGAACGCATCTCTGGTTATATAATGGGATCGCATGGGAAATCATGTTTCGGTTTAGGACGAACTGGATCTAGATACAGTTTTTCAGGAACACACCCCCGTCCTAAATAGAGGTTTACCTGTAATGTATTTGTTGTTTACAAAAAAAGGGTGAGCTTTTAAGCTATAAAAAGGCTTAAAAGCTCTTTTGGGTTGTTTTTCTTTGTTGTTTTTAAGCTATATTGGTTTTTGTTTTCCTTTTAGAAGTTCATTGTTACAATTGTGGAAACATACCTAAGGCTTTTATATACAGTAAAAGCCCATTTATCCGAGCACCCTCTGAGGAGTCAACTAATTGACTGTGCCGAATAATCGTGCGGCAAGTTGCTGGAAACCCAACACAAAAAATGTACTTATTTTAAAACATACTATATTAATAATAAACTCAATAGTAACAGAATATTGTATGGATACTTACCAATAAAGATTTCAGCACACTCGGTAAAAAGATCGGTAAAAAGCATTTTTTTATCGATCGGTAAAAACCTCCAAGTTCATGAGTTTAATAAGTGCGCATGCGCAAAGTGAGCATACTCGCGATTGCTGGAATGGGGAATTGCCCCTGGAGGGGGTCGAGCAATCCGGTTGATTGAGTAACAGATAATAAACTGTTTTTTTACTGTATATAGAAGATAGATTTGACACAGCGCCATCCACGTCAGGAGGACACAATTGCGGAAACATACCTACGGCTTTTATATTCATAAATGGCTTTGTGTCTTTCTATTTAATGTGGATTTTACAAAATATATATTTCTGTCATTTAAGTTTGTTTTGCTTATTTAGTGTTATTTATTTTGACATTTTATTGTATTGTTTTAACATTTAGATGTTGACCATATATGGTAAGAGAGCTATTTAGAGTCTATATTGTATCGGGCTCCAGAGACAGTATTGCTTCCCCCTTTCCTATTTTCAGATCATGTCTCATGGCTTCCTCTTCGACCATGCCTCCTGTCTATTCCTCCTGGCTCATCGTCAGGCTCTCCCATTGTTAAGCACTCCGAGACTCTACCCTGCGTGAAGGGCACTATATAAATACAAGTTATTTCTGTTATAGAATCTAAATCTTTTTACAGTATATCTGTATTGATTTATACCCATTTCTTGAAGAATCACAACAATCAAAATGTGGTTTCTGGCTGAAGCTCTACTCCAAAGGATCATTGTTTTCAGCCTCACTCAGTTTGTTAAAGATTGACCTGCAAATACCAGCTCAATCTGTTGACTTTTCTGAAGTACTGTTTTTATCAGCCAAATGACCATCAATGATATGAGTTCTTTGTTTGACCCTGAAGGTTACGTAACCAGTGCGCAATTGTTAGTGTCAGATTTCTGAATTTTACCTTAATCGTTAGAACTCTATTTATTGACAGAGCTTTCTACATCTGTGTGTATATAGGATGCCATTTTTTTTAAAGTCACCTTTGTCTAGTTGCAACACTCGCTCAATACTGACTCTGAGATTGCTGCATTGCCATGCAGCAAAAGGTTGATTGGTGTTTTTATTTTTATCTTTTAATGAATCAATAACTGGCAGACTTTGCCTGTCCTGTCTGTGTAAATCAAATAGGACACAAATAGTTTCTGACTGAAACCTAAACTGGTGATTTCTGCCAAACAGCGAGTGCATCATGAAAATCCAATACTTGTTAATATTATTGAGGACGTGGATTAATAATAATAATATTTGCATTTCATACTGCGCTTTTCACCTCTTCTAGACATCTCAAAGTACTTCACAGAATATACTTGTTGCTGAGCTCAGCCATTTTATGATGTGAAAGAAATAAATAGACTCGGCCTCGCAAGGAGACTATTTTTTGAGTGTAAAAGTGGTTTAAGGAAAGTTGAAATTTGTTCAAAGAAATTATTGGAAGAATCAGAAAGCCCGATGGAGGGCAAGGTCTAGGAAAAAGGCAAGAACTAAAACTATATGACACAACAACAACAACAAAAAAAAGTATAGTCGGGAAAATAAAGTTTACAAAAGGAATGTGTTTTTACCGTTTGCCCAGCGGATAAGTGCACAGAGAATTCAGACCCCACCCTGTACAGGAAGGTTTCAAGTTTGATCCTGACCTTTGTTAACTTGCTATGTTTGGTTTCTCCTGTCAACGCTGGATTGAAAAGTAAAAAATAAGTCAACATTCCTGCTGCAAATTACTCTGCATTCATCCCTGCTACAAAATACCCGCAGCATTGGTTTACCTCTATTCACTTATTCGGGGGGTGGGGGGCAGAGAGGAGAGGAGAAAGCATTCACTTGTCCTATTGTCAGGGACCACACAATATTTCTCAGTGTCTTGAATTGCAAGCATGATGTGCATTAGTTCTTTTTGTTTTTATCAATAGGAACCCAAAGTCTACAATCCCTCTGGAGATGTGAAAATCATGGCGGTGGACTGTGGGATGAAATTCAACCAGATCAGATGTCTGTGTAAGAGAGGAGCCAGTGTCACTGTGGTACCATGGGATTATCCTCTACACAGTGACGGTAGGCATCAAAATGAATCCCAAAGGGAAAGATTGAAGTTTGGACCTTCCAGTTCTGTATGACTCACAGTCCTATCGGGTCGTACAATTTGGAGCTGTGTAAAAAAATTTCAAATGAG
This sequence comes from Hydrolagus colliei, assembly GCA_035084275.1. Classification (NCBI taxonomy): domain Eukaryota; kingdom Metazoa; phylum Chordata; class Chondrichthyes; order Chimaeriformes; family Chimaeridae; genus Hydrolagus; species Hydrolagus colliei. Next base: position 6,501,388 of record CM068744.1, on the reverse strand, counting down.
TCCCTCTAAAATAATTTTCCATTAAATGTGTGTGGAGTGGGCTATGTGCACATGTGTTGCCTGTTATGGTTTGACATACAGAACTTGAAGTCCCAGCATTGAATTGCTTCACCAGGGAATGCTGCAAAATGTGTTCGTGTAGCTAACGTCCACTCATAATTGCTAATTGAGTGATCATATTGAGAATTGCTAGTTTCTGAACACCAGTTATGGGCATGATTGGGTTTGGCTCTGAATCATTGTCTAGTCTCTCGCTTGAACAATAAGGGAGTTTGTCAGCATCAGTGACTGCCTGAGGAGGAGGGGGGAGGTGGGGGGATTGAAAGCTATGAGTAAAGCTAGGCTTCTTAGTCTTATAATTGTTCTTTCTTGTGGTTCTACATGCAATTTTTTGGTATTCGTGATTACTTGCTTTGTCAAGGAAACTGCCTAAGTAAAGGCTAGAGCTAGATATGCCAAGTAACTGCTCAGTCATGAAAATGACATTGAGAGTTCAGGCATGATGTTATTTTTAAAGCGAAATATTGAATTAATTCTCTGGATTTTTGTGTATGGTGTGAGCGAGTAGGGGAGAGAAAACTGATGCGTTGGGAACTTAAATAAATGTAAAGTAGATTTTGTTTAGATAGGATTATCAAATAGAACTCATGAGTAATGCCTTTGGTTAGTTGTGACAATTTGCCTGGGAAAAAGGAACTGAAGACTAAACAAGGCTGAATATTTACAAAGCAATAGTTAACACTTAAATGAATATAAAAATTCTATGGCATCCTTGACACGTGAAAGATCTTAAAGTTTCACTCACACTTTCCAAGTCATCCTGAGCATAATAATAAAAATAACAACATTACATTTATGGAGCGCCTTTCATGTCGGGAGGATGTCCCAAGACGCTGGGATAAAAATACTTGCATTGAAATGCAGCGCAGCCAATTGCGCCCAGCAGATTCCCACAAACAGTCATGGGATTGAGTGACCAAATTATTTATTTATTTGTTTGTTTGTTTTCTTGAGAGATTATCAGGTGTAAGGAAACTCACCCAAGATTTCACCCTGCCAGGATATGCATCCAAGGTCTCTTGCTTGCGAGGCAAGTGCTCTAACCACTGAGCTACAGGACTCCACATAAAAGAGAGAACACATGGCACGAATGTCAGGATAGACAACCAACAAGATTTATATTTTCAAATGAAGGAGAAAAGGCATGCGTGTGTATCACTGAAGAGCTATAATTCCATAAGAGGTTATATTCTATGTTTGACATAAAGCTTACTTTGCATAATTCATGAATCTATGGTCCCAACAGATTTGGCTTGTGTGAGGGTTACTGCGGTTATGCACTTTTCAGATATGAGTTGCTCTATTGGATTGAAATTCAAAATTAATTAATGAGCACCTTAGAATCGTCTAGTTTGGGGCAAGTTCTGTAAGAGTTAAAATGACTATAAACGTCTGACTAATTGTAATTGATTTTTTTTTACGGACAGAATTTGATGGGCTGTTTCTCAGTAATGGACCTGGAGATCCTATGTATTGTCAACAAACTGTTGATAATGTCAAAAAGATTATTTCTGAAGAAAATCCCAAACCGTTATTTGGAATTTGTCTGGGTCATCAGATCCTTTCCATAGTGATTGGAGCCAAAACATACAAAATGAAGTAAGTAAAACCACTCAGTAAAGATGAAAACAAATATTAGTTCTTGATTTTTTTCCTTTGTGGCCATTGGTTGTCTGTCTTTCTGCATATCTGCATCCATTCTCTGGCACTCCATCCTAGAGTCACTTCGACACACCCCTTCCCACACCTCCTTCTTAAGACCTTCTTTGACCATGCTTTTAGCCACCTTTACCTCCCCCATCCCTATTGGGTGCAAACCTTATACTGTCCAGCGCCTTAGGGCGTGCTCTAAGATGCTATATACAGTAGAAGCCCATTTATCCATGACTCGATGCACCAGCACTTCCGTATGACTGGCACGCCAAACAAAAAGTCCCCATTCGATAAACCGGAACTTACCCGGAACAATAGCAGTGGAGCATTTGTAAATACATAAATAATAACGTAATGGCAGAGTGTTGTATTGGTACTTGTTGTTGGGGCTACTCTCTTGCGCTTTTTACCTTTGCTGGTAGATGCTGCGCTTGAAGCCTTGATGCTGCGTTTGGGGTTTATAGTCCAGCGATTCTTTTTGAAGTGGGGCACGCCAAGCGGGTGAAAGAAACGGAGCACATATGACTTTAGAGTCATACTAGTGGCAAGCCGATAACCCACATTGTTGTGCAGGTGCAGTATTTCGGTTTGTCGTAGAATCTAGGGCTTCGGCTTGCAGCTAGTAAAGTTGCGCAACTTTAAAATTGCGCTGCTGTTTTTTTCGCCGGCTTGGTGTTCTCCATTTGGAGGAGGGTCGCTAGACTAAACCTCAACCGGTGGGGGTGAAAGGCGCGGGGGAGTGCGTTTGACGGGTACCAATATAATATTCTGTTATTATTTAGTCTGGTGTATATGGTGTGTGTTAAAAGAACTTAAATTTTTTTGTAGTAGATTTTTGGCTGCGGGCCGCCCGAATATCCGGCAGGCGATTTAACCGGCATTGGCCAGGTCCTGCGGGTACCTGATGAACGGGCTTCTACTGTACATTTGTATTGCATCGTTTCTCAATCTTGCTGCATTCTGTGTTTTTATTGCTCAGTTGTATAGTAGGGATGCTGGTTTCAAAAGTTAACATGCACTTAAGATCTTATTTTTAATTCTAGACCTGAACAAGTAGTTGGTTTTGTATTATGATAAGTACTGTGGTGAACTCATTCATCTAACATTTGAAGGTCTCCCATTTTTGCAAATGAAACAGATATTTTAATACAAAAACACCAAATACTGCAGGTGCTGGAAATCTGAAACAAAAACAGAAATTGCTGAGAACATTCAGCAGGTCAGGCAGCATCTATGGAGAAAGGAAAAGTGAGTCAACGTTTCGGGTCCACGAGCCTTCATCGGAATCCACTTTAATACATTTTAATACATCTGATTGTAAAGATATGAGGCAGAGTGTAAAGCAGAATTATTCAAAGAATATGGAGAAAAATCAATGGAATGGATTTAAAGTAGGTGGCTCGAGTGAAAGGGAATTGGTTCAATGAAGTTGGAATATTTTACTTCATGATGAATTTACTGTAAGATATCCTTATTGCCTCTCTTAATAACAGACTTGATCAAGCTGTCCCATAAAGAAAAATACCAATTTGCAGTTTGTTAGAAATATTGCAAGAGGAACAATATTATGATTTTAATTGCGTTTATTGTGTCTTTAATTCGGTCGATTGCATTGTGACTTGAATTTGTACTGATAGGAAGTGTGCAGAGTATTATGCCTGCACATTTGTTTGACTTGCATTTGTTCTCAAGGTTTTCAAACCAGCAAAATCAATATTTTTCTGCAATACAGAAACTTTACTATGACTTTACTATGATTTTCAGCTACCAAATTCAGCTGCCTGGCTTTGATTTTTTTTAATCCTCCACTCTTTTTCGTTTTTCATATATGAAAAGCAAAATGTAAATGAGCACTTCATTTCAATAGTATCACAGTTATTTATGAGATTGAGAAGATAATAATAATGAATGATTTATTGAAACACTCACTGTATCAGTATTTTGTTTGACGAAGTAGGGATTGTCGGAACATATTGTTTCTGACAACAAGAGTATTTGGTATTTTGCCTCTGAATTTGATTAGGAAGTGCTGGGTTCTCATTGGTAAATAGCTGCTAAAATGGGGCTGGTACATCAATGTGGTTACGTAACATTTAATTTTAATTCGTTCACATTCTGTAAACTGGTTTGAGTGTTTTTTGTAACGGGATAGATGCTGTGTAAATGTTAGTTATTAAAACAATGATTGGTTCTCATGGCCAGTTGTGTAGTGGGTTCGCGCAAACTGACCTTTTTTTTCAGGACACGGGTGGGTTTCAATTCAACTTGAATGTATAAAACTTCTATTGTTGACTGTTGGTCTTCTGTGTGAAGTGAGATTTTACAATCCCTACCGCTTCTTTAGAGGGCACAGATTTTCCTGCCTTTATTTTGCTACCAATTTGGGTGAACTCATTTAGGGATGGTTTGATTTCCTACACTCAAAAAGCCATTAGTTTTTCATAGTGGAGTTTAAATCTTGGGTGAGTGAGCTCCAAAAGTGTCTCAGCCGTTCATCAGGGTGGCTATCACTGCTTCTAGGCTTCTTGACATCTCTTGATATTCTCTCCAGATGCTTTGAGACTGTTGCGTGCAAGACTATTTTACAAAAATAATCTATAATTTGGTAAAAATCATTTAAAATCTGTTCTTCTATGACACGACTTCTGTAGCCATTAGGTAATGTTATGTGGAGATTGTAGTTTTATTTTAACCTGTTCCAGTGGATCTGGCCCTGGCAGTGTTTATTTCAATATGTTTTAGGGGCTGTTATAATGTTAAAACAGTGGCTTTGATTGGGTCAAAAATATACAGTGCTGCTTCCAGTCACTCGTGTAGCAATGTTTAATTTCTGGTTTACGTTTTTCGTTAGTCACCAGTTCACTGTTTATTTCTAAACTTTTTTTATGATACATTGCTTCTAATTATCATCACGTTGACAACGTAGTTTGTTGGCAACTGTATCTGATCTGGTGGCTATATTGATTAGAAGTGTCTTCCGACTGAATACTTCAGTCCAGCCCGGTATTTTGGACGCTTATTTTAAAATGTCAATTGGTACAAGTACAGCAAGTCTGTTCTGAAATCTCTCTGTCCATTGTGTATTTGTGCAGTATTGCTCGATCACTTGCTGATCACTGAATGACCTGGTCAGTGTACCAGTAAGGAATTGCATTGTTCTGATTATTATTTCAGGTATGGGAATCGTGGACATAACCAGCCTTGCATCCATGAAGGTACACAGCGATGCTACATCACGTCTCAGAACCACGGCTTTGCTGTCGATCCGAACACTCTACCACCCGACTGGTCTGTTCTCTTCACCAATGCTAATGACCAGTCCAATGAGGGAATAGTTCACAACACAAAACCATTCTTCAGGTAAGAAGTTTTGTTTGGCCACAATGAGTGTAGGGCTTGAGGAGAAAACAATTATCTCCATCTCTTTGGACAATCAGGTGGTAGTTCAGCTGTTGTCTACATTTTAGTAAACAGACTTGCATTAATTCAGCATGAGTTTACTTTGGATCATAATTCTGGTGATGTGTGCGATAATGCATCCGTTTGGCTTGGGAGTCAGAAGTTGTGATTTCATGTCCCACTTCAGGACCTGAGCTTGTTTAGCTACAGTTTGGGGAGGGGGGGTGGGGGTCAGTGCTGAATTGTTGGAGGTATAATCTTTAGGATGAGGCTTTAAATTGAGCTATTGTCTAACTTTTTTCAATAAACTTTCAAGATCTTCAAGAAAAATCATCCAGAATAATTATGGATGTTCAGAGAATGTTGCTGCTGCACTCGCCTACCAAACCACTCGCTGCACTTTAATCACTTGTGAAACATTTTCTGTTGCATCAATCAATCAATCAAAACTTACATTTATATAACGCCTTTCATGTCGAGAGGACGTCCCAAGGCGCTGAACAGTTAGGTAGGGACAAGAACAGGTAGGGACAAGAACAGGACAAGAACAGGAGGGGTCGGGGCAGGATGAAGAAGAGTAGGAAAATTGACTGTATATTTGTGGGCGAAATTACATTGGCGTAACAGACACTTAACAAAAATGTTCCAAGCTATTCAGTTTATTTAATTACAAACTGTTCCCAGATGCGGACCAGAATAAATGGCTTAAAATTTGATGGCATCAATGCTTGTAGAGTGTCTCTATTCTGCGTTAACTTTATTTAGCAAATGCAAAAGATATTGTTTAATAGTTGGACTTTTCTCCTTTATTGCAAACAAAATATTTTTGAGGTGAGGAATGAAGTTTTAACAAGTTCACTCATGTGAATTTCGGACTTTATTCTCAAAACCTATGACTATCTAATGTCGCGGTTCACCTGTATACTTTTATAGCCACTGTCACTACGTAATGGGTAGCTCATTGCAGATGGGATGAGAATATTTCTTTTTAGAAAATCAATGCTTCATTATTGGAAAGTGTTTCCAGTTATGAAGTTCTGTTGCTGTAGTTTCACTGCCAACAGGTGCAGCATGGAAAGTATTTCAGTATTGATGTGAATGCAGAACTGATGGCTGTACAGGTATAAACCTTTATTTAGTACGGGGTTGTGTTCCTGAAAAACCGTATCTAGATCAAAACGTCCTAAATCAAAACGCGATTTCCCATGTGGTCCCATTATATAACCAGAGATGCGTTCTTTTCACAAAATTTTCCGACCTTAAACCCACTAAATAACACACAAAACCACACAACATAACACACATAGGCAAAAGGGGGTACTTGGGGGTAACTCTACAGTATTGTACTATAATACTGGCAAAGTTTAATACTGGCAGTGTGACAGTGGCAGTGGCACTTGCAGCTTCCCCATTCTTCTTGATGTTGTGGAGCCCATAGCGTCTTTTAAACCTTTGAAACCACCATCTGCTGGTACTGAAAGATGGTGCCATAGAGCCTTCTCTTTCCTGATCATTTAACTCCCTAAACAATGATTTTGCCTTCTCTTGGATAACCAGGGTGTTGAGTGGTATATTATGCTGGTTCTGATCCTCAATCCAGACACTCAGCATTCTTTCCATGTTTTCCATCACATCACTCCTATGTTTTGCTAATCTGCTTGCATCTGTAGCTGTAACACACCTTGAACTTGCCAGTATATTGTCCTTGTTCTGTTTTATAGTAGCCATCATTGATCTAGCTAGTCCTAAAGCCCTCCCGACATCTGTACCTTTTTCACCAGACTCGATGCACTTTATCACCTCCAATTTGGTATTTAAAGTGATGGCTATGTGGGGTTTCTGGCCACTAGCGGTATTACCGCTGCTTATTTCACTTACAGTACTGCTCTCTTCCTGACATGGTATAAATGCGTTAGAGGCTGTAAATCCCTGGAAGTTTCTCGGGAATGTTTGGAGATGACAGTAATACTGACGTGGCGCGGTGTCGCTTCAAAATCAGCTGGCTTTTAAACAATGACGTGGCGACATGCTATTGGCCAGTTCAAACGCTTGGATATCAGGTGCGAGTGTGATTTACCCGTGAATACACTATGGACTGTGCGTATGGACAAAAAGGACGCACGAAATGCGACCGCGATATTTAAAATATGTACTGCGCAGCATGTGCAAAAAAAATAATAATTTGGTCCTAAAAACGAATCCAAGTGTCCTATATCGATCAAAAGGTGTTAAAAAAATTATGGTCCTTCAATCAAAATGTCCTAAATAGAAGCGTCCTAAATAGAGGCTTAACTGTATTTTCTACTGGTTATGCTTTCTGCTCACATGGCCATGGAATTAACTATGATGGGTCTGGCCTCCTCCATGTTCCCTGAATCCTCCGCTCCACCCTCGGTGGCCGTGCCTTCAGCCACTACGCCCCGAGGCTCTGGAACTCCCTTCCTCACTCCCTTCGCCTCGCCCCCTCTCTTCCTAGTTTCAGATCACAACTAAAGACCTTTCTCTTTGACCGTGCCTTTGGTCACCTTTCTGCCCCTGGCTCAGTCCCATGATCTGCTATTGTGAAGCGCTCTGAGACGCCGTCTGGCGTGGAGGGCGCTATATAAATCGATGTTGTTGTTGATGGGAGCGCAGATATGCAGAAGCTTAGTCGCAACAAAAACTGATAGATTTAGTAATGGAGAATAACTGACTCGATAGACAGCAACAACATCAGCTTGAATCATAGAGCACTGATCTTTCCAGTTCTTAAATGTTGCTGAAACAACAAGCCTATTATTGATCAAAGTCATCAAAGTATTGTTTAAAGCTATAAGTTCTAATAAAAGATCTGGATTGTTAGCCTTGAAACTTTGGTTTCATTTAACAAAGTCTTTTTTTTCTACCTACTTGGATGCACACAAGCAGTGCTGTCTGAAGGGAATAGTGAGCCAAAAAGTGTCACGAAAGCCAAATGTGTAATTTGTCTTTGAGGTTGTCAGATGCAGTTCCAGCCAACTCTAGAATTTGAAATCTGCCTTTTTTCTCTTCAAGCGTGAGACTTGCAGACACCTCTCTTCCCTTTTGCAAAATATTTTAAATTTAGAAGTTGGACGAAAAGCCCATTGTTCACACCCTACCTCTGGGTCCAGTGAAGGGACGAAATATTATGTAACGAACAATCAGGATGTTCTATTATCTTTGTTCAATTATCATTATCTTGTACCAAGATTAACTAGAAATCCTAGGAAAACAGTTTACATTGTATTTATAAAGATTTACAAAGAATGTATAAACATGGAAGCGGGCCATTTGACCCAACCATTCTATGCAGCTGTTCATATTTCATGAGCCAAAGTTATTTATGCACTTAGTATGGTGTTTTTTTTTCATTCTATTCAGTGTCCAGTTTCATCCTGAACATATGGCGGGACCAACAGATCTTGTCGACCTTTTTGATGTCTTTTTAGATTGTGTGCGTGAGGCAAAACAGCGCAGTCATACAGCCCAAACTGGTAAGGACTTCAGGTTGAGCCAGACAGTACACTGGAGCTTTGTAGCACTTCACAATGAGAAGGAACTTATTGTTAAATTGAAATTCAAAAGTAAAAATAAACTGACTTTCAGAAAAACCCTGCAAATCATACATTTGTTGTTTCCAGACATTGCGTTGGCTAAACAGAAACTGCCTTACACAAGGCAGTGGTTATGCTTGAATGGCTTTAATTCTCAAGCCATCATTATTGTGTCTGCTTTGCTGAACTATTTACATGTCATCTCATTTGGTGCTTTGCCTTATGAACCTGAAGGGCTGGCAGAATATTGTCTGCTTACTCATGCTGTGACTGGGTTAGATGCCAATGATCTAGCTCCCTGTAAACTGGGCATAAGCAACATGTGGGTAAACAGGAAAGTATGTACATTTCTGCTTTTTCTTTTTTTAAAAAAAGCTAGTCAAAATATTAAATAGGTACAGAATTCCTTAAATGTCAACTCTTTTGTATTGAAGGGATCAAAGGAGAGGGGAGTAATGTTCACTTTTGGACATGATCTGTCGCAATGTTTCTTATGTCTTTGGTACTTAAAGGACAAATCTTTTGAGCTTGTTGGTTGTAAAAATTGCAGGAATCATCTGAATAGAATAAATTCCATGTGGATATGCAAGATATGCAACAGCCAGTATAGACTTGATTAAACAATATACAGGTACTTCCATTAGAAACTGAGTTACAACTACTCATTTAATGTAAGGTTCATATCACCAGTGGGGATTGAGTTGGGGTTTTACAAGGGTAACAAAGCTCAGAGAGCAATGTGATGTATTGTCCAATCACCTGTGTGTACTTTAATGAAGCAAACAATTTCAAGCAGAAGAATTTGGTAACTGCTGCTTTCGCTGCTGTAATAACACTTCATTTCTAATTAATCTCATTCTTAAAGCATTTGGAAACGCTTTTTTTGAAGTGAAAGAAAGATATGTTACAAATCAAAGTGCCTGTTTTTTGCAAAACGTGGCTTAAAACGAGTAATTATTTTGAAAGTTTTTTGTAAGCTTGAATCATTTCCACTCGTCTGAAAATATAGTACGAAGAAATAATATTTAGTGCAGTGACTCAACAGAATTAAATTCTTGTCTTATATAGTTAAGGAAAGACTTGTTTCACAGCTTTCCTACAAAAACGGGACAGAAGAATCTCAAATACTATCGCAAAGGATTCGACCACACAAGGTGCTGATTCTGGGATCAGGCGGGCTGTCCATTGGCCAAGCAGGAGAGTTTGACTATTCTGGCTCACAGGTGAGTTTGAGGACTAAAATTACTTGTGATGAAAGGTATTATTGAACGGTTGCATTTTATCTTTTGACCCATCAACCTGAAGCATCCTGAACAGAATAGAATCATGAATTGAAGACTTGGAAGTAAAACTCAAACATTAGTTACAGTGACTTAAGTGGATGATGTGACTTAAGTCTTGTGTCAAAGGCAATCATTTAAAAAAAATTGTGGAGCAACTTTTTGTCTCAATCTGCATCACGTGCGTAAACTCTGTTTGATTTCCCCGCCCTCCTCCACCGCCAACACCATTTCTAATTAAGCTGATTTTAAAACTGTAGTGGGTACAATGATCCTAGCTGACAAGAGCTGGAAGTGTACCAGACGGTACACTTGATATGCCGGTTTAGCTGGTAAAAATAGCAGTACCACCAGTGTAACTCTACAGGCTTCTCTTACCAACCCATGCCTAATACTAACTAGAATTAGATAAACAAGGTGCTTCCCTATATGGAGTGAGTGTGCATTCCATTCTGGATGAACTAACTTTTCAAATTCCTGTTTCTGGGTTAATACAGTACGTAAAATGATTAAAGGGCATGCTTTTGGAGTTTTGTTTTACTTGGCTGTAAATAAAATTAGCTGGATGTACAACTACACATTTTTCATTTGCGTTGAATGTCAAACAAAAAGTCCTAAAAGCAATCTAAATATCCAGTTTTTGCTGTTACCTTCTCATTGTTTTATACACTATGGTTTACATTTTACAGTCTTTTATATCTTAAAGTGCTTGATCTCCTTATATACTGGTAGGCCTCACTTAACGTTGCTTTGGTCAACATTGTTTCGTTATTACGTTGCTGACACATAGGGGAACGTATATTCATTCACCTTGGGCAAATTTCCTTACTCCAAATACCTAATAATAATCCCTCCAATTTTTTTTTAAAAAATTGGTCATTTCAATCCATGAATGTTTGTGGGATACTGCTGTGCGCAATTGGCTGCCACATTTCGCCCACAGACTTTACAGTATATTCTGTGAAGTGCTTTGAGACGTCTAGAAGACGTGAAAAGCGCTATCTCAAATGCATGGATTATTATTAATTATAGGCACAGGGAAACTTCCATGTGTGGGTTGCATATATGTGTGAAACTCTCTCTGTTTGAATACTCTTAAGCATGGTGATGGGTTTCCGCATGTGTCATCCCTCCCACCAAAAGTATCATTTTAAAATGGAGTTAAAGTACTTTTGTAAGTGTTGATGAATTCATATCTGATTTTTTTTTCCAATTATTTGTTAGGCAATAAAAGCTTTGAAAGAAGAGAATGTTCAGTCAGTGCTCATCAATCCCAACATTGCAACAGTACAAACGTCAAAAGGGCTCGCAGACAAAGTGTACTTTCTACCCATTACCCTAGAATATGTGACACAGGTACAGTATATAATAGCAATAGACAATTTGCATCTGATTATTGCTCTGTAAGTTTCAGCCATGGCAGTGAATCTTTCTGAAATTTGCTTGCTTGTGTTGCTCTTTAATGCTGGTTTTGTCTGCAGAGGAATTGAAAGATTCCCTTGTTTTTATTCAGTGACCCGAAGTCTTTGACGTGCATCAGTGGTTGTAATGGATTGTGCTGCATTAGCAACAAAAACAGTCTTAAGTTTAAGGCCTCTGTTAGCTATCATTATCTCCAATTATCCAATCAAGTTGAATTAGTTTGTCTTATCTACTCATTTCTGTTGTACAGTAAAAGCCTGTTTATCCGGCATGCTCGGGTGGGGTCGACTAATTCACTGTGCCGGATAAACGGGTGGCAAGTTCCCGGAAACCCAACACAAAAAATTAACTTAATTTAAAATGTACTACGTGAATAATATACGAAATAGTAACAGAATATTGTATGGCTACTTACCAATAAAGATTTCAGCATACTCGGTAAAAAGATCGGTAAAAAGCACTAAGTTCGTAAGTTTAATATGTGTGCATGCGCACGCATTGTGCGCATGCGCAAAGTGAACATACTCGTGATTGCTGGAATGTGGAATTGCCCTGGGAGAGGGTTGAGCAGTCCGGTTGATCGGGTCACGGATAAACGGGCTTCTACTGTATATTGAAGCAAATGTTCAAATGCCTTCTCGCTGGCCAACAAAGGTAACATGGATTACAATTACCCTTTTAACAAGTACATTTACTGAGGTCTTTATGACTGAAATTTACTAAAGGCTACCTCATGTTTTCCTTTAGCTTGGTTTTAATTCAATATGCGGTAAAAGCCTGTTTATCCTTGACCCAATCAACCGTAACTTCCATATAACCGACACCTCAAAAAAAAGGTCCCCATTCGATTAACCGGATCTTATCTAGCACAATCGCGGTAGCCCATTTAATGAGTCGATTGTCGCAGGAGAGTACAGTACAATTTGTTCTGAATGCTGCCGATAGTGGCACTTCCGGTTTTTGGTCTTAACGGGGCACTCTTTTTTCTCTCTCTTTTTCTCTCTCTCACTCCATCTCCTTCCTTCCTCTCTCTCTCTTTCTCTCTCTCTCTTTCTATCTCTTCCCCTTTCTTTCTTTCCCTCTCTCTCTGACGGATACTACATTGCCTGTGTAGTCTGATGGTATCGTGGGCTTATACACTGTTTTGGTGGGGAGTAGGGTGGGAGAGAGAGAGAGAGGGTGGGGGGGGGGGGGGGGGGGGTGAAGAGAGGGAAAGAGTGGGGGGGAGAAAGAGAGAGGAGTGGGAGGGGGAGATAGAGGTGGGAGAGAGGGGGTGAGTTAATTAATTTAGATGGAAAATGAGAGGAGTGGAGGGGGGTTGGGTTTGGAGCCATTGAGATGCCAGACTGACTGAGTGTGTGTGTATGAAAGAGAGGGAAGGAGGGAGAGCACCTATGACAGCACCTAGCCCTCTCTTAAATGAGTCCATCATCATGTCCTTACTGGCAAACTATTACAGTTGTGGAGTGCCATAGTGTAAGTGGTTAGAAAGCTCGCCTCATAAGCGAGATTACCCAGGTTTGATTCTCGGTCGGGACGAAGGCCTTAAGCAAGTTTCCTTAGTCCGTACGCCTCTGTTTACTTCGCAGTAAGTTTGAAATTAGATGTTCGTCGATTGGCAGATCATTTTCCAGACGTAATCATCTCCCCTCCCCCCCTCCACCCCATCCCCAATAAATAAATTAGTCACTCCATAATTGTTTCCAGGATACTGATGTGTGCAGTTGGCTGTCGTCAATCCACTTTACGGTATATTTTGTGAAGCGCTTTGAGATGTCTCAACAGCATGATATGATGCAATATCAAAAGCAAGGATTATCGCTAATTGTTGATTGCCCTCTGACTAAATACTTCTGGAGTCTCTGAAAATATTGTTTCATGGTTAATAAGGTGACTTTTTGCTAATGTATTGACCTCTGTTCTTTTTGAGGTTATATTATTAATATTAATTTATTTGAATCCTATTTATCTAGGTCATTCAGAATGAGCGTCCAGATGGAATCCTGTTGACTTTTGGAGGCCAGACGGCATTGAACTGTGGAGTGGAACTTAAAAAGCAGGGGATTTTTGAGAAGTATAATGTGAGGGTCCTGGGAACACCGGTCTCATCTATCGAGAAGACGGAAGATCGGAAATTATTTGTGGAGAAAATGGCAGAAATTAATGAACATGTTGCACCCAGTGAAGCTGTGTTCTCATTGGACCAGGTAACGACATTAGTTAACCAGGCATTTCTGTTTGAACTGTGGGATTTCATGTCTTAGTAATTGTGCACATTGCTGGAACAGACTTTAGTAACACTGTTCATGAAAAACGCAGTGTGTAAAATAATCAGTCTTAAGTTGAAGGATATTTTAGCAATTTAAATTTCTATGCACAAATATCAGGATCCACGCTAAAAATATAAGTGAACATGCTTTGAAACATTATACTGTACTTCACTTTGGTATTCAGCTTGTTAAAATCCCAAACTCATGTGTTAAATGCTGGAAAGCAATCCTTTTACTCCAAACACTGTGTGTCACTCTGTGATGTATTTCACTCACTGTAGATGTCATGGGTGTTTGCTAGATATAACTAAAATGTACTGAACCTGTTTTTATTCATTACAGGCCCAAGCCGCTGCAGAACGACTGGGTTACCCTGTTTTGATCCGCGCAGCTTTTGCGCTGGGTGGGCTTGGATCAGGATTTGCTGACAACAAAGAGGAGTTGGGGGCCTTGGTGACACAAGCATTTACACACACACCTCAAGTTCTGATTGACAAGTCTTTGAAAGGCTGGAAGGAAATTGAATATGAAGTTGTCAGAGATGCCTATGATAATTGTATCACAGTAAGTTTGCCTATCCTGGCCCTGACCGTCTGCTCTTTATTTATGAAATGATTTCCTTCTTTCAATGTTTTTTCCCTCCGTTCCGTTTTCTCTTTAATATCTCCTGAGGAAATATGAGGAGAAAACGGACTGATGCAAATGTTATTTTCATTGGTAATAATAATCCTTGCATTTGATGTCACGTCTTCTAGACGCCTCAAAGCGCTTCACAGAATATACTGTAAAGTGAATTAATTGTACATTTGTGGGTGAAACGCAGCAGCCATTGGCGCACAGCAGTGTCCCACAAACAGTCGTAGATTGCTTATTATTGATGTTTTCATTTCTTGAGGGATTATTATCAGGCAGGTGGACTAAGGAAACTTACCCAAGGTTTCACCCTGAATCAAACGAGCACTCTACCCACTGAGCTACAGGACTCCACGTAGGGCTGAGAACCCTCAACTACAGAGTATTATCAGCCCTGAGCTGCCTTGTCCAAGTGCTATTGAGTTGCAGATCGACCACGATCTTCAAAACTTGTGGGGCACACTCGGTGAGCCAGTGGCCAAGCCTAGGTCCTATATTGATCCGGTCTTCCATGAAGCAAGCATTAACAAGGTCTTTTCTTGGAGTGAAGGTTGAGTGTATGGGGAAGTACTGTATATAGGTTTCATGGACATCATATGAGGAGACAATTAGGCTTTGTTGTGAAGTGCCCTCCCACTCTCAAGAGCTTCAGAACTACAAGAAATTGTGGTCTAATTTGATGTCCATGTTACCTATATACTTTTCAATAGCTGTCATTAAATAGTGTGATTCAACTTAGGTTCAAATCACAGTGCCTTGGAACGTCCTCCCGACCAGAAAGGCGCTCTATAAATGTAATTTTGTTGTTTTGTTGTTGTAGAAACCCTGGCGTGTTTCTTTTCCACCCCCCAGCAGCTCAGAGATACTGAGGTCGATAGTCTGACGGCAGCCAACCTGAGATCTGCTATCTTGCTTATAATTGTATTGCTTGTATGTTAAGCACTCAGATGTTATCCTGCATCAAGGACTTTATGTTGTTGCTTCCAGGTTTGTAACATGGAAAACATAGATCCATTGGGAATTCACACGGGAGAATCGATAGTTGTTGCACCGAGTCAGACTCTGAATGACAAAGAGTATAATATGCTGAGAACGACAGCCATCAAAGTGATTCGTCACTTGGGTGTTGTGGGAGAGTGCAACATTCAGTATGCACTAAGCCCTGAATCTGAACAGGTATTAATCAGATCTCTTATACTGTATTCTTGAGAAATGTTTAATGGTAACTTATCCATCATTCCTAATTTAATCAAATGGGTGATATTTTAGTAAATTCATTATATAGTCAGGGAGGCCACAGTGAAATCTTACTGTGCTTGACAAGTGGGTTGATGGCTACTGAATATTGTTGCCTTAATTTGCTGAGTTGGAGAATTAGAATTGAATACAATGAATAAACATTAGAATTGAATACAATGATGTTTTCCTGCTTCATAGGTAATAAGCAGCTGTTCTACACTTTTCAGCCGGCATGACTTTACATTATACCTACAATTAGTCTCGGAAAATGATAAAAAGCTGACACTTGCAGTAGTTTTAAATCTTACATGATATTTCTTGCTGAACCATTATGGAAGTAACATAATGCAACTAGAAAGTTTTGCGGGGATTTTCTAAGAAAACAAATGTCCCAAATTAAAACACCAGAGGAATATTACAATGCCAATAGCTGCTGGAAAAGTTACAGGTATGTTTGCAGTGTCATTTCCTTTGTAGTTTTGGGCAATGACGTATCATTTAATATTGGCATCATTTTCTCCTTTCCAGTATTATATTATTGAGGTGAACGCTCGACTTTCCAGAAGTTCGGCTTTGGCAAGCAAAGCAACCGGTTATCCACTGGCCTATGTTGCAGCTAAATTGGCCCTTGGTATCCCCTTACCTGTACTAAGGTAAATATATTTCTTCAGTCAAATTTTTGGAGCTACAAAATATCAGGTCACTGTTAAAGAATACATTATCAAGGGACCATCCTACAGGACTATGGGATTGTTGTTTGCACCTAGACCTTTGGATAAATTACTGTTAAATGACAAAGTGGATTTTTTTCAAATTATTTTTAGTTAAAGAGCAGAAGTGTACTAGAGCTATTGCCATGAACTCAATTTTAAGTGACCGTTGGCCATGACGGCTTGCTCTTCTATTATTTGCTATTACTCACTGGGAGTGAGAGAGCGGGTGATTGAGGGGTGGAGCCACATCATTCCCACCCTCGCCCGTCTCCACTGGCTCCCCGTCACCCAGAGGATCAAATTCAAGATCCTTGTCCTCACTTTCAAGGCCATTCACAGCCTTGCCCCCGCCTATCTCTCTGACCTACTGTCTCCCCATCAGCCGCCCGCACCCTCCGCTCAGCAGACTCAGGCCTGCTCCGCGTCCACCGCCCTAGCTGCCCAACCATCGGCGGCCAGGCTTTCAGCCTCTCTGCTCCCACACTGTGGAACTCCATCCTGCAGCCCCTCCCCCTCGCTTCCTCCCTTTCCTCCTTCAAGGCCGGTCTCAAGACTTTCCTCTTCGACCGCGCCTTCGGCTGCCCCACTAACTCTTCCCTCTCTCCCACTCTCCTTCCCCTTCCCCCTACTTCGACCATCCCCCCACCCCCCTCACCCCCACCCCCTGCTTGGGTCCCGACCTGGCTGTTCAGTGCCTTAGGACATCCTCCCCATGTGAAAGGTGCTATTGTATATAAGTGCAATTATGTTGTTGTTGTTGTATTCAGTTTGACTCATTCTGTTTTCACCATAACAAATTGATTCAAGGTTGCATTTATAGTTTCCAGCCTTGATTTTGTTTTGTGTGTGTATGTGTGTGTTTGTTGCCAGGTTTTTTATTCAGCTGCAATTATGTATTGATTCTTTAACCTTTTTATGATTATACAATTTGAAGTCCAACTTTTAAATATTGTGTTTGCATCATAAATGTGGGGAAAGACATGCGGAATAAATCCAGCAAGGTGTTGAGAAAATTATTTTCCAGCAGTCTGAAAAGTCTGGTATTGAAGTGTCTCCAGAGTTAACTCAATGCGCTTCTCCGTTGTGGTGAAATGTGTGGCATGGTCTTAAGTGTCGATCAGTTGCTGATGCATCTTTTCTTTCTCTGCACTCCAGACAATTATGCTGTTCCAATATACACGGGTGCTCTGACATTCCTTCTTTCACTCTTCAGCAGAAAATAATCATTGTGGAATCCTGTAGTTCAGTGGTTAGAGCACTCGCCTTACAACAACAACCACAACAACAACAAAATTACATTTATAGAGCGCCTTTCACGTCCCAAAGTGCTGAACAGTCAGGTCGGGACCCGAGCTGGGGGGCAAGGGTTGGTGTAGGGGGAAGGGGAAGTAGAGCAGAAAAGGTGGAAGAGTTTGGAGGGGAGCAGAAGGCACAGTTGAAGAGGAAAGTCTTGAGACCAGTCTTGAAGGAGGAAAGGGAGGAACCGAGGCGAAGGGATTGCGGGATGGAGTTCCACAGTGTGGGGGCAGAGAGGCTGAAAGCCCGGCCACCGATGGTGGGGCGATTAGGACGGTGGATGTGGAGCAGACCAGAGCCCACTGAGTGGAGGGGACGGGTGAACTGATAGGGAGACAGCAGGTCGGAGAGATAGGCAGGGGCAAGACCGTGAATGGCCTTGAATGTGAGGATGAGAATCTTGAATTCGTTCCTCTGGGGAATGGGGAGCCAGTGGAGACGGGCGAGGGTGGGAGTGATGTGGTCGTGGAGCCTGGAGTGGGAGAGTACACGAGCATACAAGCGAGAGACCTGGATCTGATTCCAGGCAGGGCGAAAACTTGGGCAATTTTCCTTTCTCCACACACCTGATAATAAACCCTCAAAAAGAGCAGTCATAAATTTGTCATTTCAATCTACGACTGTTTGTGGGACACTGCTTTGTGTAATTGGCTGCCGCGTTTCACCACATATATGCAGTCAACTTCGGCATGGAGGGCGCTATATAAATTGAAGTTGTTGATGTTTACAGTATATTCTGTGCAGCGCTTTGAGACGCCTAGAAGACGTGAAAAGCGCGGTATCAAATGCAAGGATTATTATTTTTGCACAATCCTTCTGTTTGCGTAGATATTGTGGAAATTTCTTCTAGAGTAAACTGTTGAACCTATGCTTTTTAATTGTTTTAGAAACTCGGTGACTAATTCCACAACCGCAAACTTTGAGCCGAGCCTGGATTACTGTGTAGTCAAGGTACCACGCTGGGATCTCAGCAAGTTCTTACGTGTTAGCACCAAGATCGGAAGTTCCATGAAGAGTGTTGGTAAGTGCGTAGAACCACAATAACTAACTTTCATGCTGAAACCATAGGTCTATACAACACAGTAGTAGTTCATTTAGCAAATCATATTATTGGCACATTAGTGTTTGTCCTACCAATAAAACAATCTGATTAATTTGTGCATAGCAGTGTTACTTCCTTACTAATTCAGTCCATCAATCATCAAACCAGCACTCGTTTATTCAAATATTCTAACTACCTTTTTACATAATTGTCAATGATGTGTGTCATGTTTCCTTAACATTGCTATGCACAATTTGACTGCCCAGTTTACCCACAAAACACAGTTACTACACTTTACAGTATATCCTGTGTATCCTCCTGGAGTGAAAGGTGCTATTCCTATTGTTGATAGCTTAAATGAAGATTCACGTAAATTGTGTCCCCTCTTGAAAATCTTTAACTTTGTTAAATGATCATGTTGTGTCCTGCTGACTTTCTGGTCTTACTTTTGGTCCCAGAGATGTCTTGGTACTTTGGTTTGTGTCCCAGTGCATTTTGTGTCCCACATGTTGTGCTGAAGTAGCGCCTTGGAGCGTCCTTCCAACATAAAAGGCTCTATAAATGTAAATATGTTGTTGTTGTTGAAGCGCATGTGGACTCCTGTAGCTTAGTGGTTAGTGCACTCGCTTCACAACCGAGAAGATTGAGTTTGATTCCACGCAGAGCGAAACATTGGCCAGGCTTCCTCATTCCAAACGTCTCTGTTTACCTAGCATTAAGTAGGAACCCACTTGTCAGTCAATTGGCGGATTGCTTTTCCATGGATAATAATTCCTCCGAATTGAAATACGCAATCATAATTTGGACACTCATTCCATGAATGTTTGTGTGTCACTGCTGTGTGCAATTGGCTACAACAACAACAACTTTGATTTATATAGCGCCCTCCTAGCTGGACGGCATCTCAGAGCACTTCATAATAACGGATCCCAGGCCCGAGCCATGGGCAAGGGGAGAAAGGTAACCAAAGGCGCGGTTGAAAAGAATGGTCTTCAGCCGAGACCTGAAACTGGGAAGAGAGCGGGGGCGAGGTGAAGTGAGTGAGGAAGGGAGTTCCAGAGCTTTGGGGCATAGTGGCTGAAGGCACGGCCGCCGATGGTGGAGTGGAGGATTCGAGGGACAAGGAGGAGACCAGAACCGGAGGAGCGAAAGCAACGGGTGCTGTTTTGGGGAGAGAGGAGGTCAGAGAGTTAGTGGGGTGCAGAGAAGTGGAGAGATTTGAAGACAAGATTGAGGATCTTGAAATCGATCCTCTCAGGGACAGGGAGCCAGTGAAGTCTGGCAAGGACTGGGGTAATGGGGGAGCAAAGTTTGGTGTGGGTGAGATTGAATGAGTTAGATTTTATGGATTGGGGTGGAGAGGAGACCAGCAAGGAGGACATTGGAATAGTCCAGCCGAGAGGTGGCAAAGGCATGGACCAGGGTTTCAGCGGCTTTTGGGGTGTGGTATTGCTGGAGACGGGCGATCTGTTACAGGTGGATAAAAACCGGTGCTGATGCGGGACCGGATGTGGGGGAGGAAGGACAGTTGGGGGTCGAACCTGATGCCAAGGTTGCGCACGGGTTCAGAGAGTTTTTGGGGCAGGTCTGGTAGGTGGAGTAGGTGAGAGCCGTGTGACTGAAGACAATGACGAGAGCCAAAGTATGGCTCCTGTCTTGTCAACATTCAGTTGCAGGAAATTCACACTCATCCAGCTCCTGATGTCTGTCGCATTTTGCACACAAAATATACACTCAATTCCCTTTACAGTGTGTTCTGTGAAACGCTTTGAGATGTCTAGAAGGCACTTTATCAAACGCAAGGATCTGTCATTATCAATATTAGTATAAGTACTGAGTGTTAAAATCTTGACTTATGGGAGAGATTTTTGCATGAGTTCAAAGAGTATTTCATTTGGAAATAACTATTAAAATTGCTTGTCTTTAATGCATGTTCACATCCACTGGACAATGCCTATTTAGTTGTAACTACTGTATCTGCTTCACAATAGGGGAAGTGATGGGTATTGGCCGTAGTTTCGAGGAAGCTTTCCAGAAAGCCCTGAGAATGGTGGATGAAAACTGCGTGGGGTTTGACCATACATTGAAGCCGGCTTCTGATGAGGTAAGTCGGACCGTTATTTCATCTCAAAACACCCAACAGTTTTAATAGCTCCAAATTTAGCAATTTCTATAAAGAAAGAACAAACGATTGTACTGTTAGTGAGGATCTGGGTTGGGAGAAGTTAGATGTTGGCTTTCGTTGATTCTGTGAAAGGCAGCAAAGGATCAGAGTTCCTCTAAAGTTCAGATTAAACAAACTTTGTCCCCATCCCTAGTTAATGCAAAGTGAATTACCACAGAAGATTGTGCAGTTTTTTTCCCAGAATGAATATTATGACCCATTTACCAGTTTGATTTCATAAAGCACATGTGCTGTAATTCACTAAAAGGTTAATAGTCTAAACATTCCCCAATTTTATGACTTCTATAGTTATGTTAAATTTAACATTCTGAGCTATTTGATAGGTGGCTGATTTTTAATTGAAAGGTGTTGAGGTGTGCATTCTGGAAGTATGCGATTAATTAAGCCAAGAACCTTCTTCATCCATAGCGTTCTAATGAACCTCTCTAAATTCTGTTTCTTAGGAACTTCAAACTCCAACAGATAAGAGGATCTTTGTTCTTGCAGCCGCCATGAGGGCAGGTTATTCAATTGAACGCCTATACGAGTTGACCAAGATTGATCACTGGTTTCTTAACAAGATGAAAAATATTGCTGACCATGTGCTGACACTAGAGATGTACATGCAGGATGTAGCTACAATACCGCGCAATGTCTTGCTGAAGGCTAAACGGCTTGGATTCTCTGATAAGCAGATAGCAATGGCCATACAGAGGTAAACCACTTTGGGACACTCATTAAACATTTAACAGTGCAAATTGTTTTCTGTACACATTGTGAAATGTTATGGCAATAAGTTCTTTTCAAATGATTTTCCATGACTCGTGCACTATTTTTCTGCAACTGAATAGAGCAGGTAACTAGACGTTTGTCTGCTCCAGATTGCCATCATCATTAAGAGTCCTTTAATACTTTATCTCTGATCCTTCTGGGACTCTGAACATCAAAGGAGGAGAAGTTCAGGATAAGTTGTATGAAAACAATTTTTCTTTTTCAAATTTAGGCTCTAAAGGCTCCATTGATTGCATCATTTATGTAACAATTCTACTGTGTTATTTGTCTGCATTTTATTTTTTCCAATTTATTTATAAGTACAGTTGCTTTTTTAAAAAATGTTTGAAAAATTAGACTAAAACTTGGGCAGTTATGTAAGTAATAGTTGTCTGGCCAGCACCATGTGAATTTCAATATTTTTTTAAAGAGTTATTTGCAAGAAAGGAAATGTGAACAACCTGAGACTGGAGACTTGAATGGATGTGCACTGCAAAGCTTACATTTAAAGTGTAGTGGGTTATAGTATATTTCACTAAGTGTTTGTTTGTTTGCTTGTTTTTCATCAGTACTGAACTGGCAGTGAGACGCTTGCGACAAGAGTGGAAAATCCTTCCTGTAGTGAAGCAGATTGATACGGTAGCAGCTGAGTGGCCTGCTCAAACCAACTATCTCTATTTGACCTACAATGGTGACATGCATGACCTGGAATTTACCAAATCTCATGTGATGGTGATTGGTTCTGGAGTATACAGAATTGGAAGCAGTGTGGAGTTTGACTGGTGTGCCGTTGGATGTATCCGAGAGCTACGCAAGGTAAGTTTGTTACGTTGCTTTATCAGTGTATAATATTGATAACAGTTCTCACATTTGATACAGCGCCTCATCACATTGTCCAGACGTCTCAAAGCGCTTCACAGAATATACTATAAAGTGGATTTTATAGATCTATGTTTTTTTGGTGAGTGAAGCACAGCAGACAGTTGCGTACATCAGTATCCCACAAACAGCCATGGAGTGAGTGACTGTTTTTTTAATGTGTATGATAGATATATTTGAAAGGACTGTCGTTTCAAAATAATATTGAGGTGATTCATGAAAATGCTAAATAACCATGTAATCTAGTGTGGTGAATTTGATAGAACATAATTGCATGCCCTCCTTTTTTGCATATTAATCGCTGACGCAATTGTATCCTTATCAACCTGCCCTCTCTCTACAAATGTGTTCCATGGTTAATATTTAAGGATTTAAATTTTATGAAAGGTATTGTCCATGATGGAGAGAAAGTTTCTAAATCTCAGTGATGGGATTGAGATGCAAAACGTGCCCAATAACTACCTCGACTGTAAAATGAAAATAAACATTCCATATTATATCACAATTTGGGTTTATCGGTTTTTATTTGTTAACCATAGAGTTCATAGAATCTTACGGCACAAAAGGAGGCCATTCAGCCCATCGAGTCTGTTCATCAATCTTTTGTGGTAATGGGATGATATAACTTTTAATTACTATCGTATGACATATGTGACCGACTCTATTTCGATGAGATTTCATTCGAGGTGAGGAATTTGTGAGTGGAACAAACTGAAAGCCTTGATCCTGTATCTTGCAACTTGTGGACCAAATCAGCTTTTTAACTTTTTTATAAAATCAGCAATTTTAGAAAAATTGGCATATAGTCGGTGAGATCCCTCCGTCTTGCCCCCTCTCTTCCCCCTTTTCAAGTCCGGCCTGAAACCCTTCCTCTTCGATCGTGCTTACTGTCACCCCGCACCATCCTACCCTGGCTCGGAGTTAGCCTCCGCCATTGTCAAGCACTCTGAAATGCTACCCAGTGTGGAGGGCACGGAATAAGTGCATGTTGTTGTTTTCCTCTTGTACACTAAATTTAGAATATAAATTGTAATAATGAGCCCAATTTGTATACTGTTTACTGCTTTTGGAAACTGTAATGGTATTCATTGGTGTGTTTTTTTTGCTTACAGATGGGCTATAAAACTATCATGGTCAATTATAACCCAGAAACGGTCAGTACCGATTATGACATGTGTGACCGACTCTATTTTGATGAGATTTCATTCGAGGTAAGGAACTTTTGAGTAGAACAAACCTATAGCCTTGATCCTGTATCGTTTAACTTGAGGACCAAATTAGCTTTTTAACTTGTTTAGAAACTGAACAATTTAATAATAATTGGCATAGGGTAGGTGGGAAATACAGACCAGAAATATCTGTTTAATTTCCCCTTCTATAAACAAGAGTTTTCCTTAGTAATCAATGTTAGGATAGGGAAATGGGCCAAGGTTTCTGTTTACTGCGAAGCGAGCCCTTTTTGAGGAATTAATGTGAGGCAGTCAAGTAAAGTGCGAATAAACAGCCAAGAAATAGATGACCATTTTATATCTGGAGAATAAAAACCTTGAAGGGAATAACTCCCTTTCCTTTTTGCCAAGTGTCATGGGATCGATAGTGTCCATCTAAACCGGCCGATGGGATGGGACTTCAGTTTAGCGTTTCATCTGACCTTGCAGCAACTCTTAGAGTTCCCTCATCGCCACAGTGACGTGTCAGCCTAGCTCACATACTCAGCTTTCAACTCCCTCACAACCTCCTGAGTCAGTGGCAAGAGTGCTAGTCAAGCTGAACGTTGGAAAAGTTCCCCATCCTAACCTTGAATACTGAAGAAAACTATAGTGTCCCTACTGTCACGTTGGTTGAAATGAATTAACAGCAGAGAAGGAGAGGCCTGCATTGTCTAATGACACTTGATATTGCTGCATAAGCATAAGTTCACATTAGTAATACCAGTCTGAATAGTAGTTTCAGGCGAGATTTCCACAGACCTTGAAGCATATCACTGAAGAATAGATGTTTTTATGTTGAGGAGAGGAGACGCGATGTTTTACTTTTTGTATTTGCTAACAATGTGTTGGTCATTCAGGGTTACAGTAACAGTGTTACCTTAATGTTGCTGCGTTTCTCTTACGTTCAGATTATAATGGATATTTATGAACTGGAAAACCCCGAGGGTATAATCTTGTCTATGGGTGGCCAGCTGCCAAACAATATTGCCATGGCCTTGCATCGACAGCAGTGCCGAATCCTGGGAACATCACCAGAGTCCATTGACTCCGCCGAAAACCGCTTCAAATTCTCGCGAATGTTGGATTCAATCGGTATCAGCCAACCACTCTGGAAGGAGCTATCGGACTCTGAGGTGTGTGTCATATATTCTTTTGAAAAGAATATATGAAAAAAATCATATATTCTTTTGGCTTTGTTGTATAGACTTTGTTCGCTAATTCCATATAGACGTGTCCCTCCCTCCACTCAAGGGGCTCTGGCCCACCCCACCATTGGCTGTCAGGCCTTCAGCCTCTCTGTCCCCAAGGTTTGGAACTCAATCCAACAGTCCCTTTGCCTTGCTCCTTTCCTGGCCTCCTTCTAGGCCCGTCTCAAGACTCCTCTTCGACTACACCTTTTCATTAGCACCGTAGCCGTTACCTTCCTTGCCCTCCACTATATACTGTAAAGTGAATTGGCTGTGCATTTTGAAAGGTGCTTCACTTAAAACAGGATTAATGTCTGCAGGGTATGGTATTGCGCAGAATGTCTTTTAAGCTTTGGAACTGTGATTGTTTGCAATCCTCTACATTCCTGAATGTTACAAGTGAACATTTTATCTTGATTTTTTTTCCCCCCACAGTCCTCCAAGCAGTTTTGCAGCAAAGTTGCCTATCCATGTCTGGTTCGTCCCTCGTATGTTCTGAGTGGAGTTGCCATGAACGTTGCTTACACCGACAATGATCTGGAGAAGTTCCTCAGTAGCGCAGTGGCTGTTTCAAAGGAGCACCCGGTTGTCATCTCCAAGTTCATACAAGAGGCAAAGGTGAAAGATTTTTCCATAGTCTTTACAATTACTTTAATGCTGTTTTGTGGTAAAGCAGTTCTGTATCCTGTAAACCTTTTATGAATCTGGAAATTCTCTTCCATTTAAAAAAAAAGTAACTAAAGTCTGCGATAGACACTATTCTAATTAAACTACTCGTTGTTGTATAGTGGAAATTAAACTTTTAAAAAAATCACATAAGCCTTATTAACAAGAAAACATTTAGGGGTCTAAAACATATGTGCAAATATATTTGTAACTCCTACCAGAAGCCCCTAATATGGGAATTCGTCTCTTGATACAATCTACCTTTGAAGTGAGTCTATCACACTTTGGATACTGGGGTGAGTTGTTCTTTTTGACTCAGTTGCTCTTTGCAAATATGTTTGAAAATGGCCTTTTAGATACCACTATTCAAGTTTTAAACCCCAGAATTTGTTAGTTTTCCCTAAAATGTATGGAAAAATCATTCAATTCAAGTTGTAAGTCTGATTTTTAAGAACTGTGAAAACTGTTTCAAAATTAAAATGGATTTAAGAATTTTCCACAGTGTTGTGAAATCTTACATTTTAAAGCTAAATTAGGGTGGAATTTCAACGTTTCAAAATGCTTCACAAAATATACTGTTAAGTGAATTGACTGTATTTTGTGGGTGAAACAATTGCACACAGCAGCGTCTCACAAATAGTCCTGGATTCAGTGAACACATTGGCCTTTGTCTCTTCGCTTCTCTTTTCCCTTCTTGGTTCCAATTCTTAACTATCCAGTAACCTCTGCTGGAAAGTGCTTGTACATGGTATTTGAATGAGCACAGGGTTTGAATCAGCTATGAGGCCACTACATACTTGAATAGTTTGTTGGCATTCAAACAGTGTAGGCTCATTACAGTTATCTCGTACTTGGTTAGTCGATTGGCGTATCTCTTTCCAGGGGTAATCTTTCCAAAAAAATGTGCTCACTAAATCCATGACTGTTTGTAGGATATAGCTATGCGCATTTCGTTGCAATGTTTCACTACTAAAATACAGTCAATCTGTATTACAATATATTCTATGAAGCGCTTTGACCTATGAACAACATGATAAGGCGCTAACATCAAATGCAAGGATTATTATTATTATTATTATTCCAGGAGGGATAGAGAACCGACTGAAACTGTTGCCTGTGGAACTGTAAGCATGCTATCTGGTCTATCCTTTAGGAATGAGGTTTCAAAAAGGAAAGTACCTCTTATGTATGTTGAAGATTGGTAAAGTTGTAATTTCAGCAAGCAATTTGTATCACAGGAGATTGACGTCGATGCGGTAGCCTGTGACGGAGTGGTCATAGCTGTAGCCATTTCAGAACATGTAGAAAACGCAGGGGTCCACTCTGGTGATGCCACGTTAGTGACTCCACCTCAGGATCTAAACCAGAAGACAACAGAGAGAATCAAAGCTATAGTCCATGCCATCGGCCAGGAGCTTCAGGTCACTGGACCGTTCAACCTTCAACTGATTGCAAAGGTATGTTTGTGTTTGGAAATCATTCATTGTGGATGATTTTTATATGTGTTTTGCTACGAATTGGATGCTTTCTTAAATGTTGTACCATAAAAGCAGTAGCCCTATATTTTCAGAGAATTGTAGAATATCCATGAATCCTTGACATCCCCCCCACCCCCATTCCCCCACAAGAATCTAGGGGTGTCAGTGAGGTAAACCCTATGATGTAGTGGATATAGCTGTGCGTTGGTCACAGCTGGGTGGGGACAGTCCAGTTTGTGTGTGATATCTTCTGCAGTTTAGTCCCCTGCTGACACTCACTGCCAAGACACTGCCAAGTACAGGAGGGAACCAGCACCTGTGGAACTGTACATGAGCAAGAGGCAAATAGGAGAGACAGTTAAGAAAAATGATTTAATATTACATTCTTAGACTGGATCGAAGGTGACTCGATAATAGGATCAAGAGATGGTTTTCTGCAACGGTTTGTGTTCTAATTGTTTTCTCTTCCACAGGACGACCAACTTAAAGTGATCGAGTGCAATGTTCGAGTGTCGCGTTCCTTTCCGTTTGTGTCTAAAACGCTTGGCGTTGATATGGTCGCCCTGGCCACACAGATTATCATGGGTGAAGAGGTTGAACCTGTCGGGCTAATGACTGGGACAGGCATAGTGGGAGTGAAGGTAAACTGGTGAAGTACAGCATAACAGTTCTGTCTCTGTAGCAACTTTTGTTTGATTTGAACATGTGTTTTATGAACTTTATTGTGACACGCCCATAATCAAGCAAACTATGTGGACATGGCCTGACAATCGAGATCGCTAATGTTTCAGGTCTGTCTTGGGATTTCAGGGTCTAAGTGAGTATGAGCAGAGTGTTGTAGCTACAGGATGGAGGTCTTGAGCCCAGGCCCCAGAGAGAGACATATCTGACCTGAGGGTTTGGTAGCATTTAGAACGGGGATGGAGTTGGGGTGGGGAAGGATTCATGAGTTTGCCAGGTTTTTTACTTTGGTGAGGTAGTAGAGAGATTCAACAGGGTGATTCAAGTTGGGATTTTAGAGCTAAATTTTATGCGTCTGAGTCCCTTTAATCAGCTCATTAGAGACACTTTGTTGGGTGCAATGTTGTGTGCACCATTTGTCAAAGCTGGATTGATCTTATCTGAGCTGCTGAGATGAAGCTAAAGAAACCAAGTTTTACTGGGTTATTCGAGAATCTGTCATTGAGTAGTCGCATCTGCTTTTCCGAATTTATAATGTGACCTTGAGGGAAATCACATAAAATGTAACGTGTGTGTTTTATTTTGTCATCTTGCAGGTGCCTCAGTTCTCCTTTTCCCGTCTCGCTGGGGCTGACGTGGTCCTGGGTGTGGAGATGACTAGCACTGGAGAAGTGGCCTGCTTTGGAGAAAACCGTTACGAAGCGTATGTCAAGGCCATGTTAAGCACTGGTTTTAAAATGCCTAGAAAGAATATACTCCTGTCTATTGGTAGCTACAAGGTAAAGATATCCATATTACAAAATATTGCCATTCTGACACTGTTCTGTCGAGCTTTTCTTGACTACTTTACAATTGTGTATATGTGTCAATTATTCTATTAATTATTGTAATTCCAGAACAAGAGTGAGCTGCTTTCCACAGTCCGTTCTTTGGAACAACTAGGCTACAGTCTGTACGCCAGTACTGGTACAGCAGACTTTTACACTGAACATGGAATTAAGGTAATGGCTTTCACTACATATCTGAGCTGCACATCACATCTGTTGGTGGGTTTGATTGTGATTTTATTCCCTGATTTAGCAATAAGTCATTATTATTTACCTCGCTGGTTCCTGTCCCTGTAGGTCAAGGCAGTGGATTGGCCATTTGAAGATTCTGACAACGGTTGTCCTTTGAGAGAGAAGCAGCGAACGATTTTGAATTACCTGGAAGAGCACCACTTTGACATGGTCATAAACCTCTCGATGAGGAACTCGGGAGGAAGGCGCCTGTCTTCCTTTGTTACCAAGGGTTACCGCACCAGGCGATTGGCTGTAGATTACTCCGTGCCATTAATTATCGATATCAAATGCACCAAACTGTTTGTTGAGGTAAATTATCTGATATGAATCTCTGATGGGACTGTGTTTGACCTGCGGGGAGTTATATATATATATATATATATATAATATAACTTCCACCAGATCAAAACAGTCCCATAAATATATATATATATAAATATATATATGTGTGTGTGTGTGTGTGTGTGTATATTTTTCTTGCATTGATTAGTTATTTTATTTTAAAGTGTAACTTGTATTGATCTGGTTAATGTGTGGTCTGTTTAGGCCTTGCGTCAAGTTGGGGATGCTCCTCCTGTGAAGACTCACATAGATTCTATGACCTCGCACAAGCTGATTCGCTTGCCAGGTAAGAGCAAGTTTTAGGCTATATTCCAATAAGTGATATTCCATGCAATAAATGACTGATTGGAAAGTTGCCTTTCGTGCTTTCAGGATTGATCGATGTCCACGTGCATCTTCGTGAGCCTGGTGGGACCCATAAGGAGGACTTTGCCTCTGGCACCGCAGCAGCTCTAGCTGGAGGCATTACCATGGTGTGTGCCATGCCCAACACCAACCCACCAATCATAGATCAGGCCTCATTTGCCCTTGCGCAGAAGGTAATGAAATCCTTTCAAAGTTCACATCTTCCTCTTCTTTACAGACTTTGTAACAACAACAACAAAATTACATTGATAGAGAGCCTTTCACGTCGGGAGGACGTCCCAAGGCACTGAACAGTCAGGTTGGGACCCAAGCAAGGGAGAGGGGGGGTGCGTATGGAGGAGGGACAGGAGAGAGTTAGGAGGGGAGGGAGAGATGTGGGAGGGCAACAGAAGGCACGGTCGAAGAGGAGGGTCTTGAGATAGGCCTTGGAAGGAGGTGAGGAAGGGAGCGAGGCGAAGGGACTGTGGGATGGAGTTCCAGTGTTGGGGGCAGAGTGAAAATGCAACAAATAGCTCCCCCCAACTTTCCAATTGCTAGAAATCTTAAATTAAAATACTTTGCAAAGTTACACCCACAATGTTTGAGTTATCATAACACAGTGGTTGGATCATTAAATGTGTAATATTGAGTTGTAAAGCAGTTTTGCTAAACATGTTTGCTGCCAGCTGGTACCCACATAAAAATAAAAGTTTTTTTACATACGCACACGTTTAGTGATTTCTAGCTCATCAGGTCACTGCCAACATCACTTACTGATGCTGCACCTACACTTATGTAATGACCAAAAAGTTGGTAATTTAATGGAAGAGGCACATGGGACATGAGTGGGTTGGCTGTGCATGTTCACAGCAAATGGATTTCACTGCAACCATATTATAAACAAATTATGCTTATAATAATAATAATAATCCTTGCAGTTGATATAGCGCTTTTCACATTTTCTAGACGTCTCAAAGCGCTTCACAGAATATACCGTAAAGTGAATGGACTGTATATTTGTGGGAAACACGCAGCCAATTGCGCACAGGAGTGACCCACAAACAGTCGTGGATTGAAATGACCAATTTATTATTGTTTTGTGCTGAGAGAAAATCAGAATTGTTTCATTTGAGCACAAATACCCTCAACTTAGAAATAATGAATACAGCCCCAGTCCTGTGGCTTTTCCTGATATCGACTTTGACAAAATACTGCTCAACATAACAATATCGCTTTAGATTCTAGGCCATAGTGTTCTAACCTTTTAACTGATAAATTCAGGATTCCCTTGAATTGGGGCTCTCAACATCACAAAGGTTCAGGTCAGACTCTGGGTAGTTTGATCTAAGTTTTCCAGAATATCAACTCTATTATTCTTCCAGCATAGCATCACACTACAGTATTTCTTAAATTTAATCCAGTGTCCGAGCCTCTTGCGACCCTTCCCTGGTAACTAACCAGAAGTTGACAATGCTTTATATAATGATGCTTCTGGGTCATAAATGAATTGTCAACTGTTGTAAAAGATAAAGGTAGATTAAAATACCAACTGTTTGTGGGGTACAGGATGTCTCCTAAATTGAAAATGAGATCTATTCTTTTCATGAGTTTGACATTGAGTTTCCCTGTGTTTGAATGGTTTTATTTTGAGATCATGTGAATGATGTAGAAGTGTGCTACATTGATAAATGTAATTTGTAATTGCAGTACGTGAATTATAGATTAATATTTTATGAATAATAATCGTCCTTGCATTTGATGTAGTTATTAGTGCCTTATCGCATCGTTGAGATTCATAGATTCATAGAATTTTACGGCACAAAAGGAGGCCATTCGGCCCATCTAGTCTGTGCCGGCTCTTTGAAAAGAGTGATTCAATCCCACTGCCCTGCCCGCTCCCCATAGCCTAATAGACCTGTTCTCGCTAAATAAAGATCTAATTCCCTTTTAAAAGTTGTTATCGAATCAGCCTCCACCACCTTTTCAGGCAATGCATTCCAGATTCGAACAACTCGCTGAGTGAAAAAAATTCTCCTCAGCTCCCCTCTACTTCGCCTTGAAACTATTTTAAATCTGTGACCACGAGTCACAGATTCACCCACGAGTGGAAATAGTTTTTCTCTATTTGCCCTGTCGAAACCCCTCATGATCTTATAAACCTCTATTAGGTCTCCCCTCAATCTTCTCTGCTCCAGAGAGAAGTCTCAGAGATGTCTCAAAACGCTTCACAGAATATATTACCATTGAATTGACTGTCTATTTTGTGGGCAAATTTTGTTATTTTATGAAACTTTCACCTTGTTTCAATTCTAATGGTCCTTTTCCCCCCACAGCTGGCTATTGCTGGTGCTCGGTGTGATTTTGCTTTGTATTTGGGAGCATCTTCAGACAATGCTGCTGTTTTACCATCAATTAGCAATTCTGCTGCTGGGTTGAAGATGTATCTAAATGATACTTTTTCCTCACTCAAAATGGATAACGTATCCTTATGGATGGAGGTAAACTTAAAATATTAAGATTTTTTTCCCTCTCCCGAAGTAAACTTCTTGTGAGAAGCTTCAGGGGCAGTAAGATTATGGTCTTTAAGATTCTCGAAAGAATGGGTCATGTAGACCATGACAAGCTATTTCATCTTCTACTGAACAGTAGAACCAGAGGACACAGCCTACGATTGAAGAGGGGGTAATTCTGAACAAATCTACGGAACCACTACTTCAGTGAGCAAGTAGTAAACTAATGGAACAGACTGACTAGGGAGACAGTGGAAGCAGAGACTGTCATTTATTTCAAGAACAAACAGGACAGATTTCTGCTAGAAAATAATATCTCGGGATAGAATGTATAGTTTGGAAACTGTCAAGTGACTGCCAGGATGGTGGAAGGCAAGCAATATGGATCTTGACCTTGTATCGCTAGCAAATTCTTAATTAGATTCAACTCTTGGGAGTGCAATATTTTACACTGTTTAAATGTTAATGGGTCATTTTGATTTATGTTCCAAAATGTTCAGGATTTATTTGCTATGGTTTTCAAGTTAAGCATTTACTTTACTGCTCACACCTTAAACAAGCAACCTTGTTAAAAACTGTTAAACAACTGTGTTAATCCATCTAGATTTGCTCAGAGTAACAAACTCCAAGATGTTTCCAGGAGATTTTTAAAAAAACGTTAGGGAAGAGCCAGCTATAGCTACTGAAAAACTTATTTAATAAAAATGATAAGTTTAGTGAAGCTGTACACATAAGATTAGTCATGAGCTTTCAGAGCTCTACAGCCCTGGGCAAAATGGACAAGGAGCGGGAAGTTTAAATCCTGCTCCAAATCACACGTATCTGGAAATGACGTGGTATCATTTGTTGGTATTGTCATCAAGAGACAGTATATGTTTAAGTAGCTAATCTAGTTTGAAAGCTTTCTTTTTAACTTGCTCTCGTTTTGTATTCCAGCATTTTGAGAAATGGCCCAAGCACTTGCCTATAGTGGCACACGCAGAGAAGCAGACAGTGGCAGCTATATTAATGGTTGCTCAACTGTACCA
Source organism: Hydrolagus colliei (assembly GCA_035084275.1). Classification (NCBI taxonomy): domain Eukaryota; kingdom Metazoa; phylum Chordata; class Chondrichthyes; order Chimaeriformes; family Chimaeridae; genus Hydrolagus; species Hydrolagus colliei. The sequence goes on along the minus strand of CM068744.1, from coordinate 6,468,504 downwards.
AAGACCAGTTCACATCTGCCATGTAGCGAGGAAGGAGGAGGTAAGAGGCACAGTTCACTTGTTATGTTGAATTAGAAAATTCTGTCATGTCTTGAGCTCACACGCACATGTTATAATACTGAATTTGCAAATTCTACCTCAGGTTTTCAATTCATTCAAATTGCAACGTTTAGAAAACCCATTTAAAACCTTGGGTGATTTTGTTTTGAGTTTCTGATCTGATATTTAACTGAAGTGTCTTATTTTGGATGTGGTCTGTAATCTCCTACCTCTGAGAAACAAGGTCTTTCCCACAGTCGTGCAAGAACGAGACTGTGATGACTGGTGTTGTTAGCGATCAGATATCTCATATGTTGGCCATGTTTTTGCAGACAGACAGGAAGCTAAAATGACTGGTGCCCAGGTTATCAGCTTCCCACTGACATTATTTCCTGTGTTGCCCAGGTGCCAGCTACCTGCAGGCAGAGTGAATACAGCCCACAAAACATAAGGTGTCAGCCCAGCCCAGCTGATGCCTGAACTTTTTTTTTTAGTAACCTATGACTGAACCAACATATTCAACTCTTGCCTTCTATCAAAACAGATCCAGGTCATTCGAGCTGCCAAGCAGAAGGGACTTCAGGTAACCTGTGAAGTGGCTCCTCACCACTTGTTCTTGAGTGAGGAAGACCTTGAAACCATCGGAAGCAGAAGAGGGCAGGTCAGGCCAATGCTCGGTACGAAAGAAGATGTTGCAGCTCTCTGGGAAAACCTGGATATCATTGACTGTTTTGCAACCGATCATGGTATGTATTTTAGTGAACCCATTCCTTCCTTTAATAAAAACCTCTATGTCTGTGCCATTGGAAGATTGAATAGATGTGCACTACAGGTTCTCATACGGAAAGTATTCTTACCTTTGTACATCTTTACACGGTAAATAATTGAATTGCAATTGCAATGTCACTGTTTTTCATGAGTTTTTTCTTATCGCCCCCCAAAAATTGATTGATGTATAATGTGTAGCTTTGTAGAAATTTAAGAACACGTGAATTGCTAATGTAACTGTTTGGGCTTTTCCATCAAACAGTTTTATCGTTGGCATTAAAAAAAATTAAATACGAAAGAAAGAATATAGCTCACAAATATACACTTTACATCATATTCTGTGAAGTGCTTTGAGGCGTCTAGAAGATGTGAAAAGAACGGTATCAAATGCAAAGATTATGATTATTATCAGTTAGACTTCATGCCATTAATCGATGAGCGCATTATGGTGGCAACGGAAAAAAACCTAGGCATTGCAATGAAATGATTAAAGCTTCAGTGTAGACCAAGAGAGCAACACTGGATTTGTGTACACTTGTAACTGGAGCAAAATAAACAAACTGTTTCAAATTTTCACCTTAATTTCTGTAGCTCCACATTCTGTTGAAGAGAAGAACAGTGACTCCCCACCACCAGGTTACCCTGGCCTGGAGACCATGCTGCCTCTACTGCTCACTGCTGTCAGTGAGGGGAGACTCACCATCGAAGACATTGTCAAGCGCCTCTATGAAAATCCTCGCAAAATCTTCTCGTTACCAGTGCAGGAAAACACTTATGTGGAGGTGGGTTGTGTGGCCAAATCCATTAGAAAAAATCTGCTCCCGTCAAAAGCCTCATTGAGAAATTTCCCCTTGGTTGTGCGAGTGGCAAATTCATTCAGGTTTAAGGTTAAAGCTTCAGTTCTCAATGACTAAAAATTGCAATAATAGGAAAGTAACAGTAGCAGCAGGCCATCGATCCATCTCACCTACATATCCAATGTCCTGAGGTATTCTTGTAGTATAGTCATCATCATCCAATATTGTTCCAGCTCTTGCTCCCCCCTGCTCAATGTAATGTTGCGAGAATCTGCTGTATGTTCTTCAAAGACCCGGTTGATACCGATGGTATCATTTTATACCGTTTTAATATGGTTAAAACATGTTCAATCCATGTGCTTAAAGGTATAAAGTTCAGTTGTGAGCAATGTGCCACACTGTACAGTGTCAGTGGAGTTCCACTGAACACTATCAGACCTGAGCGGACTGTATTGTCTTAATACCCAACAATTCAACTCCTTGTTTCTGTAATTGTGACAGTGTTAAGATCTTTTGTACGTATTGCAGGTTGATCTGGAACAAGAGTGGGTTATCCCGAGCCACATGCAGTTCACAAAGTCTAAGTGGACACCGTTTGAAGGAAAGAAGGTCAAGGGAAGAGTCAGGCGTGTTGTATTGAGAGGCGAAGTGGCCTACATCGACGGACAGGTACAGCGTATTGTAATGAAGTGGTTCTAAACTGTTGTTCCTTTGCACTTGTGAAAAACAAAAGTGCGAGAAAGATGTTACTGATGTGAGTTGTTGTTGACTGTCCCCATGACATTCGTTTATTTGAAATGGAGTCCCAAATTACGTTAGGTAAAATCTGTTGCAACATGCCAATGGCATTTCGTAACACCCTTACCCCCTCAACACTACTCTGGAGGATTTTAAACACTTTCAGCCACTCTTGTTTCACTCCTCCCCACCTTTAAAACCCATCTCAACATCTTTTCGACTTTCTTTTCGACCATGCTCTTGGACGCCTTTACCTCCTCCCACCAGCTCAGGCTCCCGCTGAGTCTCGTGACACACTTTCAGACGTCCTTTTGACACAGATGGCGCCATGTAAATTGCTGTAAATCAGAAACTAGGCAAAAAGAGATCCACACAGCGTTTATTCCCAATCCCCATGGATAACATTCCCTTCAGTTAAATCTTTTCTTGTGCACGGGTTAATTTGGGTTCTGTTATCAACCTGCTATTAAGGCAGGAGAGCAAATTGGCAAGAGAGCAAATTAACGCCACCTAGTGGCCCACCAAGTGGTAGCAGCCAAGGTGAAATATGTCCTGAAGTGTTTTCAAATGTATGAACGAGTTCTGAATGAAATATAAATTTCTTTTTACATTTTTTTTTAAAAAACTTCAATTAGTTACAAATCGTGTGATAAAAGACTTTCTGGTTTAAGATTTTGAACGTGGATCATTAAGACGTTTTGCAATTATGTGAATGATGTGACAAAATTTCATGTGTAATTTCAGGTCTTGGTCCCTTTGGGTTACGGGCAGGATGTAAGGACCTGGCCTTTAGGAATGCCAGTACCGCCACAACCATCTACAGTAAAGGTAAAACTTTTGATATTTGCTCAAACACTGCAAAACATGAACCCACCATTGTGTTACTGTACTGTGGCATGTCTGTCACGTTGCAATGTCCACTGAGCTTTATATGATATTGTTTTCAGTGGCCTGATATCAGGCTATAAACAGCCAATTTCACCTGTGGTTTTGAACTACAGTGTTTTGAGACTTCTATGGAACCCTCAATCTGGTTCGGTTACTCTTAAAACCGTTGGTGAGTTTCCACATGTGTCAAACATCTGACCAAAAACGAAGGCTTATGAGCTCTAATAAACACACAAAATCACACCAAAGCCTCTCAGTGTCTTGGTCTTTTTGGATGTTTGACAGTTCGATTGCAGTGTCGAAAGCAGATTCATTTTGAACCTTGAATTTATTGAAGCCTCTTTCCCGACACCCAGGTGATTTTTTTTATTACTAGAATTGTTTTAATTGGCACTGATTTGGCCCAAACTTATTGAATTGTGAAAATGTGAGCAAGCTTGAATTAGCTCAAAGTAGAAAGTAGCAGAGCAAGTTTGAACTCAAGTTTGGACAACGCCAATGTTGATTTGGTGATCGTTAATACTTGTGTTGTACTCATTCCGTTTTTGTGGTGGGTGAACCCTCAGCTATTCTGCCTCCGTTATTGAAAACTCCACCCTGGATACCCTCTGTCTTCACTTCCCTCATCTTTGTAGCCCTGCAATAAGAGCTATCATTTTTGTCTATGCTTCCAGTCATGTTCTTTCCCCCCACCCACCAGCCCCAACCCATCAGTTTCAGCCCCTCCTTCCGCAGCTCTGGCTCTCAATCAGTTGTGCGAAGTGCTTTGAGACATCCTCCAATGTGAAAGGGCACTATACAAATGTGAATTGTTGTTTTAAGACACCAGAGCATTCAAGGCATCCGATCCAGACAGAAATAATCCGGACCAGAGCAGCAAGTCCCCGCAGGATAGCGGGCGGCGGTCCTGCCGGAGATGGCAGGTTCCACCTTCCTCCGAGAATCCATCGCTCGTCTGACCCTGGCCTGCCAAACGGTAGGTGGCTTTTTCTATCCTCTGCCTAGTTTGAGGTTTCTCATGCAGGTTTCCTTGTGTGTGTCCGTTGTTGGATCATGTTACTGTGGCTAGTCACTGTGTAAGGTGTATAATGGCCATCTTAGTGGTGGGAGGAGGAGGAGCTGGATGAAGAAGAGCGAATGTCATTTGTTGTACTTTGTGGTGCATTAAATGTTGCTGCGCCTATTAATTTGACAGTGATATTACGTTTAGAGCAGCGCATGTGGGCAGGAACAAATGCTAGATTCCAACACACTGTTTTTTCTTTTAAGTGTTAAATTATTGGGGCACACATCGAAGAAGGGACAAAATAAATTAACAAATGAAGTAAAACATGAAATGATTCCAGACTTGTTCATGTTTCTCCTCTTACTGGTACGAGAAAGAGTTGTCCTGGCTCAGTATTTGGGACCCTTGCCTCTGGGTTAGAATATTGTGGGTTCAAGGAGCTCCTGTAGTTCAGTGGTTAGAGCACTCGCCTTACAAGTGAGAGTGCTGTGTTCGAATCCAGGCAGGTCAGGGCGAAACCTTAGGCAAGTTTCCTTACTCCACACGCCTAATAATAATCCATCCCCAAAAAACTAAGATAATAAAAAAAATTGGTCATTTCAATCCACGACTGTTTGTGGGACACTGCTGTGCGCAATTGGCTGCCGCGTTTCGCCCACAAATATACAGTCAGTTCGCTTTATAGACTATTCTGTGAAGCGCTTTGAGACGTTGATAAGATGTGAAAAGCGCTATATCAAATGCAAGGATTATTATTATGTCGGGACTTTTAACTCAGAGTCTAGATTGACACACCAGTGCTGGAGGAGCGTTACATTGTCAGAGGTTTTGGATGAGAAAATGCTACCGTTGAGCCAAGCCTATGTCAGCTTAGCTCAGTAGTAACACATTGGTACTTGAACTCACATGGTCTAAGGTAACACTCCAAAGCAGTGTTTGGTCCATTGTCAGATGTTAAACTGAAATCCTGTCCGGCTGTTCAGGTGGACATCAAAGATTCCCTTTCCGAAAGGTGTGCTGGCCATCAATCCCCCAAATAAAATTGGTTACTTATTCCATGGCTGTTTGTGAGACATTGGTATGTGCAAACTGGTTACTGTGTGTCATCCACAAAATACACAGTCACTCCACTTTACATTATACCCTGTGAGACGTGATAAGGCGCAATATCAAATTCAAATGCTAGGATTATTATTAATCGTGAGTTTTGCATTTGCCTATTAACTGTCCTATGGCACCATTAGAAAATAAAGTTTCTTCCTGTTGTCTTAACCAAAATTTTAAAGATGGCGATTCAAAATCTTGTTTGGCTGACGAGTCATCAAAGCAAATCCTATTGTACGCACACAGCACACTTCCCAACAGAGTCATTGGTGGTAATTTGCAACAGGAATTGTGGCAGTTTTCATTTATCTCCCTCTTTCTCCCTCTTGCAATCCTCACTCTCTCTTCCTTATCTCTGTGAATTGAGGCATATTACATTGCTCTTTCTGCTGTCCGTCGCTGAGATCAGTTTAACTCAGCATTGAGTGCTGATTGAGAAATATATTCTATCACTTGGACTTGTAAATTACTTTTAAGATTCAAAGGTTCCATCTCCGTTTCTCCTCCCCCCTCCCCCCCACCCCCCTCCTCACACACACACACACATTACAATATCTAATTCAGATTTTATTTATCAAATTATTTGTTACAAGGTTGTGAATAGCCAGTTTTATAATTTTGCTTAACATCATTTTTAAAAAACCTTCAACCTTTATTGACTCCACAGGTTTTTAGTACATAATATGTTAAAAGTATTGATGATAAAATGATAAAACTGATTTTACCTAATGTCTAGGTAATTGTCAACCCGCTCTTCACCCCCCTCCCCACCCAAAAAAAATAATAATCCTTGCATTTGCATTTGATGTAACCTACTGTGACAATTGCTAACATCCAAGTCCTACAGTTCAGTGATTACATAAAACTTAGTCATTCAATTCATGACTGTTTTGGGGACTTTGCTGTGTGACAATCCACTTTTCAATACATTCTGTGAAGCTGTTTGAAACGTCTCAACGACATGATAAGGATCGATATCAAATGCAAGGAAAATTATTATTATTAAAACCATTTCGTTAAATCTAGAAACCTTGGTTTTAACCTGGTGTGATAACTGCTGACAGCAAAGATTTGCCACCAGGTTGCTTTTTTTTAAATTGACTTTATGACAAATTTACATTTGCTGAATGCAATTGTGGATTTATCAGTATTGTGTTTAATCTTGTGTTAAATTAAACTCGTACATTTTAAGAATGAGTTGATTTTTTGTAAAATAAATTTTAAAAGCTCCATGGAAAAAAATTAATCATATTTGTGAGTAAAATGGCTAATTTGTGTAGAAATTGGCCTTTGTGCTTTATACCCATAAATATTTATGTGTGAGATGATAGAAGGGTTTCTGATGTTTACAGTTATGAGGACACTTGGTGGACTGGCTTGTAAGAACACTAGATGGTTTGGTAATTTTTGGACATTTGAACATAATAAACTTAATCATGCTTATATTGAAAATTGTATGCCAAATTTAGCTGTGCTAAGCTCTCTGTTGCCTTGAATTCTTCCAAGCTTGTGAGTGTGTGTGTGTGTGTGTCGCAAATTTTTGCATTGCATGATTTGATGTCTGCAATTATTTTTAGTCTGTTAATCAGAATTCAAATCAATTCCTTCCACATAACTCGGGGTATGACCTATATATCCTGTTTGCTTTCAATTAAGACACATGATTGCTGCACGATTTGACAACATTGAGCGCATCATGTCAACATTTGTTTTGTGATTTTAAACCGAATGCAGTCATAAAATAGTTGCCTGATCTGTGCAGAATTCACTAAAACATGTGGTTTTACATGCCATCCATGATCAATATCAATATTGTTGCATTCAAGTTACTTCTAGGAATGTTTTGTAGACTTTCAACTTAGTGTCTTTCTAAAAAATATTTGTCTTTGTGGGAAATTAAGTTATTTAACTTACTCATGCACAGTCACTACACTTTACAGTAAACCCAGTGAAGCACTTTGAGGCATTTTGGTGACTTGATTAAGCCCTGTATCAAACACAAGAATTGATAATACATTATTTTTATTCTATATAGGACAGCACATATGTAAGAAGGAATTCCATCGGCAAATAATTGCACGCACGCACCATGCAGCAGGAAACTGATGAAACTTGTTGTATTCATTTCATGTAACTGAACAATTTCCAGTAATCTTCTGAGCTAGCAATGTCCCGAGATCAAAAACTGATAGCTCCTCTCTAGTTTGGAACCATTTGGAACTTATCCTTTTTTCCCTTAATTTATAAAGCATGTCAAAGGATGGGGTTAAGATTTAAGGAGGAAAAGAGAAGAGCTTTTTTTTTAATTCCTGTTTCTAATGTTTTGTTCAAAGAGTAGTTTGAGATGTGGATTTAGCCACACTTCTGGGTACAGTATTGCTATTGTAATTGTAGTGATCTAAAGTGGGAAGTGACTTGTGGATCAGTTCCTGAAACTGTCTTCTGCCCCTTTTGATCCCTAAACAGGATTTTTGAAATGCACAATCCTTTTGCTTTTAACATTGATAGTTAAAAGTTAGCACATTCAATTTTGACACGTGACTGCCTAGCTATAAGGCGAGTTGCTTTATCTCATGCTGTTATTGGCTCATCTTAAAATTGACGAAAAAATCCTTTTCATCTCTGCACTTTCCAATGGTGGGAGAAGAAGAAATTACCTAAACACTTAAATGTCTGAGTTTGCCAACTGGAGGTTTGCCTGCTCTCATATGGTGTCAGCCATACTCTGCTATTGATGAATTGCAATTATTTATCGATTGAATAGTCAATAAATGCTTCTCTGTGTTTTCCATGCTGATGGCCGTTTACTCATAATGCCACTTTTAGAAAAAGTAATTGAAGGAACTTTTATAAAACACTGGTTAAGCCTCAGCTAGAGTACTTTGTTCATTTCTGTGCACCAGACTTTAGGAAGGACGGCAAGGTATTGGAGAGGGTGTAAAGCAAATTTACCAGGCATGAGGGATTTCAGTTATCAGGAGAGGCTAGAGAAACTGGGATTATTCTCTTTGGAGCAGAGAAAATTAAAAGAAGACTTAATAGAATTTTTCTAAATGATGAGGGGATTCGATAGGGCAAACAAGAAGGAACCATTTCCACTGGCGAATGAGTCGGTAATCCAAATAGTTGTGTAAAGGAACAAAGTGGAGGTACGATGTTTTCACACAGTGAGTTGTTTGGATCTCAAATGCATTGCCTGAAAGGGTGGTGGAAGCCGATTCGAGAAAAACTTTTAAGAGTGAAGTAGATAATCATTTGGGGAGGACAAGTTTGCAAGGCTATGATAAGCTAGTTAATGTCAGTCTTGTTGCTGGACTGTTTCACGTCCTCCTGATGTGAAAGGTGCTCTATAAATGTAATGTGTTGTTGTTGTTGTTATGTAGTCAATACTTCTGTATAAGCTCCAAACTCTGGAAACATCTGGCTAATCCTTGTGTACTTAACTCCCTTAAGCAACAACAACAACAAAGATTAAGCAAGATTCTCTTTGGGGCTGAGTTGGTTCCATGGTGACATTCTGGCAATAGAAAATTAGAAGTTGACCTTCTTGTGGTGGTTTCTGTAGCCTAGTTCCTCAGCCTAGTTCCTCCCAAGGAACTATTGGTGATGGATCAGATAGCCCAGCTCACTGGCAGAACCTGGAGGAGTAGCCTAGGTACTAGGATTCATCCCACTTTGCACCGGTCATCCAAAGCTATAATGTAGGGTGGTTCCAAGTTGAGCAAGCAGCAGTAAACTTGTGAGAGTTAGTAGTAAGCTGTGTGATTTTTAGCTGGTTAAATTCCACACTCCGGCATCCCAAAGCATTGGTTCTGAATTCTCCAGATTTAGTCGAGGAGGGTGAATTGAACTGGAGAGAGAGAGAGAGAGAGATTGTTCTATCGCACAGAAGCAGGAACTATACACATGTGGAACTCTTAGTAATTTGGTTTAGAGATCCTTAATCACGGTGATGGGTTTTTGTGGGATGGGATTCTCCCATCCTTAAAACATCCTTTCAGTGTAAAATGTGCCATATAAATTTAAACTGATTTGTACACAAGACCGAAAACAATGAATGCTCTGACTCTCCAGCCTGTGCTAATTTAATTTTAAATACAATATATGCTTTCCTCCCAACTGAAATTGCAACTGGAAAATAGAACAAACCCCTCTGCAACAGGGATGGGGCAAATAGTATTGAAGTTTTAAGAAGTGGGGGTTCAGTGCTGAATCTTTGATATGTTAATCTCTTTACCATTTCAAAGCAACAACAAAATTACACTTGTATAGCGCCTTTCATGTCAGGAGGTAACAGAGAGCCATAATTAGAATACAATCAAGCCAGAACTTGCATAGTGTGTTTCTTTGGAATAGTCATCAAGCTATGAATTCATCTCAAAATGAGATGCCACGTTGCTGTAGTTGAAAGGAAGATTTTCAATCGTGTGAAATTTTGTCCTTTGAAGAATTCTCAACACACCCTAAAATAGCACAGATCTCATTGACTGGAGACCAAAGAGCAGATATGCTGCTTGCCTTCCGATAAATCAATGCCACTGATTTGGCTACATGTCAATGTAAGTACCTGATTCTCTTTAGGTGCCTGCTGGAGAAGCCCCAGTGCACTGCGTGTAATCTACAGAGCATTGCTTGATTGTCTTGTAGTCTAACTGATTAATGACTTTCACTGCTTCTGCATGCTTTGCTTTGAACAGCTGAAGGGGAATACAAGGAAAAAACAGCCAAGAAATCCACGGAACAAGGTGCGCCACGCAACGTCTGATCATTATCTCCAGTTTAATGTTTCTTTATTTGTCCTAATCCCAGAAAACCTTTGGGTCCAGTTTGCTCGATCTCTTAACAAGGAATCCCGATGAATTCCCTTTGACTTATGGGACCTCTGCTGTTGAATTAGACCCCGTTGAGGAGTTCTTCGAAATCACTGTGATCAACTTCTGGTTACTACAGAACTACAGAGGCCTCAATCTGTGTGACTGATTAAATTACTTATTGATAGGCACTTATTTTAATTGACATTGGAAATTGAATTCCCATCATTAAATATTATTGTTTTCCCCCCACCACATTTTGGACTCGGATAGAGGAGTTATAGGAGGTATAGTGCCAAAATTCATAGATAATACCAAACCAGCAAATAATGACTAGAACTGCAGAAAAATACTTAAATAGGCCTGTCGAACGAGCAGGTTGGTGACAGATGAAATTTAATATAGAGAAATGTGAAGCGTTCACTTTAGCAGGAGGAATATATGAGCCAATTATATATCCTGGATAGTAGGAACCTAAAAGGAGTGAGAAGCCAAGTGATCTTGGCATTTCCACAGCAATAGAGTACAAAAGTAACAATGTGATGGTAATTTTTTTAAAATCCTTGGTCAGATGATATTTGAGTATTGTGTGTGGTTAATGCTACAGGAAGAATATTGGAGTATTGGAGAGAGTGCAGCACAGGTAGTGATGCATGTGCAGCCAGCAGATAGGAAATTACATTGTGGAGTTCTGTAGCTCAGTGGTTAGAGTACTTGCCTTGCAAGCAAGAGACCTGGGTTCGATTCCCCACAGGGTGAGACCTTGGGCAAGTTTCCTTAGTCTATTTGCATGATAATAATCCCTCAAAAAAAAATGGTCACTTCAATCCACGACTCTTTGTGGGACACTGCCGTGCGCAAATGGCTGCCACACTTCACCCACAAATATACAGTCAATTCATATAAGCCAATTCACTATTCTGTAAAGCGCTTTGAGATGTCTAAAGACGTAAAAAGTGCTATATCAAATGGAAGGATTCTTATTATGTATTACATCCCTGGTGAGTTTAGGATCCTGAAGACGGTTATTTTTGTAGTCAAAGATTGCAAAAAAAAAGAAAATTTAAAAAGAGAAAATAAATATCTTATACATCAAATTTAAAAAACTGGAAATCATACTTATTAAGGAATCTTGGCAAGAAATATGATAGATAAGTTCCCTTTTAAGTTTATTTGGGAGATAGGCATATTTATCCAGTGGAGGCAAGTTGAAGAATTTAAACTTTATTTTAGTAATTCACATTGGCCTTATCAATTTTGAAGAATTCTCAGTCCTTCCGATAAGACTTTAATCTTGTCTGTTCTTTAGGTGGACGTTAAAAGGCGCAATTTGAAAATCGAAAGGAATTACTCCTGGTGTCATGGCCAATAATCCCTCAAATAAAATTAGTCAATCGCTCCATGGCTGTTTGTGGGACAATACTATACGCAAACTGTCCGTCATGTTTCACCAACGAAACACACAGTCAAAACTACTTTACAGTAAATTCTGTGAAGCACTTTCAGACCTCTTGACGACCTGATAAAGTCTCTATATCAAATCCACGTATTAATATAAATGATTAGCTTTATAAGTGCTGAACGCGTTACATTCATTCTGAAGACACTTGTCCAGAAACAAAATATTGAATTTTCTCCCTGTAAAGTGCTAGTACCTATAGCACCATCACAGCACCAAAACTACTGGACAAATAAAGTTTATGGAAGTTGCTTTGCTGATAAATTTAAATCTTAGGCTTTTGATGATTACTGTAGATGAATGTGGACTTCAGGTGTCAATATTTATTTAAAACTGTTTTTACACTCATCTTGTAATAATTTTCATACATTCCTGACCCATCTAGTTGTTCTGGTTTGATGCAAGGCTCTTCTCACATGATTTGGGATAGGAAATTGGGAGATTACATTTAAACATGCTGGCATCTGGGTCTGAAGCAACACTGCCACAAACCTGTGTGTACATCACTTGCATGCAGTGAGATATGTTGCATGGTGGAAGATAATATTTTTTGAAAAAGATACTAGGATTTATACAGCAATTGCAGATATTTTGATTCCAACAAAACTTCTGGGTAGCATGAAGCCGTGAACTAGCTCAAATATGCTCTTTTAAAAAAAATATATATATTTTATTGTTGGTTTAACATTCTGTGAATCGGACAGATTTTGAACCAATTGAATTATTCGAAACTAATCCTGAAAATGCTGGACATTCCCAGCAGGTGAATCTGTACCAGAAGATTTTGATCCAAAATGGTGCTTCAAAATCAATGAATGTTTTGCTGCCAGAAACCAGAAGTTTTGTAGAACTGCAATAGCTGGTAAAATCTTTGTATATATCACACTGAAGGGCTGACGTGTCTTATGTGTTTATATTGCCAAAGATACCGTTGGTCAGGATGGTTATATATATCCCCCTCCAGTCTCAAGGCTTCTATCACCACAGAATCTTGCAGTACAAGCTCTCCCTCATCCGTACTCCCCTCTTCTACATCATCTCGTTGGGCAGCATATTCTGTCAGTCAGACAGTTTACTAAAGACCAGGTAATGATATTTAATGTTTGATGGTTTTCTTTTGCCAATTTCATTCCTGGTTCTCCTGAAGTCAACAACCGTTCAGCTTGTGCAAGGTTGGTCAGTTGCCTTCAACACTCGTGGGGTTCTCCCAATTGGTGTAGTTAATGTGTGAACCCAGACACAGATATTTGGACCTCCAAGGTCTTCTCAGTCTATCCTGACCTCAAGCTCTTTTCAAGCAGAGATCATAAGTTAGTATTGAAGAACCTTTGCTTTTGATTCCGTGCCCCTCACCTGACACCAGCCCTGACACCAGCCTCCTGTTTTCCCACCATCAGAGGCATGTTTTCAGCCGCTAGGCTCTGAAACTCTGGAACACTCTCCCTCAATCCTTCCGCCATGACCCCTCCATTTTTCAAGCCTGAAAACCTGCCATTTCGACTGTGCTAATGATGACCCAACACCCCCCCCCTCCCCCACAGCGCTGGCTTGGAGTCGGGCTCCACCACTGTGAAATGCTCTGAGGCTCTACCCTATAGTGTCCTTGTATAGGACACTATATAAGTGCAAGTTGTTGTTGTAAACACCATATTAATTTGTAAAGTTGGATATTTGGGCCACATTCTAAAATGTTTATTAATTATCAGGGGGTTTTCCCAGTCTCCCAAGTATAAGTGCAGTGTTTATGGGTTTTTTAAGAACTTTGATTTTCGTGATTGCCAAACAATCTTTTCTTTCACTGCAGATGTCCCATTTGTTCAATGTTGCTCATAATCTCCGCTTGATGGTGCAGAAAGATCGTAGTTTGGACATTCTAAAGGTAGGTTTTTAACAATTTCTCCCTGTGTTCCTATTTTTCGAATCATACACCATTCAGTGCGGAAGAGGTGGAATGAACAACAAAAATTACATTTGTATAGCTCCTTTCACATCCCCCGGTGCTGGACAATCAGTGTTATGGACCCGAGCTAGGCTTCGAGGAGGGTAGAAGGTGTGGGGGGAAAGGAGGGTAATAAGACACAGTCGAAGAGGACAGTCTTGAGGCGGGACTTCAAGGAGGCAAGGGAGGGAGCTAGGTAGAGGGACTGCGGGATGGAGTTCCGCAGGGTGGGGGCAGAGTGGCTAAAGGCTAGCCTGCCAATAGTGGGGCGGGTGGGGAAGGGGAAGTGAAGGAGGCAGGAGCCCGCTCAACCGAAAGAGCGGGCAAGTTGGTAGGAGATTGCAGAAGTGGAAGCCAGTGTAGTCAGGTGAGGATGGGGGTGTGTTTTGAGTTGCAAGTTGTGTAGGGGAAATACAAAATTCCAAACCAATGTACCGTTTGTTCAGTTTCACAATTAATTATTACTGAACAAATCACTGCAAACAATGTTCAACCTCAAAGTTGCAGAATTCTTGTGATTTATCGCGTTGTATATTTGTGTGGCTAAAAGCAATCATCTCGAGCTTTGTTCTTCTTGCTTATAACAGGGAAAAGTCATGGCTTCCATGTTTTACGAGGCCAGCACAAGAACAAGCAGTTCATTTGCTGCAGCCATGCACCGGCTCGGTGGTTCTGTGATCCACTTTTCAGAAGCCACATCATCTGTACAGAAGGGAGAGTCTCTGTTAGACTCTGTCCAGACCATGAGTTGTTATGTGGATGTTGTGGTACTTCGCCATCCTCAACCGGATGCAGTTGAGGTAAGCAACTATTTGAATGGAAAGGGGGTGTAGACTAGCATTTTGACACTTGTTCGCTTAAGTTTCAGACTTTACTGGCTGGCTATTATTTACAGTTATTTGGATGCTGGAGTGAGTGACTTTTGTGGAAGAACATGCATAAACAGCAAAGCAAACAACAACAACAAATTACATTTGGATAGTTCCTTTCACGTCAGGAGGATGTCCCAAGACGCTGGATAGTAGGGAACGGCGATATGGGAATTTTCCGGATATGGATATATCGGTTGGCTCATATCGAGATGTACCGAAATACCGATATTTTCCGTTTTTTCGTACTGCGCATGCGCGCACGCATCGGAGTGCGCGTGCATTCCGGGTAAGCGCGCATTTGGGGCCTATCTTCTCAGGAGGTAAATATCTTTCTCTCTCTGTGTCTCTCACTCTCTCCATCTCTGTGTTTTTCTGTCTGTGTCTCTCTATGTCTCTCTCCCTCTCTCCTCTCTCACATCCCCTCCCATCTCTATCTATCTGTATATTATCACATCCACCCCGTCTCTCCCCCGCACCCCCGTCGTCTCTCTCCCCCACCACCACCCCAGCCGTCTCTTTCTCCTCTCCCCACCCCCCCCTCCCCCCCACCCCCGCCGTCTCTCTCCCTCCCCCCAGCCGTCTCTCTCCCCCTCTCCCCCCCCCCTGACGTCTCTCTCCCTCCCCCCCCCCAGCCGTCTCTCTCCCCCTCCCCCAGCCGTCTCTCTCCCCCTCTCCCCCCCAGCCATCTCTCTCCCCCTCTCCGCCACAGCCGTCTCTCTCCCCCTCTCCCCCCCCCCCCCCAGCCGTCCCTCTCCCCCTCTCCCCCCCCCCCCCCCACCCCCCCAGCCGTCTCTCTCCCCTCTCCCCCCCCAGCCGTCTATCTCCCCCCCCCCCCCAGCCGTCTATCTCCCCCTCCCCCCAGCCGTCTCTCTCCCACTCTCCTCCTCCCCCCAGCCGTCTCTCTCCCACTCTCCTCCTCCCCCCCAGCCGTCTCTCTCCCCCTCTCCCCCACAGCCGTCTCTCTCCCACTCTCCCCCCTCCCCCCCCCCAGCCGTCTCTCACCCCCCCCCAGCAGTCTCTCTCCCCCTCACCCCCCCCCCCCCCCCCCCAGCAGTCTCTCTCCCCCTCTCCCCCCCCCCCCAGCCGTCTCTCTCCCCCTTTCCCCCCCCCCCCCCAGCCGTCTATCTCCCCCTCCCCCCAGCCGTCTCTCTCCCCCTCTCCTCCTCCCCCCAGCCGTCTCTCTCCCCCTCTCCTCCCCCCCCCAGCCGTCTATCTCCCCCTCCCCCCAGCCGTCTCTCTCCCCCTCCCCCCAGCCGTCTCTCTCCCCCTCAACCCCAGCAGTCTCTCTCCGCCTCACCCCCCCCACCCACAGCCGTCTCTCTCCCCCTCTCTTCCCCCCCCCCACCCCCGCCGTCTCTCTCCCACTCTCCCCCCCCCCCCAGCAGTCTCTCTCCCCCTCACCCCCCACCCCCAGCAGTCTCTCTCCGCCTCACCCCCCCCCACCCACAGCCGTGTCTCTCCCCCCCACCCACAGCCGTCTCTCTCCCCCTCTCTTCCCCCCCCCCACCCCCGCCGTCTCTCTCCCACTCTCCCCCCCCCCCAGCCGTCTCTCACCCCCCTCAGCCGTCTCTCTCCCACTCTCCCCCCCAGCCGTCTCTCTCCCCTCTCCCCCTCCCAGCCGTCCCTCTCCCCCTCTCCCCCACCCCCCCCCCAGCCGTCTCTCTCCCCCTCTCCTCCTCCCCCCAACCATCTCTCTCCCTCTCTCCTCCCCCCAGCCGTCTCTCTCCCCCTCTCCCCCCCCCCCAGCCGTCTCTCTCCCCCTCTCCCCCCCCCCCAGCCGTCTATCTCCCCCTCCCCCCAGCCGTCTATCTCCCCCTCCCCCCAGCCGTCTATCTCCCCCTCCCCCCAGCCGTCTCTCTCCCCCTCAACCCCCCCCAGCCGTCTCTCTCCCCCTCACCTCCCCTCCAGCAGTCTCTCTCCCCCTCACCCCCCACCCCCAGCAGTCTCTCTCCGCCTCACCCCCCCCACCCACAGCCGTCTCTCTCCCCCTCACCCCCAGCAGTCTCTCTCCGCCTCACCCCCCCCACCCACAGCCGTCTCTCTCCCCCTCTCCTCCCCCCCCACCCCCCACCCCCCCCGCCGTCTCTCTCCCCCACAGCCGTCTCTCTCCCACTCTCCCCCCCTCTTCCCCCCCCAGCCGTCTCTCACCCCCCTCAGCTGTCTCTCTCCCACTCTCCCCCCCAGCCGTCTCTCTCCCCCTCTCCCCCCCAGCCGTCTATCTCCCCCTCCCCCCAGCCGTCTCTCTCCTCCTCCCCCCAGCCGTCTCTCTCCCCCTCTCCTCCCCCCCCCCCCCCCCAGCCGTCTCTCTCCCCCCACCCCTTGCATACCTGTATTATGTATTCGAGGACTATGAATACAAGATGGCGGCTTTGCACCTCGGTCTGTGCATTGTGTATAGAGATGAGCATTCTGGGTCTTGTAGTTGATTGTGCTCGCATCCCGATTTTTTACATCGATATACCGTTTTTCGATATATCGGTATTTTTAAAATGTCTATATCAGCATATCGATATGAAAATCATATCGGGTTTTACCGATATATCGCCGTTCCCTACTGGATAGTCAAGGATTTGAAAATGTAATAAGCAATAACAAAAAAAATCCTGAGTTCATTTACAGTGCTGTCCCCATCTTAGATTGACTCCGTAAGGCACAGACAGGGATTCAAATCTGAAATATTTTGGATGCCGTGGTTTTATTGTTGCGCGGATAGTGCAGTTACCCACTAGTCAGCAAGGAGCTGTTATTGTCAACACTTGTATTTTGAATGATTTTGATATCTTTCATATCTCTGTTCCATTGCATCAGTGTAATTTTTAACGAATAATCCTTGCATTTGATATAGCGCCTTAACACGTTTTCGAGAGGTCTCAAAGTGTTTCACGCAATAATGTAAAGTGAATTGACTGTATGTTTTATTGGGTGGGTTAAACCTGTCTTTTTCAGCATGTTGCTAAGCATTGCCGGAAGCCTATAATTAACGCAGGAGACGGTGTAGGTGAACACCCTACTCAGGCTTTGCTTGATATTTTCACTATTCGTGAGGAGCTTGGAACTGTGAATGGGATGACGGTAGGTTGGAGCTTTGTGTTGATTTTCAGTAGCAGTAGATTTTGCAGCTGGTACTGAATCTTCCTCAATTCTATCAGGACAATTGATTGGATATTTGTGTAACGCTAATGAGGTTATCGTTTCTCAATCTCTATTGTAACCTTTTACAATGCACTGCAATTAAGCCTCTCTGAGCGAGTGGATTGGCAAAATGCCTTTACCGACTTTGGGATTGCTAACAGAAGTTTCATTTTGTATTTCTTATGAGTTTCATCTTTGTATGAAAGTGTTGCCAAGCAACACAATACAGGACTGAAAGGACTGTTAATTTTTTTTTAAATCCAACTTAGACACAACAAGTATTCTGAGTTGCATAGACTGAATGTGTAAATAAGAGTATTTTTGAATCCATTATTATATATATACAGATATTTTCTGATGTTCAAGATGATTATTGCAAATGTGCATTTTCAGCATCAACTATTCAGTCCTTTTCCTCCAAATTCCCATGGTCTATAGTGTACAGTATTTTAAAGATATATCAACGTAATTCCATACTTAAAAGGCTGCTCTGCAGCTGTCAACTTAACACATGGTTGCTTAGCTCAACCTACATGGCCACAAGATCACAGAAGGTTCGAGAGGATCCATTTAACCTTATCTGGACACTCCAGAATGCCAATCCTATAGTCTTCCAATAACAGCACCAAACTTTTGTCATCAATGAGTTGATTGCTGATGCCTCACCCTTTCTGTTAACTAGTTGTCGGTTCCTGACCATTTCACACATTTGTAGCAAAAAAACTATTACGAACCACATTGAACACACTCTTCCAATTCTTGATTGTTATCTGTTCTGCTGAAATCCTTGCCTTTACTTAATATAATTTATTAATTAAAATTGCTTATTTTAATACAATCTTTTTGATAGATTACAATGGTTGGTGACCTGAAGCATGGACGGACTGTGCATTCCCTGGCTTACCTGCTGACATTGTACCGCGTCAATCTCCGTTACGTTACTCCCAAAAATCTTCGGCTTCCCACAGATATCATAGATTTTGTGGCTTCCAGAGGAATAAAGCAGGTGAGAAAAATATTTGCGCACGATTCATAGAGCACTTCAACATTTCTTGTGTGTTCCAGGCTTGCTGATGATGTCTCTCCTTTCATTGAAGTGTAGAGAGGATAGCAACTTGTTTCGCAACAGAATATTAAAAGTTTTACTTTTGATTATGCCATTCACAGGAGGAATTTGACAGCCTTGAAGAGGCTCTGCCAGATACTGATGTGTTGTACATGACGAGGATTCAAAAAGAGCGATTTTCCTCAGAAGAAGAGTATAAAGCGGTAATATTGCTAAACATTCATCACAATCTTCATATTGCAAAATTCTAAAAGTTATGCTTTTATTTGTTGTTTAAGTGGTGTTGAAGTATAGTGATATTGGTGCACATCAGAGCTGTGTAAACACCCTTTAGAATTGACCAATTTCTCTTGAGACTGAAGTTTTACCACAAATATCATGCCCTCAAAGAACAACAGGCTCGAGGAATTAAGCACTTCCCGTAAGATGTAACACTGTCAAATAGAACAGTGATTCACTTTCCTCATCTCTTGGTGATCCTGAATTGTAAAGACTGACTGACTTGCAATGCAGCTAATTTTTAGTTTTTTTGGAAAAGCCATTTGAGCTTAACCTCCACAATATTATCATTGTTTCCTTCTTCATCTACTCCCCCCCCACCCCATGCCCCCTTTGCTATTTCCCTCTCGTTGCCCCACCCCTGAAATCTACCAACATGGCTCACAGACTTGGACATTTGATAAATAATTGCAGTACTGTTTCTGGGTAACTAGGTGCCACCATAAAGTGTTTAGATTGTATACTGGCAGCATGGAATTTCTGTGACCGAAATGATTTAAAATGTCAGTCTCTAACAAATTGTAGTCTGTTGAACTTCTGGAGCACGGTTTGGCATTGAACAGACGTTTTATGGTGTCAAGGCTCTGACTGTCAGTGTACATGTAAGCAGTGTAGGGAGGGATTGCTGCTTGCATCAATGGCATTTTGCAGTCACATAGCTGTGATGTTGTGAGAACACATTTTTAAATGGCCTGCTCAACACCACATCACTCTTTCTGTACATTTGCATTTGCACTTGAATTAGTTGTACTTGAATTACTCAGCTGGCAAATTGCCTTCCAGTCTCAGTGATGATTCTATAGAATAGAAGCATTTATCAATCCTTTGAATATTTCATGTTTTTCATATTAGATACTGTTAATTTTTGGTATTTAAATTTAGAATATTGAATGTCAAATAGAATTTGAGAATTGTAAGGAATCACAGAACTTCGGCAAAATCTTGGGAGGGGGAGAGATATATTGAGAATGCAATCTAGCTATCATAGTGAAAGAATCATTTTGAATTATGCACTTTTATTACGGGGGTTTCATGATCAAATTGTAACTTTTTTTTCCTAGTGTTTTGGACAATTTATTCTCACTCCTCACATTATGACCAAAGGCAAGAAGAAGATGGTGGTTATGCATCCACTGCCCCGAGTTAATGAAATTAGGTAAGGCTTTCTGCAGCATGGGGTGTGTGGGTGGGAAGGTTGTAATAATTGGGAGGAGTAGGAAGTTAAACGTTGTATATCAGACATTACCCACTGCTTTTACAATTTGCATGCACTTTCTGCCATTTCTTTTTTGTGCTTGAGGTTGATATTGTCTACCGAAGAAAGATGGTATAGTGTACTTTGCTTCTCAGTGCAGCTGTTGTTTTGGCTGTGTAGCAAGGAGTGGAGAAGCCAAACCATTCACCTAAACCCTTGAGAGATGGTAGAACAGATTAAGAAACAGATTGTCCATGTATATATAGTCTTGACTGCTAACTCCATAGCGGAACTGTGGTGTTGAAAAAGGTGTGTGTAATTCTGCTGATTTTTCACAATTGTATTCATCGATTACAATGAAAAATTCAGTCTTCTGTTTTAAATTAAGTATACACACATTCGTCTACTTCAAATTTTCTTGTCAGCTGGGTGTGTTGACACATGCAGAAACCTATCACTGTTCTTAATCATATCCAAACCAAGCTGAGGTTTCTTGGATCCCACCTACACCTGGATATCCCAGAGCATACTTTCTCCCTTAAGGAACGCATCCTGATTACTTAACTCCAGATGTTAGGCACAGGTTGGCAAAAGCCAAGGCTTGGGGACCCAGAGTCTGCATTGGGGGTTACTGCTGGTGTCTAACAACAACAAAATTACATTTATAGAGCGCCTTTCACATCAACAACAACAACAACAACAAATTACATTTATAGAGCGCCTTTCACGTCGGGAGGACGTCCCAAGGCGCTGCACAGGAGGCGTGAGACCCGAGCTTGGAGGGGAGTGTTCGGAAAGGGGTGAAACACGTAGGGGAGGTCGAAGAGTTCGGGGGGGAACAAAAGGCACGGTCGAAGAGGAAAGTCTTCAAACTGGCCTTGAAAGAGGAAAGGGAAGAAACGAGACGGAGGGATTGAGGGATGGCATTCCATAGGGTGGGAGCGGAGAAACTGAAGGCCCGGCCTCCGATGGTGGGGCGGTTCGGGCGGGGGGCTTGGAGCAGGCCAAGACCTGTTGAACGGAGGGTCCGGGTGGGCGTGTAGGGGGAGAGTAGATCGGTTAAATAGGGCGGGGCAAGGCCGTGTAAGGCCTTGTAGGTGAGGACGAGGATCTTGAACTCGATCCTCTGGAGGATGGGGAGCCAGTGGAGAAGGGCGAGGGAGGGGGTTATGTGGTCGCGGAGGCGGGTGCGGGATAGTACACGGGCTGCAGAGTTTTGGATGGCCTGCAGCCTGTGAATGGAGGAGCTGGGGAGGCCGACGAGGAGACAGTTTCCATAGTCCAGCCTTGAGGTGATGTATGCATGCACGAGTGTTTCGGCAGCGCGGGGGGTAAAATAGTTGCGGAGCCTGGCAATGTTGCGCAGGTGGAAATAAGCGGTGCCGGTCAAGGCACGGATGTGGGGGAGAAAGGAAAGTTTTTGATCGAACATGATGCCGAGGTTCCTGATTGGCTTTGTGAGGTGGAGAGTGCAACCTGGGATGTTGAGGCTGGCAGCGCCCGATGTGCGGAGGCGCTGGCTTGAGCCAATCAGGAGGGCCTCGGTCTTACTCACGTTCAATTGCAAGAAGTTGTCCCTCGTCCAGGACTTGATGTCGGACAGACATGCTGTCAGAACATCGATGGTCTGGGGGCTGAGGGATGAGGCAGAAAGGTACAACTGGGTGTCGTCCGCATACATGTGGAAATTTACCCCATGTTTGCGGATGACGTCGCCTAGAGGGAGCGTGTAAAGGGTGAAAAGGAGGGGGCCGAGGACAGAGCCCTGAGGGACGCCGTGAGAAACTGTGCGGGGGTTTGAAGAAAGACCGTTGGAAGAAACAAAGTGTAAACGGTGGGTCAGATAGGAATAGAACCAGTCAAGGATTGTGCCTTGAAGGTTGAGGTGGGAGGAAAGACGTTGGAGGAGGATGGTGTGATCGACTGTGTCGAACGCAGCAGACAGGTCAAGGAGGACGAGGAGGCAGAGGGAGCCCTGGTCACAGACGGTTAGGATGTCATTTGTAACCTTAACCATGGCAGTTTCTGTGCTATGAATTGGGCGGAAACCTGATTGGAAGGGTTCAAAGAGTGAATGAGTTGTAAGGAAAGAGCGGAGCTGGGAGGCAACCACTCTTTCAAGGACCTTGGATAAAAACAGGAGGTTGGAGATGGGTCGATAACTTGATGGTTGCGACGCATCAAGGGAGGGTTTCTTCAGGATAGAGGTGATGGTGGCTGTTTTAAGGGAGGTAGGGATGGTGCCTGAGGAGAGGGAAAGGTTAATGGTATCAAAAATGAGCGGGGCTAACAAATGGAGCTGGGTGCGGAGGAGGGGGGTGGGGATGGGGTCCAATGAACATGTGGTGGGTTTCATGGAGGTAATTATTTTTGTGACTGAAAATGGGGTGGTGGGGTTGAAAGTGTGAAATGGGGGGTGAGTAGGGGTTGAGGTAGCTGATGAGGGCGCGGAGGTGGAGGAGTGGTGGGGGGAGGAAACCACAGAGTGGATTCTCTCTATTTTGGACTCGAGGAAGTCCAGCATCTCCTCACAACGATCGTTAGAGGAGAGGATCTGCGAAGTGAGGCGGGGAGGGCGGAGGAGCTGGTTGGTGGTGGCGAAAAGGAGGCGGTGGTTGTCCTTCGCTTCCAGGATTATCCTGGAGTAGAAGGCTGATTTGGCATCGGGAGGACGTCTGAAGGCACTGAACAGTCAGGTCGGGACCCGAGCAAGGGAGAGGGGCAGGGTAGGGGGGAGGGGTGGGGGAGAGTTAGGAGGGGAGGGGGGGGGGTTGGAAGGGCAGCAGAAGGCACGATCAGAGAGAGGAGGGGGCAAAGCCACAAATGGCCTTGAAAATGAGGACAAGGATCTTGAGTTTGATCCGCTGGTGGATGAGGAGCCAATGGAGCCTGGTGAGGGTGGGAGTGATGTGGTTGCTGAGCTTGGTGCGGGAGAGGACATGAGATGCAGATATCTGGATGATTTGCAGCTCGTGGAAGGAAGAGCCGGGAAGGTTGACGAGGAGGGAGTTTCCATAGTTGAGCCTTGACGTGACAAATGCTTGGACTAGGGTTTCAGCAGCCTGAGGGCTGAGGCAGTGTCTGGTGATGTTGCGAAGATGGTGAAAGGCAGTATTGGTCATGGCGCAGATGTGGTGGAGGAAGGACAGTTCAGGATCGAACAAGAGATTCCTGACTGTCTTCGAGAGGTGGAGAGTGCAGCCTTGGATGCGGATGCTGTCAGCGAATGAGGTGCATAGGCTCTGGCGTGAGCCAATCAGGAGGGCCTCAGTCTTGTGGACATTCAACTGGAGAAAGTTATCTCTTGTCCAGGACTCGATGTCAGCTGACCAACTAAAACCACATAGCTTGCCATTGAAATTGCTATCTTGATGGGTTTCCCACGGCTTGTCCAGTTAGGACCACCCAACAGGAACTAAGTGGTCTGCCCTTCCAAGTCCTGCTGATGAGCCAGGCTGCTGTTATGTCACTAGCGGTGCTCTGGCCTTGCTCAGGAACCAGACGACAGAGGTTTGGCTTGATTCCGACATGTCATTGCCAGGCAAATCACCTTGGAGCCAATTCAGCTTCAAGGAGACCCCGCTTACGTTCCCCCTGCCTGCCGCTGAAGGAAGATAATCTACTTCAATAACTTTAGACGATCCAGTGGAAATTGGGATTTTTATTTTGAAAAAAGAAGGTAAAGATGTCATTTGTTGTTGTAAAGATATAACATTCATCCTCCACTGGAAAGAAACTCAAGAAATGTCTACAGGAGTTGGGGTTAAAGATTCTAGGTTGCTAGCACAGTATTCTAGCTCCATGGCCATTTAAAAAATTATACATCCCATTCGTGTTTCAAAACAAATTGCAAAGGTAAGGACCATTTGTTACAAAGTTGGAAATTGCAATCCTAATCCTCTCTCTCTCTCTCTCTCTCTCAGTTTGGAGGTGGACTCTGACCCACGGGCAGCTTATTTCCGCCAGGCTGAGAATGGGATGTACGTCAGGATGGCGCTGCTTGCAACAGTCCTGGGCAAGTTTTAATGCAGATATCTTGACTGAACCATATGGAGACCATTTCAGGGCAAATTTTAATGGACTTGCTACAATGCTCATTTTCATACAGTGTGCTTTAGCTTCAATGCCAGTAAAAATAGGTTTAAACCTGTAACGTATGTGTGGTATATCTACACTATAATTTTAAACTGAACAATTTTTTTTTTTTTTAAAACTACTTTTCATGACTTGATTCCTTTAAACCGGCAGAGTGTTCAATTATTTTTCCTCTGATTTCTGACCTTTTCGAAATCCATTCCGATTGACTTGTTATTGACGAGGAGAGCAGGAAAGGCAGCTTTATTTCTTGAAACTAAAGTACAGTATTACTGTGAATGGATCATCTGTTTTTGTTCCCTGCAAAAGAGTCATTTATACCTGTGACTGTTCATTATAAGTGCCTTAGCCTCAAACTACTGGATTTCTCAGGTTTGTGATTCTTCAAATTCTTCAATTTCCTGTTAAGCAAACTAGACTATTCTACTTGAATTTTAATTATAATAGCATGTAACTGATCTAGTGCATGGGTCTTTTTAAACCATCAAACAACTGCTATCTCTTTCATAGCTAAAATCTGTTTCAAAAATAGAAACTAGACAAAAGTCTATTGTGTATTAACCATTAAAATAGTAAATTTACTCAAAGGCTCTGCTTGTGTAGTTGGGAAGCATTCTAGCAACTTTGTCTGATGGCTTTCATTAGTGTCAGAATGCTATAACCCACATCTTCGTTAGGCCCCAACGAAGGGTTTGATAACGTTGTACTATTGTAGCAAAAGATGTCCCTTTATGATGTGGTCTGCCACACCTGAGAATTTTGAGGCCCGAATGCTGCCTTTCTGTATTAGTTGTATTGCAATAAAATGTCTGGACTGAATAATGATGAGGATTCAACCTAGGTCGATTTGTGTACTAAAGCTTTCAACTTACCAACATACCAAATAGGTAGTTAATAGGGCCTAGCTTTCCAACACTAGATCTATGAACGTTAGTGTGAGACTGTTATCACAAGACTGCTGTAGGATACCTAACAGTGGGGGTAATATTTCAATCTGATTACTTCAACTCCACACAAAATATAAAAGGTCACGTAATCAACTTTACACATCAGAATATCATTGATGTAGGAGTATAACTTAGGAGGAGTCATCTAAATACGTTTCTACTCATGTCAGCTCAGATCAACTAAAATCGCTGATAACCACTGTAGCTTTATTAAGTATTCGTGACAATAGTTGCTGCAGTCATGGAACTGATTGTGGAACGGTTGACAGTATGGTCTTCATTGAAAATGATCCTTGAACGAACTTGTAACATTCATTTTGTAATGTTCCTGTTTTTTTGATATTTCTTTTCAATAAAAGGATTCTAAACATACTGTTGTTTTGTGCGAGTGTGGGGGAGAAGGAAGGGGCATCTATTTCCCTTTCCAAAACGGTCTTCACTCACTGTGAATTCTGAACTTTACAAACCATCAAATCTGATCTTTGTTCTGAAACATGTGTAGGCACTTAACATTATTTAACTTGTTTTTAATTGGTCAGCCAAGTTCCTGAAGCACATGGAAACCCATCACCATTTTTAAGAGTATCCAAACCAAGCTGAGATTTCCATGCAACCCACCCATGCATGGATATACCATAGATAGACTGATGGAATACACATTCTACCTGGAAGGACACATCTTGCTTACGTAACTCCAGAAAGTATTAGACGCAGGTTGGCAAGAGCCAAGGCTTGGGGACCCCAGAGTGTGCTTTGCTGGAGTCCAACCAGCTAAAAACGCAGGTTAATTAAAATCATTATCATCATTTCTTTAAAGTTAAAAGTATGGCAGTACTAGGCTCAAAAACAACAAATTGCATTTTTATACTTATTGAGTACACCATCAACCCTAACCATTTCCGTAGATGAAGTACAATTCTATTCTACTTCAATACTGACAAGAGTAATTCCTTTAAAATATAAATGTATAGTATTGAAAATATACAATCCTATCCAACGAATCTCCAGAGAGTTTTTATTGTCATTTTTTTTACTACTGTATTTGGCACAAATGGTTTTCAATGCAGGAAATCAAACAAATAGATTTTCAATGTCATAACTATCAACTTCAAATGTGTATGGAGAAGAGAATTAGAAACAAAGATGAGTTTCCATCTTTTAAATCTCATCTTCCTTAACCAGATGACAATTACTCTTGAAGCTAGAATTTTTTCCAGTTATAACATCTTTGTAAAAGTACATTTTCTTATAAATGATTGGACTTGTGGAAGAGTAAAATGCAAAACTTTGCTATTAATCTCCAATGAAATGTATAAATGGAGATTGATTCGGATGAGAATCAGAAGAAAGAACTGATACCTAGAAGAAAGTATTGGACCTAATAGGATGATAATAATAATAATAGAATTTGCCATGATTCCCGGATACATTCGGATGACAGAATATAAAACTTTTAAGATAAATATTTAAAATAGTTGGTATAGAGGCCACAATCTGGTCATTTTCCTCCTCCATTCACACAGTTTCTCCAGTCAAATAATTAATTTCAAAATAAACACATTAATTTTGTCACTTTGTATTCAATTTATTTGCTTGACATTTGAGAATTATTCAAATACAGTAATCTTAGAACAAGATCATCTCTCTGAACAGATTGTGGAGACCTGTAGCTTAGTGGTTAGAGCACTTGCTTTACAAGCGAGAGGCCTGGATTTGTTTCTAGGCAGGGCAAAACCTTGGACAATTTTCCTTCACATGCCTGATAATAAACCTTCAAGAAAAAAAATCAATAATAAATTGGTCAATTCAATCCACAATTGTTTGTGGGACACTGCTGTGCGCAATTGGCTGCCGTGTTTTGCCCACAAATATACTGTCAATTCACTTTGCAGTACATTCTGTGAAGCATTTTGAGATGTCTGGAAGACGTGAAAAGCACTATATAAATTGCAAGGATTACTATTATAGAAACATACAGTACAACACCATACAATGACCATACAATACTTGGGATACCTTTTGATGGACTTACATTTGGATTAAAATGGATATGAAATTGGATGTTGCTATTCTATCTCACCCGCAGCATTTGGTTTCTACAACATAAATCATTGTGGACTATGATTGATAAGTATTGTTGTGATGTATTCTTTTAATTACTATAACCAACAACAACAACAACAAATTACATTTATAAAGCGCCTTTCACGTCGGGAGGACGTCCCAAGGCGCTGCACAGGAGGCGTGTGACCCGAGCTGGGAGGGGAGTGTTTGGGAAGGGGTGAAACACGAAGGGGAGGTTGAAAAATTCGGGGTGGAACAAAAGGCACGGTTGAAGAGGAAAGTCTTCAAACCGGCTTTGAAAGAGGAAAGGGAGGAAACAAGACGGAGGGATTGAGGGATGGCATTCCATAGGGTGGGAGCGGAGAAACTGAAGGCCCGGCCTCAGATGGTGGGGCGGTTCGGGCGGGGGGCTTGGAGCAGGCCAAGTCCTGCTGAACGGAGGGTCCAGGTGGGCTTGTAGGGGGAAAGTAGATTGGTTAAATAGGGCGGTAGGAATGGAACCAGTCAAGGACTGTGCCTTGAACCAGTATTAATCTGAGTTAGTAAACTTGTTTTTGTTCAACATGGGTCTGTCCTTACTTCACCGCAGGGCATGAATTTAAATCAACTCTTACAATTAGAAAAGATATTATTCATGTACTGTTTACAAATCTCAGATGGGTTCAAGAATGTAAACCCACAACATTCCTTTCAGATCCATCAAGAGCTTCAAACCATTCCATTAAAGACAACAGGAAATTGCTTAGAAAGTCCTTGAATTCTTGATCGCAACAAGAAAGCCAAGAGGAAAGCGTCTCCTTTTGTATTGTTTGTTCTCTTCATTTTTCTTTTGATCAGGTTTAGTTGTCTGAGGCGGGTGTTTGGAAACCCATCACCATGCTGATGAGTATACAAACCACATCTGGATGCCACTTAAACATGCTGTGGCAACTTCCATGTACCTGGAATGGATTGTCCCTCTTGTCCTAGAGAATATTAGATGCTGGATGGTTGGAGCTCGGGTTTGGAGACCTCAGCGTGTGCATTGGTGTACTGCTCCAATTCAACCAGCCAAGAACACATCATAATAATCCTTGCATTTTGATATAGCGCTTTTTACGTCTTCGAACGTTGCTTTTCACGTCTTTGAACATTGCTAATCTCTCTTGCATGTAATGAGAACTAGTAATTGCACATTCAAGTGTAATATCGACTTGCGCTGAATTAGCTGACTTATCAGTTGATGTTGTAAAGGTCTTGAATAGGAGTTGCAATAACTGGAATTACAATGTACAAATGTAAATACTGTATTATAATAATAATTCTTACGTCTGATGCAGCGTTTTTCACATCACCAAGGCATCTCAAACCTCTTCACAGGATATACTGTAAAATGGATTGACTATTTTGTGAGCAGAATCCAAACCGAACTTTGCATGCAACAATAATAATAATAATAATCCTTGCATTTGATATAGCGCTTCTCACGCCTTCTAGACGGCTCAAGCGCTTCACAGAATATACTGTAAAGTGAATTGATTGTATATTTGTGGGCGAAACGCGGCAGCCAATTGCGCACAGCAGCATCCCACAAACAGTCGTGGATTGAAATTACCAATTTTTTAAAAAAAAATTGGGAGGGATTAGGTGTGTGTATAGTAAGGAAACTTGCCCAAGGTTTTGCCCTGACCTGCCTGGATTCCAAACACAGGTCTCATGAATGTAAGGCGAGCGCTCTAACCACTGAGCTACAGGACTCCACAAAGGTAATAGAGATGTCAGGGTTAATATCAGACTATATGGAGATGTCACTTTTAATATCAAACTATATAGAGGTGTCACTGTTAACATCAGACTGTATAGAGGTGCTTCAAACACACACACACTACACACACACAACATACACACACAAACATACATATAAACATACATACACCCATAGACACTCACACAAATATATACACAAACATACATATACTGTACAGACACACCCAACACACACATACAAACACAGGCACAAACACCGACATGCGCACACAAACATAGACGCACATACACCCATAGACAAACACACAAGATACACACAAACATATATAGACACACACACAAACATACACCCATAGAGACACACAAACAGACACACACACAGACAAGAAAGCTATCGAAGCAATGTGTAAGAATCATACTAACAATAACGAGTAGTGAAAAGTAATAACAATAATCATAATAACAATAAAATTAATAATCATAATAACAATAATCATAATAACAATAAAATTAATAATCATAATAACAATAATCATAATAACAAAAATAATAATCATAATAACAATAAACATAATAACAATAAATAATCATAATAACAATAAACATAACAATAATAACAATATTAATAATAATAATAAACAATAATAACAATATTAATAATAATAATAAACATAATAACAATAAATAATCATAATAACAATAAACATAATAACAATAAAAGTAATAACAATAATCATAATAACAATAAAAGTAATAACAATAATCATAATAACAATAACGAGTAGTGAAGTGTTTCAGGGCTTCACCTTGTTTCTGTAAACTTGCATTTATGTTTCTGGGCAGACAAGTTGGGTCCACCCGCCCGCCCTCATTGGGAAACTCTCCATTGAGATCTCAATTGATAGTTTCCGATGTAAGACTGAAGCGCCTTGAGACGTCCGGGAAGACGTGAAAAGCGCGACATCAAATGCAGGGATTATTATTATCACGACAAACTCCCGGGCAATCAAAACAAAATGCCGTCAATTTTTCCATGGAATAATGGGAAGCATATCCACACACATCAGACTCCCCCAAAACAGGAAGATACCGCTCCAATCATTGCAAAGTAAAACTCCGCGTCAATCTCACTGTCGGTGTTTTGTGTTGCAGTGCTTCCACATTCGCCCTGTTGTGAGAGTGAGTTAGTGTGGAATCCGTGCTGCATTTATCACAGCATCCCATCAGGTCCCGGGAAAGCAGCAAACTGCAATACAGGATTTACATTGGAGTGACCCTCCGACCAGCCGCTACACACTCTCCAAGGGCAACCTGGGTCACACCTCTCACTCCCTCCGCCAGCCTCCACAGTCCAGTGGGAGGTGGGGGGGGGAGGGGAGGGGAGGGAGGGGACAGACAGTCAATACACTTTACAGTGTATTCTCAGGCACTCCCCCACAGAGCCTGGTCACGTGAGTCAGGCACTCCCCCCTCCCCACACACACAGAGCCTGGTCACGTGAGTCAGGCACGCCCCCTCCCCCCACACACACACACAGAGCCCGATCACGTGAGTCAGGCACTTCCTGGCAGTGGAAGCGGTTTTACCGTCACTTCCTCCTCAGCTGAGCTGCCCCCTCCCCTCTCTCTCACTCTCTCAGCTCCCCCTCCTCCCCCCCTCTCACTCTCTCAGCTCCCCCTCCCCCCCTCACACTCTCTCAGCTCCTCCCCCCCTCACACTCTCTCAGCTCCCCCTCCCTCTCTCTCTCACTTTCTCAGCTCCCCCTCCCCCCTCTCTCTCTCAGCTCCCCCTCCCTCTCTCTCTCACTCTCTCAGCTGCTCCTCCCCCCCTCACACTCTCTCAGCTCCCCCTCCCCCCCTCACACTCTCTCAGCTCCCCCTCCCCCCCTCTCACTCTCTCAGCTCCCCCTCCCCCCTCTCACTCTCTCAGCTCCCCCTCCCCCCCTCTCACTCTCTCAGCTCCCCCTCCCCCCCTCTCACTCTCTCAGCTCCCCCTCCCCCCCTCTCACTCTCTCAGCTCCCCCTCCCCCCTCTCACTCTCTCAGCTGCTCCTCCCCCCCTCTCACTCACTCTCTCAGCTCCTCCCCCCCTCTCACTCTCTCAGCTCCCCCTCCCCCCCCTCTCTCACTCAGCTCCCCCTCCCCCCCCCTCTCACACTCTCAGCTCCTCCCCGCCCTCTCTCTCACTCTCTCAGCTCCCCCTCCCCCCCCTCTCACTCTCTCAGCTCCCCCTCCTCCCCCCCCTCTCTCTCTCAGCTCCCCCTCCCCCCCCTCTCACACTCTCAGCCCCTCCCCCCCTCTCTCTCACTCTCTCAGCTCCCCCTCCCCCCCCTCTCTCTCTCAGCTCCCCCTCCCCCCCCTCTCACACTCTCAGCCCCTCCCCCCCTCTCTCTCACTCTCTCAGCTCCCCCTCCCCCCCCTCTCTCTCTCAGCTCCCCCTCCCCCCCCCTCTCACACTCTCAGCTCCTCCCCGCCCTCTCTCACACTCTCAGCTCCTCCCCGCTCGCTCTCTCTCACACTCTCAGCTCCCCCTCCCCGCCCTCTCTCTCACTCTCTCAGCTGCTCCTCCCACTCCCCGTCCTCTCGACGTGGAAGGCGTTGTATAAATGTAAGTTTGGATTGATTTGATTCCCTCCCACAGTCTCTCAGCTGCTCCCCCCCCCCCCCCCCCCCACTCTCTCTCTGAGCCGGCATTGGAGCTGACCGCTCACTAACCCTCGGTCCAGGCTTGCAAACCAAAGCAGCCACTGGGCAGAGGCCTACCCCCCCCCCCCCCCCCAGCCACACAACACCCCTCCCCCCCCCCCCCACAGCCACACACCACCCCTCCCCCCCCCACAGCCAGCCAGACCCCCCCCCCAGCCACACACCACCCCCCCACACACAGCCAGCCCCCCCCAGCCACACACCACCCCCCCACACACAGCCAGCCCCCCCCAGCCACACCCCCCCCCCCCCCACACACAGCCAGCCAGGCCCCCCCCCAGCCACACACCACCCCTCCCCCCCCCCCCACAGCCACACACCACCCCTCCCCCCCCCACAGCCAGCCAGACCCCCCCCCAGCCACACACCACCCCCCCACACACAGCCAGCCCCCCCCAGCCACACACCCCCCCCCCCACACACAGCCAGCCCCCCCCAGCCACACAGCCAGCCAGAGGCCCCAGGGTTGGCTGTGAAGTTTGTTGGGGATTTTTTTTCCCATCGTTTCCCGGAGCCCGAGGTAAGTGACGGCGGCCTCTCTCTCTCTCTCTCTCAGGCTGGTGTAGGCCCAGAGCCACAGACCAGGTGGTTTGGGAAGCGGCTGCCAAAGGGTTGGGAAACAGGAACAAAGGGGAGAGAGGGCGGGGGGGGTTAGAGAGGGTGGGGGGGGCTAGAGAGGGCGGGGGGGGGTTAGAGAGGGTGGGGGGGGGGGCTAGAGAGGGCGGGGGGGGTTAGAGAGGGTGGGGGGGGGGGGGGCTAGAGAGGGCGGGGGGGGTTAGAGAGGGTGGGGGGGGCTAGAGAGGGCGGGGGGGGGTTAGAGAGGGTGGGGGGGGGGGCTAGAGAGGGCGGGGGGGGTTAGAGAGGGTGGGGGGGGGGGGGCTAGAGAGGGCGGGGGGGTTAGAGAGGGCGGGGGGGGTTAGAGGGGGCGGGGGGGTTAGAGGGGGCGGGGGGGGGGGGGCTAGAGAGGGCGGGGGGGGTTAGAGGGGGCGGGGGGGGGTTAGAGAGGGCGGGGGGGGGGGTTAGAGAGGGCGGGGGGGGGGGGGTTAGAGAGGTGGGGAACAGGCCCCAGACCCTGTCACTGGCCGCTCTGTGTCCCGCCCTCAATCAGCACAGAAACACCTTGATTTCAGGGACATTAAATGGTTGTAGGATTTGTTTTTGCTTTGACGGGGGAGTGGTGTGTTTACCCCCCACAGCTCTGTGTTGTCTTACCTTCCTCCCCCCCCCCCCTCTCCCCAGCCCTGTGTTTTCTTACCTTCCTTCCCCCCCCCCCCCCCAAGCCCTGTGTTGTCTTACCTTCCTTCCCCTCTCCCCAGCCCTGTGTTGTCTTACCTTCCTTCCCCTCTTCCCAGCCCTGTGTTTTCTTACCTTCCTTCCCCTCTTCCCAGCCCTGTGTTTTCTTACCTTCCTTCCCCCCCCAGCTCTGTGTTGCCCCTCTCTCTCCCCCTCCCCAGCTCTGTGTTGCCCCTCTCTCTCCCCCTCCCCAGCTCTGTGTTGCCCCTCTCTCTCCCCCTCCCCAGCTCTGTGTTGCCCCTCTCTCTCCCCCTCCCCAGCTCTGTGTTGCCCCTCTCGCTCCCCCTCCCCAGCTCTGTGTTGCCCCTCTCGCTCCCCCTCCCCAGCTCTGTGTTGCCCCTCTCTCTCCCCCTCCCCAGCTCTGTGTTGTCTTACCTTCCTTCCCCCAGCTCTGTGTTGCCCCTCTCTCTCCCCCTCCCCAGCTCTGTGTTGTCTTACCTTCCTTACCCCCCCCTCCCCAGCTCTGTGTTGCCCCTCTCTCTCTCCTCCCCTCCCCCCCTCCCTCCCCCCTCTCTCCCCCCTCTCCCCCCCCTCCCTCTCTCTCCCCCCCTCCCTCTCTCTCC
The DNA here is from genome assembly GCA_035084275.1 of Hydrolagus colliei. Lineage (NCBI taxonomy): Eukaryota > Metazoa > Chordata > Chondrichthyes > Chimaeriformes > Chimaeridae > Hydrolagus > Hydrolagus colliei. The sequence goes on along the minus strand of CM068744.1, from coordinate 6,434,999 downwards.
CCCCCCCCCTCTCCCCCCCCCTCCCTCTCTCTCCCCCCCCTCCCTCTCTCTCCCCCCCTCCCTCTCTCTCCCCCCCTCCCTCTCTCTCCCCCCCTCCCTCTCTCTCCCCCCCTCCCTCTCTCTCCCCCCCTCCCTCTCTCTCCCCCCTCCCCTCCCTCTCTCTCTTTCTCTTCCCCCCCCTCCCTCTCTCTCCCCCCCCCCTCCCCAGCTCTGTGTTGCCCCTTTCTCTCTCTCTCCCCCAGCTCTGTGTTGCCCCTTCCTCCCCCCTCATCCACCTGACTGTGTTGCCCCTCCCCTGGCTCTATGGTTCCCCTTGCTCCCTCCCTACCAACTTGGCTCTTATATTTATCTTGCCCCCTCCACTCTCAGTGTGGCTGTCTGCAGGGTGAGTTTCCTGATGTCAGACAGCAGTAACAGTTCCGTGTCTTGAAATGTGTGTAACCCTTGTTTGCCAGGCAGGACTTTCTCTCTGTTGAGTTCCACATGTACTTTTCCAGGGGTGCAAGCTTCACCTAATCATTTAATCAGTCTTTAATCTTCTTTTCAGCAGCAGCATTAAATTAAAAATGCTCTCTTTTTAAGAAACAGCGCAATATTGAGTAGGGAGAAGAGTGCATTTTTAATTTAAAGAGAGCGGGGAGGAATGGCTTTATATATTAGCTCAACTCTGGTGTTAAGATGATTTGATCAAGAGTCACTCGGTGATTGAAATGTGGTGAGCCATGCAAGTTGATGGATGGCAGAGTGGACATGGTACCCTCAAAGGATCAGCTAAGGTCAACTAAGACAGCAAGGTCCTGGACTGGCTTAGTGATGGTGGAGTTTGCATTCTTGTATGGTGATGCTGTGGGTGCCTGAGATGTGGAGGTGCTGACACAGCCTCGGTCTTGTAGACACTCCGGTGTGTGAGGAAGAGATGGGGAGGGGGTTAGTGGCAGTATCAAACCAGACTGTGCTTTCCACATATGTACATCACTTCTGCATGGAAATTTCCCAGTCAGGTTTGGATACTTTTAAGTATCTCACCATAGGCCGCCAGGGCCCTCATCCATGCATTCATCTACTAGAAATTGAGATCCTGATGTAGTCAGTAGTCATAGTTTCATTCTGTAAACAATACGGAAACAACAGTCAATTTTTATAAGAAAATAATTCTTAGCTGCTGTAATTGTTCCATTAGAAAATATTCTACGGTACTTGCTTATGTTCATACTTGTCCATGAGTAGCCGTCATGTTTTTCCAGTTAATTCCGATGACTCTTGAGCAGGAGATTCACATGCAGTAACGTTTTCTTCCTGCTGTGGTATCTGTACTGAGAAGGGCAGTTGATCTTTTCTGCCCTTGCTGCTGTGTATAAAGAGTGGTATGAATACCGAGCGTACCAGGTATGTTTGAGCTCTCGTTTTTCCCCTTCCTTCCAGACCAAGTGGGACAATGCCCGCTTTCCATTTGTGCACCTCATGATAGTAAGACTGGGAGATTGGTTCAGCAGAGTAAGGAATTGTAAGTGTAAACCTATTCAGTATTTGGATAAAAAAACTGCGTGAAGCTTGCTCCTGTTATTTATTCTTGAACAAAAGAGATCTAGATAACTTTGTACAGTAAAAGCCCGTTTATCCGGCACACTTGGGACCTAGCTAATGCCGGTTGAAGCGCGTGTTGGATATTCAGCCGAAAACGCATAAATAAGTAAATAAAATAATACATTTTTCTGGATAAATTCTGGTTAATCGAATGCCGACTTTTTCACAAATGTACCTTGTGATGCACACCAAACTGTAGTCAGGGAGGTAGTACGTTTGACCTGTTTTCATATTGTACATTTTATATAAATCTATACAGCAAGCAGTGGTGGAGACTTACGTGGAGTATAAACACTAGTTGAGCCAAATTGCTTATTTCCATTCTATGTAAATCTCTATGCAAGTTTTGCTCACAACATATACAGCCAGTTCACTTTACAATATATTCTATGTAGCTCTTTGAGAGATTCAACAACAGAATTACACTTGTATAGTGGCTTTCACATCACTTTCCAAGGTGCTGGACAGTCATTGTTTCAGACCCGAGCTGGGGACACCCGAGCAGGAGGTTAGAAGTAGCCGATGGGACCATCGAAGAGGGGGATCTTGAGGCAGGACCTGGAGGAGGCCAGGGAGGGGGTGAGGTGGAGGGACTGCGGATGGAGTTCCAGAGGTTGGGGTTGGAGTGGCTAAAGGCTCACCCTCTAATGGTGGGGTAGGGGGACATGGAGCAGGCCAGAGCCTGCTGAGTAGAGGGGGCGGGCACGTTGGTAGGGGGTTAGAAGGTCACAGGTGGGGTGAGGCCATGGAGAGCTTTAAATTGAGGATTATTCAATGACAGGATAAGGCGCAATATGAAATACAAAGATTATTATCTAATGTCAGCTGATCTCAACTGGTGTTATGATTAACTTCAGGGCTGGGTGGAGGAGGACGTGGGAGAAATCAAGCAGGATTTCTGTTCATTCAGTAATGTATACATAGGTATCGTATTATAATAATAAGATCAGGCTCATTTCTTTGCTCTTCATCACCCCCATCCCTTGTCAAATAATCTGCCAACACTCAACTCACGTCACAACCGATCCACAACCGTGACCACTCCCTTGACCTCGTCATCACACATGGCCTTGACATTTCAGACCTGTCTATCACAGTCAAGGCCATTTTGGACCACTTCCTAAGTTCTCTCCCCTTACATACCCACCTCCCCGTTTCCAACCGCCACTATTTTTTGCTTTCCCCTGAGTCCCCTGAGTTGTTCGCTCACTCAAATCACAAACCTAGATGCTCGTGCGCAATTGGCAGAAATCCATCCTTACAGTTCGCTGCCAGTTGTGGCTCAAGCACCGCCCCCCCCCACTTACTGCCGCTCCCTTTCACAGACCCAAACTGACTTTTTACTCCAAAGTCGTCCTGGAGGCAAACAACAACCCAAAGACGCTGTTTTCCACCACCATCATCACCTCCTCCGTGGAGCCTCTCAAACTCCTTGTATCCTCACATCAGACAGCAAGTGCCTAGGCTTCTTTGCCTCAAAAATTGAAAACATCTGCTTGGCTGCATCATCCTCCCAAAGTGTCTTCTTCCACGCCCCCCCAGACCATTCACAACACCTCCCTCCACCATGGCTCCTGGCACTACCCCACTCCTTCTTAACTCCTTTGCTCCCATGCTCCTTTCCCTCTCAAGCACCCAAAGTTCATCATGTGCCGCCTCGACCCTCTCCCCACCCTCAACTCAATTGCCAGTCACTCAACTCCCCCATCCTCTCCCCAACCACTCTCTCTCTTCAGGCTTTGTTCCACTGTCCCTGAAACCTCTGTGCATGGAGGGCGCTGTGTAGTTGTTGCTGTTGTGAAGCGTAATCAACAAACACAACAAAATTACACTTCATCACTTGGCTAGATTGTAGAGAGCTGCTGGCATCTCTGGACTTGTTGAGAATTGAAGTAGGGAAGGAGGAATCTCTGTATGGGAAACACTTTCTAAGGAAAGCAATTGCAGCAAGACAAGGGGGTGGGAGGAGAGGAGGTGTGTTTGGTTCATCTTTATGCCACACCTGTTTCGTGAAGGTAGGTGAGGTACTAGCTACCAATATCCGTATATACCTACACCTTTTAAAGTGCATGAAAATGCCTAAAAATAGGTGGCCTACATAATATGATCTGTATGCTCATGATCTGTATTTCTTAGTACACTTGGAACAATAACAGTAGCCTAAATTGTTCCTTTATTCCGTGCAATAAGAATCACTGAGGAAATCAAACTAATGGAGTAAAGTGTAATGCATTGCTTTGCTTTAGCGGTGTATGTTTTAAAGGCAAGAGAGAGAGTCTCATTCTGTTCTTGCATCTTATGTAAATGTTTATGAAGCTAAAAAGTGGATTTAGGGTTGTCACCAATGGGCCTACATCCAGCTGATTACTTCTGTTATGTCGACCCGTGTGTTCATTCCATCTAGATGCTTTTTTTGTAGTAGTCTAAATATTTAATTCAGTTTCTGCAAATTAGAATATTTTTAATTTCTGGAATGAACAAGGATTGATTTAGAAAATTCAGTCTTGATGCAGAATGTGACAATCATCAGATCTGTTCCTCTGGGGCAGTGTTTTTTAAACTTTTCATTCACTGCCCACCCGCCGCCCTCAGATCTTACGGTATTTCCGATTTTTTTCTTCCTGAGACCCTGGCCTCTCCTCGCACTTCCTTTCCCTCCCTCCCACCACCCCCAACTTAGTTAACAAGTGAGAAAAAGTTCTTATCCAGTAACCTGCTTCAGCCCACCCCTTCCCAGAGCTGTGGAGAAAGGACAGTAAAAGCTTGTTTATCCGGCACCCTCGGGACCTGTCCAATGCATATTTGGCTGAAAACACACAAAAAAAAATTGTGCTGGATAAATTCCAGTTAATCGAATGGGGACTTTTTTTTGCGGTGCCGGTTATACGGAAGTTACGGTTGATCGGGTCACGGATAAACGGGCTTTTACTGTATTTAGATTGGGCAAATCAATTATTTATAAAAACTAGACGAGTTATTCCTCAACTCTTATTTCTTATCAATTGCAGTCCTAAAATAATCCAGTCACGACTTTGCCAACCGTTTAAGCAAAATAGAAAGTAATAAATTGTCATTCAGACTTATGTTTTGTATCCTACTTAACTGAAACCTTGGTATGGAACACAAGACTGAGAGAACTAAAAGCTAACATATAGATAATTTCATGATCACAAGAGGGGTTCGGATGAAGAAGCTCCTTGGCTGACTATCTCATCCTTCTAGCTTAAAGAATCCTGGCTGATTTAATCGTCATTTATATTACATTATGTAAGGAAATGAACAATGGGGACCAGCTCCTTTACTTTCTGCTGCATTGCTTCCAGGGATTGAGCAGCTGTGCCTCATGTTGTTGTTACCAGAATTGCGCATAAGACCTCAGGTGTGGCCTCTCTAGACTATGCAGCGAGAGCATGTCTTCTGGGGTGTGAGCTCAACTGATTGGGCAATGTAGGCGAGCAGCATATTTGCTTTATTTGTTACTGACATACCGTGATTGATTGAATCAACTAGAACCCACATTTTCTTGTTAAAATAATCTTTCAACTTACTGTAGCTCTTTCAATCTCAGCCATGTACTTCCTACTTTTGTTTTTATATTTACTGATTTTGATTCAGAACTTTTGAGTTCTCATTTGCGTTTGACTTAACTCGGGTCCCCCAGCCTTTTTGCCCAATAGGGATTCAACACTTGTATGGTCTTGCTTGCTGGTATAGTTCAGAATATTCAATGGTCTTCCTGATTCAACAGGTCTACTTGACTAACTCCATATTACTATATATAAAGCACTGATAATCTTAATAAGGAAAATAAGACAAATATGACTGAAGCAATTTCATCTATTACCCTGATTAGATCTATTGTTCCAAATGTATAAATTTTGTCTGTAGGTGTCATACACATGTGGAACTTTGTCTTTTTTGCATACTCTTATGCATGAAATGAGTTTCTACAGGTGTCAGACACCCGACTGACCACAACAAAATCTTCACTGATCGCTCGACTGGTTGTGTGATGATTTCAAGACTGTTGTCCAATGAGAAATAGCATGAGTTATTGAAAGACTGAGCTATGCTACCGTCTCACTCAGCAGTTCAGGCAGCATCTATGGAGAAAGGAATAGTGAGTTAACATTTCAGGTATTGCAACCCTTCATCACTTCTGATGAAGGGTTGTGGACCTGAAATGTTGACTCACTTTTCCTTTCTCTGTAGAGGCTGCCTGACCCACTGAGTGTTCCCAATAGTTTCTGTTTTTGTTTCAGATTTCCGGCATCTGTAGTATTTTGCGTTTTTTTAATCCTGTTGATCAAAGATAAATGTTCATAGAACTATTGGTCTGATTAATTTTTTCCTCTTTCATCTGAAGGATGATGCCTCATAACAGTGTAACAACAACAAATTACACTTATAAAGCGCCTTTCACGTCGGGAGGACGTCCCAAGGCGCTGCACAGGAGGCGTGTGACCCGAGCTGGGAGGGGAGTGTTTGGGAAGGGGTGAAACACGTAGGGGAGGTCGAAAAATTCTGGGAGGAACAAAAGGCACGGTCGAAGAGGAAAGTCTTCAAACCGGCCTTGAAAGAAGAAAAGGAAGAAACGAGACGGGGGGATTGGGGGATGGAATTCCATAGGGTCGGAGCAGAAAAACTGAAGGCCTGGCCTCTGATGGTGGGGCGTTCGGGCGGGGGGCTTGGAGCAGGCCAAGTCCTGCTGAACGGAGGGTCCGGGTGGTCTTGTAGGGGGAGAGTAAATTCATTAAATAGGGCGGGGCAAGGCCGTGTAAGGCCTTGAAGGTGAGGACGAGGATCTTGAACTCGATCCTCTGGAGGATGGGGAGCCAGTGGAGATGGGCGAGGGTGGAGGATATATGGTCGCGGAGGCGGGTGCGGGATAATACACGGGCTGCAGAGTTTTGGATGACCTGCAGCCTGTGAATGGAGGAGCTGGGGAGGCCGACGAGGAGAGAGTTTCCGTAGTCCAGCCGTGAGGTGATGTATGCGTGCACGAGTGTTTCGGTAGCGTGGGGGGTAAGATAATTGCGGAGCCTGGCAATGTTGCGCAGGTGGAAGTAAGCGGTGCCGGTCAAGGCGCGGATGTGGGGGAGGAAGGAGAGTTTTTGGTCGAACATGATGCCGAGGTTCCTGACTGGCTTTGTGAGGTGGAGAGTACAGCCTTGGATGTTGAGGCTGGCAGCGCCCGATGTGCGGAGGCGCTGGCTTGAGCCAATCAGGAGGGCCTCGGTCTTACTCACGTTCAATTGCAGGAAGTTTTCCCTCGTCCAGTACTCGATGTCGGACAGACATGCTGTCAGAACATCGATGGTCTGGGGGTTGAGGGATGAGGCAGAAAGGTACAACTGGGTGTCGTCCACATACATGTAGAAATTTACCCCATGTTTGCGGATGACATCTCTCAGAGGGAGCGTATAAATGGTGAAAAGGAGGGGGCCGAGGGCAGAGCCCTGAGGGACGCCGTGAGAAACTGTGCGGGGGTTTGAGGAAAAACCATTGGAAGATACAAAGTGTAAACGGTGGGTCAAGTAGGAATGGAACCAGTCAAGGACTGTGCCTTGAAGGTTGAGGTGGGAGGAAAGACGTTGGAGGAGGATGGTGTGATCGACTGTGTCGAACGCAGCAGACAGGTCAAGGAGGACGAGGAGGCAAAGGGAGCCCTGGTCACAGTGTAGTGCTCACCCTACAGTGCACTGGGGTGTCAGTTTAGATTATGAGCTCAAAAGCCACCAACTGAGCCAGGCTGATAACTGTTGAGAATCAACAACAACAACTTAAACTTATAAAGCGCCTTTCACATCGGGAGGGCGTCCCAAGGCGCTGCACAGGATGCGTGTGACCCGAGCTGGGAGGGGAGTAATTGGGAAGGGGTGAAACACGTAGGGGAGGTCGAAGGTTCGGTGGGGAACAAAAGGCACGGTCGAAGAGGAAAGTCTTCAAACCGGCCTTGAAAGAGGAAAGGGAAGAAACAAGGCGGAGGGATTGGGGGATGGAATTCCACAGGGTGGGAGCGGAGAAACTGAAGGCCCGGCCTCCGATGGTGGGGCGGGGGACTTGGAGCAGGCCAAGTCCTGCTGAACGGAGGGTCCGGGTGGGCTTGTAGGAGGAGAGTAAATTGGTTAAATAGGGCGGGGCAAGGTCGTGTAAGGCCTTGAAGGTGAGGACGAGGATCTGAACTCGATCCTCTGGGGGTTGGGGAGCCAGTGGGGACGGGCGAGGGTGGGGGTTATGTGGTCACGGAGGTGGTTGAGGGATAGTACACAGGCTGCAGAGTTTTGGATGACCTGTGAATGGAGGAGCTGGGGAGGCCGACGAGGAGAGAGTTTCCGTAGTCCAGCCGTGAGGTGATGTATGCGTGCACGAGTGTTTCAACAGTGTGGGGGGTGAGATAGCTGCGGAGCCTGGCAATGTTGCGTAGGTGGAAATAAGCGGTGCCGGTCAAGGCACGGATGTGGGGGAGGAAGGAGAGTTTATGGTCGAACGTGATGCCGAGGTTCCTGATTGGTTTTGTGAGGTGGAGAGTACAGCCTTGGATGTTACGGCACAGAAACAAGCCTGTATGTCCCTTTAAAACCAAAACAGTGAACCCTGGAAGCACTCAGCAAGTCAGGCAGCATCTATGGAGAAAGGAAAGTGGGTCAGTATTTCGGGTGCATGACCCTTCGTCAAACTGAATGTCCCTTTGTCTATTTTCGTGGTTTTGAGTTACCTGAATAAGTCAATTTATGCTGCTCCTAATCCTTCAATATGTCTCTTTTTCAAGCAGTTTCACATTGCTTTTTTATATTAAAATAATGGGCAACCACCACAATGATTGTGTGTGTTTGTGTGTATATATATATATATGTATATAATATTACAAATATAATATATATGTATATAAAATATATGAACAGCTCCCATTTGATTTCTTCAGAGTTATTGAGAAAGCTTCCTTTGAATATTGTTCACAGAAGTCAAAGGAACTGGGTATTTAGAATGGCCAAATCAATTATTTGTGAAAAAAAATAGACAACTGGACCAGAATAGGTGCTAACTTGAGTTGTTTGCAGTTAGTGCTAGTTGATGGCACCAGCAGCTTGAATCAATGGTTGCTTTAACTGTCATTCCAAAGAGGTTAAATTAAATTGGTCCCTTTAAGCACAGCTAGCAGTCTGATTGGAATATTACCTCAGTATTAAATTCCATGTTTTACTCTTACAAGTGATATCGGAGATTAAAATACACCCCATATCAAATTAATATTATTTTTTTTATTTGTTAGCATCACTTTCTCTTCAAGCCCATTGGAAGTATGGGCATGTTTTCTGAGGTGCCATGTGTTGAGAATGTTTATATGATCATATTGTTTTAAAACTCTACAAGCTAAATCTAAAGTTTGTTTTTGAGTTTTTCCCTCTTAAGTCTCTCACAAGCTTCACTATGCCAAGGATGCCAATTAGGTGATTATACAGGTGGGATGCTACACTCACTAGGTATAATAGGTTTGCTAATGCTGCCGTGTTGACAATAACTAAAAAATTGTTTGAATATAAAAAGGGATAATCGTCTTGTACTAGAAAAAAAATTGCTATCTTTCACCTTTGCCAGTTAAGTGGGTATTATTTTTTGTGAAACTGGTTTTCAAATAATTTTGAATTCAATTTTCCTGAACCAGAATGCTCCAAAAACTGATATTATGGAAACCATAGAACTTTACAGAAGAAGGCTGTCGACTCATTGTGTCTGTGCTGGCTTCATGAAACTGCAGTCCATGCTGTCCAATATACCTTTGTACCCCTGTAAATTACTCCTTTTTAGATATCTCAATTCCCTCTGGAAAGCTAAAATGGGTCTCTTTTCAACCATCACTTCCAGCAAAGTACAGTATCTCCTTATCTAAACTATTCCTAGCACAAAGTACATCCAATCAATACATAACAAGAGGACATGGGTTTAGAGGTATAAAGGTCAATTCCAGGTACCAGGATTTTTTTCATAGGGTAATAAATGATCGGAATATGTTGCCAGGAAGCATGTTTGAGGCCAGCATACTCATTTTATTTCAAAACAAAAATTGATGCTATGGTGAGAAGACAGTGGGGTGCGAGGATGAGATCAGATGGGCCAAAAGCACTTCACCAAAACTAATCTTTTGAACCTCTTGTGTGGCTAAAATCATATATCGCGTTATCAAGATATTGTGAAAGAAAATGTCTGATTCTGTTTCTAGATTGTTGGTTGCCGCTGATGTCACTTCTGGCTTTGAGTGCGCAGCTGATGTTTTTCTGTGCTTGCACGTGTAGTAGGCTGTCTGGTCCGCTTCCATCCAGAACATGGAAATGGTTTTGCACTTCGGTGCTGCTGATACCAGTAGCTTGTGTCATTTAGATGCAAGCTACAGTATCTATAATGGTATGAGCTCTATTGGCTAAGCCATTTAAAGTAGGATGAATGAAGTTTGTCTCTTTTAGCAAGGTAAGCAGTCTGATTAGAATATTGCCTCAGTGTATTGCAAATTCTACCTCCCTGATTCACTTAACCTGAGTTATGCTTGTTAATAATAATAATAATCCTTGTATTTTACATAGTGCTTTTCACGCCTTCTAGATGTCTCAAAGCACTTCACAGAATATACTGTAAAGTGAATTGACTGCATATTTGTGGGTGAAACGCGGCAGCCAATTGCGCACAGCAGTGTCCCACAAACAGTAGTGGATTGAAATTACCAATTTATTAGTTTTTTTGAGGGATTATTATTAGGCGTGTGGAGGAAGTAAACTTGCCCAAGGGTTCGCCCAGCCTGTAAGGCGAGTGTTCTAACCACTGAGCTACAGAACTCCACTATTGTTGTGTCCTATAAGTACCAAATATAAATTTAATCTTGCATTAGGGTTTTCGTCTCTATACAGCCAGAGCATTTTTAGTAAAAGCTGCATTTTAAAAGACTTGTTTTATATTGTCAATCTGGGATTTTGAGATGATGGACTCCTCCACTTTCCTCTTGCAAGTGAAACCAGACATTAAAATAACCTATGGGCTTGCCTAAATGTGTTTTTCGTGACTGGTCAAAAGCAATTTTGTTTAAATTTATAATGAATAACATGTTAAATGAACCAGATAGATTTCAAGTACTAGTTATTTGTTTTGGCATCTATAGTATTCTAGTTACTGTGAAAGTTAGAGTGCTGGAACCCTCTTAACCATAAATATTTGTGAACATGCTAGGTTCTTTCTTGACATTTACTTGAATCTTAAGTTTTAAAATGTAATTTATATATGAAAAAGAAAAGCTTGCAATTAAAAAAAATATGAAATTCTGTTGGAAATCTTCCAGGTTATTTTAAACAGTAAAAAATTGTCTTTAACTCAAAGACAATTGACTACCATAAATGTTCTAAGCACTTCAGGGTCAGCATGTGTTATGCTTATTCCCACTGCCCTTAAGGATCAATGTTTGAGAGGATTATGTCAATATTAATCTGAGCTCATGCTTACAAAGTATAGTCAGATCACCTTTAAGGTATTTTATTATTATTTTCTTAAATGACATTTTCTTAGGGAAGCTATGACCTGACAGATGACTAAAACATTGGGATGTATATATAACTCATTGGGTTTCTAATTTGAATTATTGCAGGTTTTACTGAATGTGTGAAAACCTACAACCAGTTGGAATCTATCTTCTCTGATACTGATGACTATCAATTTTTTAATACCAATTTTCTCTTCCCACCTTCAGATTTCTATGGCTAGTTGTCCAAAGGCCACCATAATCAAAGCCTTTTGGACATTTTAAAGATTCCTTTTCAATTATGTTTATTGTACTACGCTACTACCAAATTAGTGACCCTATAACTCATTAAAAGCTCACGGTGTGTTTAGATTGCGAATGATACTTACATTGCTATTTCTAATTCACTTAGTAGTGTCTAATCCAAGGCTTTAGCAAAACAAGAGCAGAAAATCCTTTCACGTACAGTGAATAGAAGTTTACACGTGGTGTTTCGGACTCTGTTTTTAAGTTTTACATTTATTCAAACATAGTCAAAGGACTTTTGGCTTATTTTGTTACGGCAAATGTGAACAATTTTGTTCTGTTACACTGTGATGTCCACTGCAGAATTGGGATTTGAAGATCATTTCAGCTAATGTAAATTCTAAGTAGTTGTATTTTTTGCTGACATGTTTCTTTACTGATATACTAAGCAGATTCATAGGGTAGTAACAGTCTTATTGCTTTCTATTTGATGATGTCTGTATTGACCTTATGTCTGTCCAGAACTGTTACTAGCAGGAATGAACTAACTTTCAGACACTTCAAGCTGTTTGGTTTAAAATAGAGCCATAGACTTGCGATATTGTACTGTGAGTACAATCACTAAACCATAGGGTGTTTATATATCTTGGCTGCAGGTAATAACCAAATTCTCTATAGTTAATGACAGGTTACGAAGCATTAGAGGTTTGGAGTAGCTTCTGATTAGTTTGTTACAGAAAATTAATGCCATTGCGGAGAAAGGAACAATTTCATTTCAATCTTTTTTGTTTGACTTGCCACAAACTCTTGCTCATTTTCTGAGAAAGAATGTGAAAAAAAAGACTGGTGCGAGCTTGTCTTTGACAATGAGAGTTTGTATATATGTTGTATTAAACTGGGCTAGCAGTGGTAAACTACAGTAAATGTCCATTTATCCGTAACCCGGTCAACTGTAATGATTCAGTTTTTTTCTCTCACAGAGTACAGCACGATTACCTCTGAATACTGCCGGTAGGTAGTGTACTTCCGGGTTTGAAAGAGAGGCAGGGAGAAAGAGAGGGTGGGTGGAGAAAGAGGGGGGAGAAAGAGAGGGGGCGGGGAGAAAAAGAGAGGAGGGGGAGAGAGAGAGGGGGGGTATTGATTAATTTAGATGGAAAATGAAAGAAGTGGAGGGGGGGTTGGGTTTGGAGCCATTGAGATGCCAGACTGACTGTGCGTGAGTGTGCGAGAGAGAAAGAATAAAAGGAGAGTACCTCTTTGATTGTGTGCTGTGTTTATAGACTGTAATCGATATTTATTGCTCTATAGATAAGTGTCTATACAATATTCTGTTATTATTTAGTCTATTGTTAATATGGTATGTTTAAAAAAAATTAATTAAAAAATAATAAATTTGTGTTGGGTTTTTGGCTGGATATCTGGCATGTCCTTTAACCGGCATTGGCCAGGTCCTAAGGGTGCAGGATAAATGTGTTTTTACTGTATTACAATATACAGTAAAAGCCTGTGTATTAATCAAATATGCTGGATAATCAAGCAGCAAGTTGCTCAAAATCCTACTCAAAAAAATGAACGTATTTTAAAACATACTATATTAATAATAGACTAAATAGCAACAGAATATTGCATACTTATTACATCAATATTTACTTACCAATAAAGCATTCCAGCACACTCGGTAAAATGATCAGTAAAAAAGCATTCCAGCGTTCGGCAAGTTTAATAAGTGTGCATGCGCAAAGTGAGCATACTCGCGATTGCTGGAATGGTGAATTTTATCAGGGGGCAATCTGTTGGGGGTTGATCGTTCCGGTTGGTTGGGTGCCAGATAAACAGGCTTTTACTGTATTGTAATCACAGAACCATATCATAATCATGCAGTTTTTGTATTCCAGGAACTAGGTTTACACCTCCATTCTTTAATAATAATAATAATAATCCTTACATTTATATAGCGCTTTCCATGTCTTATCAACGTCTCAAAGAGCTTCACAGAATACAATAACGTCCCGAGGTTGGGATCAGAGCAGGAGGGAAGGAGAAGACAAGAGTTGTAGTTGTACTGTAGTTGCAAAGATGTATCCACAAAATCAGATGTGCCGATTTATAAACAACAAAATTACACTTGTATAGTGCCTTTCACGTCAGGAGGACATCCCAAGGTGCTGGAAAGGCATTGTTTCAGACCCGAGCTGGGGAGGGTGGAGGGAAAGTGGGGGATTTGGGGTGACCGATGGGACCGTCGAAGAGGGGTTCTTGAGGCGGGACTTGAAGTAGGCTAGGGAGGGGGTGAGGCAGAGGGCCTGTGGGATGGAGTTCCAGAGGTTGGGGGCAGAGTGGCTGAAGGCTCGCCTGCCGATGGTGGGGCGGGGACATGGAGCAGGCCACAGCTTGCTGAGCGGAGGTGGGGGTCGGAAGTTGACCCCGTGTCTGCGGATGAATTCAACAAGGGAGAGTATGTCGATGTTAAAAAGTAGGGGGCCAAGGACAGAGCCCTGGGGGACTCGAAGAGAAACCGTTGGTGACCACAAAGTGAAGACGGCGAGAAAGATTGAGTCGAACCAGGTGAAGGCAATCCATGAAGATTGATCTGGGAGGAGAGGCAGTGTAGGAGGATGGAGTGGACGACAGTGTTCGAAGGCAGCAGGGAGGTCAAGGAGGGCCCTGATCATAGATGTTAGAATGTCATTTGAGACTTTGACCAGGGCTATGCTATGGGCAGCATGGAAGCTGGATTGCAGGGGTTAGAAGAGGGAATGTGATGAGGGAAGCAGAGAATGTATAGCATAGATGGATAGACAGATAGAGAGTAAGAGATAGAGAGAGAGAATGTACAGCATGCACCCAGCTCAACCAGTTCATGCTGACATTTATATTCCAAATTCCTCACTCACCATCATACCTTTCTATTCACTTCCCTCATGTTGAAGGTCTTTCTTTTGCTTGCATCTATACTATCTGTTTCAACCATCGCTTCAGGCAGAGTTCCCCATTCTTACTAGGGAGGGAGGTTGCACTTTAGATGTAATTTCTGGTAATTCTGTCTTTAGTAATTCCTGCAAGGTTCCATTCACTTATTTACACTAGTAACATTGTCAACATTTGATGACGTTTATTGAATCATTTCAAACCACTTGAATCTGTATGTTCCTGGGGTGTTGATTCTGAAACCTAGTATTAGAAGTTACATTTGAGGAATGTTTAATTTTAAACTATAAAGTCAGTCTTTCGACTTATCATTCAGAAATACTAAATATTAAAAATATTTCCAATTTTTTTATTAGGTATGTATTTGTTTTTGTAATTTTGTTGTCGTTTTCAATTGCTTAGACCCCACATGCAGTTTTAAACGGTTATTTTCCATCTATCACAGTAGCTAAAATAACACATCCAGTTGTTAGGTTTAGTCAAATCATCAGGATTATTTTATGTTTAATAAGTAAATCAATGTGTATAATAAGTAATGTAACATTAGAAATTTAGGTTTAAACTAACAAGGCTGAAGAATTGCAGAAACCAGCCCTGTCTGTAAAACAGAACTGAATGTAGCCAGATTGGCACCGGTTGTAATAATAATAGTAATCCTTGCATTTGATATAGCATTTTTCACATCTTCTAAACGTCTCAAAGCGCTTCACAGAATATACTGTAAAGTGAATTGGCTGTATATTTGTGGGCGAAACGCGCCCACAAATATACAGCCAATTGCGCACAGCAGTGTCCCACAAATAGTGGTGGATTGAAATGACCAATTTATTATTTTTTTGAGGGCTTGTTATTAGGCGTATGGAATAAGGATACATACTCAAGGTTTTGCCCTGCCTGGATTTGAATACAGGGTCTCACGCTTCTAAGGCGAGTGCTCTAACCACTGAGCTACAAGATATAAGTGTGAAGGACGGAGAACAGAAAACATGTTCAGTTAAAGACATCAATATAACAACTCTTTGTCTTCCTAAAGGTGGGAAATCATGGGGTAAGTGAGGAGGCAGACAAAAAAGGCCTGGGTAGATGGGGAGGTATTTTACAATAAGAAATATTGAGAACACAGGAATGTTTGAGAACTGCTCTTCTAGTCAAGATAAGCGAGGCTGGTGAAGTATAAAAATAGGGGGGAAAGAGTACAACAGTTAGGGAATATCTCAAGGTGGAAACCAAGATCTCCAGCCTGCCACTGTTATCCAGAACTACTGGAACAGGTAGTATGGTTCTAGTTGTTCTGTTTTACAGACAGGGAAGTGTCAGTTACAGAAACAAGCGCCTCGTCTTTCGCTTAGTGAATTGGCTAAATGGAGTACAAGAGATGATATACTGAAGTTTTTGTAACTGACTGCTTCAAAACCGGTAGTACAAGTTTTGTTATTTGTAGTGGCATTATTATTTTACTAGTTTTATGTGTGTTACTTTGATTAATAAGTTTCTATTACAGCTTAATTGGATGGTCAGGTCATATTTCGAACCTCAGTATTGGAAATCGTTGTTTACCTTGTAAGTCTGTAACCTACACGATGACCATATAGCTCCTGTAGTTCAGTGGTTAGAGCACTCACCTTACCAGTGTGAGATCTGTATTCGAATCCAGGCAGATCAGGGTGAAACCTTGTTTCCTTACTCCACACACCTAATAATAATCCGTCTCCAAAAAAACACAATAATAAAAATTGGTTATTTTCAATCCTCAACTGTGGGACACTGCTGTGCGCAATCAGCTGCCGCGTTTTGCCCACAAATATACAGTCAATTCACTTTACGGTATATTCTGTGAAGCACTTTGAGACATTGATAAGTGCTGAATCAAATACAAGGAGTATTATTATATTTAGATCAGTGGGGTATATCTGGCCTGGATCTGTGTTTGTACAATAATAGTTGTTTGTAATATCAGCACAAAGCAGAAATGGAAGAGGGGTGAGGGCAGAAAGTGCCGAGAGCATGGTCAGAGAAAGCTACAGGTGCATGAATGGAACGTATTCTTAGGTAGGGCACACTTTGTGCAAAGGAATGAGTTTGGGAAGCAGGTTTGGGCAGGCCAAGAATATCTGTGCTCTTTCAGAGTGAGGTTGTGAGATAGTGGTCATTGTGCTTGGCTGTTTGGGGGGGAAAGGGTGGGGAGTCGTTTGGAATAGTATATTGCTAAGTAGTGGGGTGTGTGGGTCTTATAGCAGAAAAGGTAAATGTCAGATAGCTCAGATATTTTAACATTGCTCTAGGCTGGCATGTCATGGAGTAATTGCTAACCCATATCCTAGATTACAAGTAAAGCTCTAAATGCACTTGCTGTCTTTGGTTTAATAGACTTATTTACTATTTCTGGGAGTGACTATTGGAGGTGACAGCAAGTCAAAATTACATAGATTTCTTTGATTTGTTTCATAGGAAATCAATCATGAACCCGGTAGCATATTTCATGAGTGACTTTCTAGGATTCCCTTATCCATTTGTTTTGGTTCTGTCAGAGCGTGGAGTCTGGTAGCTCAGTGATTAGAGCACTCACTTTACAAGTGAGAGACCTGAATTCAATTCCAGCGGGGGGCGAAACTGTGGGAAAAGTTCCTTACTCCACACACCTAATACTGATCCCTCAAAAAAAATTAATTGGTCATTTAAATCCATGACTGTTTGTGGAATACAACTGTGTGCAATTGGTTGCTGTGTTTTGCGCACAAATATACAGTCAATTCACTTTACAGTATATTCTGTGAATTGCTTTGAGATGTCTAGAAGATCTGAAAAGCACTATATCAAATGCAAGCATTATTATTATTATTACATTTATGTTCGGGAGATGAGAACTGGGTGACTTGGTCTGTAGAATTCGATCAGGCATCAAATAAGCTTTTTACATGTGTGGTTTCTCTGACTTTCCACACACAAATGGAAGTATTTTACATTTCTTATACAAAAAAAATCTGCTCTTAGTCCACGTGATTTGGTGGGGATTAATAGACAGATTTCTCTAATCAGGTTATTTTTAAAAGCTGATGCTGAAGTATTGCATATTGAAATGAGTAACATTCCCCCAGCCATTGTTTTTTGCCTGCACTTTGGAGCAAAAACAGTTTTGTTGTATCACTCGTGGTTTGTAGGAACCAGGAATGATGCAGCTCTCATGTGCCTTGTGTAAATAAGTGCTTAATCCAATTGGGACTTTCTTCATGAATTGTTTGTTGAGCAGCTTTAGTTAAACATGTTTTTAAATCAATTCCAGTGGAGTTAAATTGTGGAACTGGTTAATTGGGTTGTGCAGATGTGGTGCCTAGAAGTTAGAAGTACCGTAAATACCCGCATATAAGGCGCACTTTTTTTCACGTTGGAAGATCTCGAAAGTTGGGGGTGCGCCCTATACGCAGGCACAAGAAATTTTGAGCCTCGGAAATACAGTAAACAGGAGGGGCGGCCGGCGCGCTGTCAGCCGGGGTTTGGTCAGTGTCCGGCGGGGGTTGGGGGGAGCGGGTGACTCGGCTTCGGCCGCCCGGGCGGCAGCAGCAGCAGCGGACTTCAGTGCTGTGCCTGCTGCCAAACCCAGTCTCCCTCCCTCCCTGCCTCCCTCTCCTCCCTCCCTCTCCTGCCTCCCTCCCTGCCTGCCTGCCTCCCTCCCTCCCTCACCGCCTCCCTCCCTCACTGCCTGCCTCCCTTCCTGCCTGCCTCCCTCCCTCCCTCACTGCCTCCCTCCCTCACTGCCTGCCTGCTTCCCTTCCTGCCTGCCTGCCTGCCCTGCCTCCCTCCCTCTCTCCCTCCCTACCTGTCTCTCCTGCCTCCCTCCCTTCTGCCGGCAATATCATCGAAAATGCTTCCGTTTTTTTTCACCAAGAAAAGGTCAAAAGTGTGGGGTGCGCCTTATACGCACCGATCTTTTCATTCTTATGCTTGACGTTTAGCTTACTTTTTGATGCCGATAGGAGATCATAGTATGTGTGTCACCCTGTGCCATAAGTGCAATGTTCTCACTGCTTGCTGGTACAAAGTGCACGGTGATACCACCAAACTATCCTTCTGCTTGTGCCACAGTCATGTCCCATCATTGAATATCAAACCATCTCAGCACATGTAGACTTGTTCCAAAGTTTTGAAAATGGATCTTGGTTAACTGGCCTATTTTCATTCTTACATTTTATAATTTGGATATGTTAATTTATACTAATATGTTGTCGTTCTTGGTGGGTAAGCCAACACTCGTGCTGTGTTATACAGGTTTGGTGGATTTGCATCCAGTCCGTGCTGCATTAACACAGAGAACTACAGTTAGCTTCGAAATTCCTCCCAAATTACTAGTTGACCGTGCTGGAAAGTGTAGATGTCTGGTGAGGCTACGTTTGGCTTGATTGTGATGGTCAAATAGCTCTCTGAAATCTACGTCGAGTCTCACGCATCAAAAATGGCCACATTAATGTGTGAAACTATTCCCCTGGAAAATAGTCAGTACTTTCACAAAGGAAAGGGGGATCTGCCTAAATATTTGCTGACTAAATCTTAATGAAAAAAAACTTTTTCTTTTAAAGCTGCCTATCAACATGACTTCACAAAGACCTCAACGTACAATGTCCCGATCGGGGGAAAGTTTATACAAGTCACTAGGATTGGAGAAAGGAGCCACACCAGAGGAAATCAAAAAGGCATACAGGTACAAAGTATTATATTATACTAAATTGTCATTCCAATCTAACCAGTGGGATTTAGGAGGATTGGTTCACATGAGTTTATTTCTTATCCAGTTTATCTTGCTATAGTTCCTTATCAGTGCCTCAGCAAGCAAATTCATTATTTGGAACTTTCCGGTGATTGCTTAAATGGGAATGTTTTGCAAATATTATAGGATATACAGCGCAAAACTCCCTCCAATTTTTATGTCTCTTCGAGTACCTTTTCAGTTCAAACAGTTATTAAACAGTTATTAAAATTCTAATAACTCTTCTAGTCACAATGCTTTTGCTTTGCTGTGTTCGTAAATGTATGGTTTTATCAGCTTTTTTAAGTACCATAGAAATAACCATAGATTAATATTTAATGTGGGATTTCATTTGTGGCCATGGGGTTAACTTTCACTTGCAGGTACTTTCCAACTATTATCTCTCTGCTTCTTCCCTTGACTCCAAGACCACTGTTTTCCTGGAGTTGAGTGTGGAAGCAGAGAGATAGTGACTGTCAAATATCAAGTCATGGATGAGATCCAATTTTCTCCAATTGAATGTCAACATGACCGAGGCCCTTCTGGTTGGCTCCAAGCAGTGTCTCCTCACCTCAGGTGCTGACAGCATTACTCTTTATGGACGCACACTCCCATGTTTTCATTACGTCCAGCCTTGACTCCACTAACTCCCTGCTCGCCAGACTTTCCAACTCTTCCCTCCACAAACTGCAGAATATTTAGAACTCTGCAACTCGCTCTCTCCGACACTGAGCATGGTGATCCGATCACCTTTCATCTTCACCCAGCTCCACCTCCCAGGGGATTCAGTTTAAGGTTCTCGTCCTTGCCTTTGAAAGTCCTCCGTGGTCTTGCTCCTCCTCAACTCTACAAGCCTTTACCAACCTGTCCTTTCCCTCCGCTTGGTAGGAACTAGCGTGCTCCATGTCCCCTACCTTGTCTGCTCCCCCATCTGCAGTCGGGGCTTCAGCCTTTCTTCCCCCACCCTCTGAAACTCCATCCAATAGCCCCTCTGCATCGACTCCTCCCTCGTCTCCTTCAAGGCCCATCTCAATACTTACCAGTTTGACTGTGCATGCGGTCATATTCCCATTACCGTTACCCTCTACCACTCTGGATTCCAAATTCCAGCTCGGGTGTAAACCTATCACTATCCATGACCTCGGAACATCTTCCCAGCATGAAATGTGCTATATAAGTGCAATTTGTTGTGATTTAATAATAATCCTTGCATTTGATATCGCGATTTTCACATATTTTAGCCCTCTCAAAGCTCTTCACAGAATATACTGGAAAAGTGTATATTTTTGTGGGCAAGATATGGCAGCCAATTGCGCATAGCAGTGTCACACAAACAGTCTTGGATGAAATGACCAATTTATTTTACCGAGCAATCAAGCATGTGGAGTAAGGAAACTTTCCCAAGATTTCACCCTGCCAGGAATTGAATTCAGGTCTCTTCACTTGCAAGGCGAGTGCTCAAATCACAGAGCTACCGGGCTCCACCTGACATAATGTAAAAATGTTATGTTAATTTTTTTAATTACAAATAGAAACTCCAATAGCAGTCGGCTTTGCTGTTTGTTGAGATGACACAATATAATTGAAAGTATAAAATGGGATGGTGCATTTATAGCTCTTAAACTTACCTTTGACAAATGGCTGGTGACTCAGCTAATGTTTGTGCTCCCACACTAACATGTTGATAGCTTTCCTAGCAATTTTTATGACACTTATCACAGTAAATGATCACTGAGTATAGAACAATAATTGCCTAGAAGTAATGACGTGAGCTGAGGAATGGTTTCACAGTTGTTGGCAGTCTTCCAATATCTCAGCTCAAGTATATGTGGGAGTTGGAATTAATATTTGTAGCGAATGCACCTGAGGAGGATTTATTGCTGATCTTGCTGTCTCTTACCTGTGGCTTGAAGTTTCTCATGTTCTTGTGTCTAAGTTGGGAAATCAGCTTTCAATGTAACACTCAAATTAACACTATTTTTCAAACTTCCACACAAATTAGAATATAATAATACACCTGGCATTTGATATAGCACCTCATCATGTCTTTCAGAAGTCTCAAAGTGCTTTGCAGAATATGCTGTAAAGTAAATTGACTGTATTTTGTGGTTGAAACGTGCAAACACACATCAATGTCCGTCCCACAAACAGTTGTGGATTAAATAATAATAATAATCCTTGCATTTGATATAGCGTTTTCTAGACGCCTCAAAAGATCTTCACAGAATAAACTGTAAAATTAATTAACTGTATTTGTTACCAAATTATTAGTACAGTAAAAGCCCGTTTATCCAGCACCCGATCAACCGTAACTTCCGTATAACCGGCATCGCAAAAAAAGTCCACATTTGATTAACCGGAATTTATCCGGAAAAATGCATTGAATTTTTTAAAAAGCATTTTTTTTGGCATTTTCGGCCGAATATCCAGCACGAACTTTAACCGGCATTGGCCAGGTTTCAAGGGTGCCAGATAAATGGGCTTTTACTGTATTTTGTTAAGCAATTATTGCGAGTGCTCAAACTACTATCGTGCAGGGTATTCCACATACTTTGTATTCCACAAAATATTCTCAATGTTAAATATTTGGTTCATAAATGTGCTGATCTTCTCATTCTTGTGCTGCGCAGTTTAGCTTTTTATTTGATGACTGCATTTTGAAGATCTTAGCATAATTGCCACCAATGTTAGCGATTACTTGCTATGGTGGGTTCAAATGTTGTCTTTGGTTGCACCATGACTGTCAGTTAAATGTGCTTGTCATTAGAACAATGGCCATATAAGATAGATTTTATCTATGCTGCTGTGTTACCACAAGTGGGTACTGTCTAGAACTTGTCTGAGTGTGGAGGAAGTGAAGAGAAAGTCCAAGCATAAATGGCTTTGTGGAATAGTTTACATTACGGAAAGATTTTGTTGAGACGAACATTTGCCCTTTTTCTCATCGTGAATTGTTGAACATTAACAGTAATAATATGCATGTTCTTTGCACCTCAAAGGTCATTTTAAAGTGTTTGGCATGGCTGATTGGGAATTGGACAGGAGAGATGGAATCAATGGTTCCTTAAAATTACAGGGAAGGGGGCAAGGTGGAGGAACTTCAGGATAGAGTTCCAGAGGATGGGGGCAGAGTGACTGAAGGCTCGTCTGTCACTGGTTGGGCGGGTGGGTCGGGGACGTGGAGCAGGCCAGAGCCTGCTGAACGGAGGGGTGGGCAGGTTGGTAGGGGGATAGGAGGTCACACATGTAGAGTGGGGCGAGGTTGTGGAGGGCTTTAACTGTGAGAACCAGGATCTTGAATTGGATCCTCTGGATGATGGGAAGCCAATGGAGTCGGGTAAGGATGGGGGAGATGGGGTCACAGAGTTTGGAATGGTAGAGGACACGGGCTGCAGAGTTCTGGATTATCTGCAGTCTGTGGAGGCAGGAATTGGGAAGGCCGACCAGCGAGGCATTTTCATTATCGAGCCGGGATGTAATGAAGGCATGGATGAGGGTTTCAGCGGCTTTAGGGATGAGGTAATGACGGAGTCGGGAAATGTTGTGGAGGTGGGGAAAGGCAGAGCGAGTCATTGCTTGGATGTGAGGGAGGAAAGACAGTTGAGGGTCGAACAAGATACCTAGGTTCCTGACTGGCTTGGTGAGATTGAGTGTGCAACCATGGAGGCTGATGCAGCCAGCACTTGATGCAAGCCAATCAGTAGGACCTTGGTCTTGTTGACATTCAACTGTAGAAAGTTAGCTCTCATCCAGGACTTGATGTCTGACAGACAGTCTGTCAGGACAGTGGTCGTCCTGGAGTCGAGGGTAGAGGCAGAGAGATAGATTTGGGTATCATCCGCATACATGTGGAAGTTAACCCCATGTCTGCAGATGATGTCACTAAGTAGGAGCATATATATGTTGAAAAGTAGGGGGCCAAGGACAGAACCCTGGGGGACGCCACAGATGCCAGTGCGGGGGCTGGAAGAGAAACCATTGGTGGCGACAAATTGTAGGCAATGAGAGAGGTAGGAGTCGAACCAGGCAAGGGCAGGTCCACGGAGATTGAGGAGGTAGGAGAGGCGGATGGAATGGTCGACAGGGTCGAAGGTGGCGGAGAGATCAAGAAGGACAAGGCGGCAGAGAGAGCCCTGGTCGCAGATGTTAACAATGTCGTTAGAGACTTTGACCAGGGCTGTCTCGGTGCTGTGGGCAGCATGGAAGCCAGATTGAAGGGGTTCGAGGAGAGAGTGGCGGGAGAGGAAAGAGCAAAGCAACGACTCTTTCTAGGGCCTTGGAGAGGAATGGGAAGTTGGAGTTGGGGCAATAGTTAGAGAGTAGGGATGGATCGAGGGAAGGATTTTTTTAGATGGGGGTGATGACAGCAGTTTTTAGAGGAGTGGGGACGGTGCTGGTGGATAGGGAGAGGTTGATGACATCAATTAGGATGGGGGCTAGGAGATGGAGCTGGGAGATGAGGAGGGAGGTGGGGATGGGGTCAAGAGAGCAGGTGGTGGGTTTCATTTTATGGAGGAGAACAGAGAAGGCAGAGGGAGAGATAGGATAGAAGATATGTAATGGGGGGGTGGGAGTGAGATGGATCCTGGGGGAATGGTAGTGGAAGATGGGGTAGAGGTGGCTGAACGAATTCTCTCGATTTTTGATTTGAGGAAATCCAGCATCTCTCATTTAGAGTTGGAGGATAGGATGGGTGATGCGTGGGAGGGTGTGCGGAAGAGGTGGTTGATGGTGAAGAAAAGGAGCCTGGGGTTCTCCAAGCCTCCAATATTAATTCTGAATAGTAGGAGGACTTAGTGGAAGCTGGGGCGGAGCGGTAGGCCTTGGTAAGGTCTAGCCAAATTTGCCGGTAGACTGTTAAGTTTGATTTGGTCCAGGCTCATTAGGGGGCTTGCACCTGCGCCTTAAGGGTTTGGAGGTGGCTGGTGTACCAGTGGGTGGTTTGGGAGGTGAAGGGGGCAAGGGAGTCAAGGATGGAGGAGAGGGAAATGTGGAGGAAGGATAGAGAGGAGGACTGGTCATTTAGAGAGGGCTAGAGGGGAGGTGGTTGGACGACTGACTCAAGGTGGCAGAGAGGGAGTGTGGGGAGATAATTTTCCATGGGTGGTAGGTAATTTTGGAGGATTGAGCAGGGGGAAGGGAGGTATTGAGGGAAATTAAGCAGAGTGGATGTGGAGGGAGAGATGAACGGACGTAAGGAGGGAGGAAAAGTCACTGGAAGTAGAGCAGGCAGGGATGAAGTGGAGGTTGAAGTTGTCTAGGATGAAGAGGCATTCAGAGCAGAGGAGAGAGAAGACAGGAGAGTGAAGGTGTCAGAGAGGAAAATAGGGGAGGGCGTAGGGGGATGGTAGACTAGGAGGATTTTGAGGGAGAGACTAGAGAGATGACAGAGAGTGAGGTTCTGGAGGAATACGGGGAAAGGCCAAGGAGATGAGCACAAAACCACCGCCATGGCGGGTAGGCCGTGGGGTTTGATGGAAGATACAGCCGGGAGGTGTGGCCTCGGTCAGGTAGAAGGTGTGGCCTGCGGTAACTCAGGTTTCGGTCAGTGTGAGGATATTGATGGATTCATAGAATCATAGAATCATAGAATTTTACGGCACAAAAGGAGGCCATTCGGCCCATCTAGTCTGTGCCGGCTCTTTGAAAAGAGCGATTCAATCCCACTGCCCTGCCCGCTCCCCATGGCCTAATATACCCGTTCTTCCTAAATAAAGATCTAATTCCCTTTTAAAAGTTGTTATCGAATCAGCCTCCACCACCTTTTCAGGCAATGCATTCCAGATTCGAACAACTCGCTGAGTGAAAAAAATTCTCCTCAGCTCCCCTCTACTTCGCCTTGAAACTATTTTAAATCTGTGACCACGAGTCACAGATTCACCCACGAGTGGAAATAGTTTTTCTCTATTTGCCCTGTCGAAACCCCTCATGATCTTATAAACCTCTATTAGGTCTCCCCTCAATCTTCTCTGCTCCAGAGAGAATAACCCTAGCCTATCTAGCCTCTCCTCATAGCTGAAGTCCCTCAATCCTGGCACCATCCTAGTAAATCTTCGTTGTACCCTTTCCAATGCCTTCACATCCTTTCTGTAGTGTGGTGACCAGAATTGAACACAGTATTCCAGCTGAGGCCTCACCAAAGTCCTATAGAGGTTAGTCAGCACTTCCTGACTTTTGTACTCTATACCCCTATTTATAAAGCCTAGTATCCCATATGCCTTCTTAACAGCCTTGTCTACCTGTCCTGCCACCTTCAACGAGTCACTAACACAAATCCCCAGGTCTCTCTGTTCCTTTACACCATTTAAAATTGTACTATCTAGCCTATATTGCCTCCCTTCATTTCTTCTCCCAAAATGCATCACCTCACACTTCTCTGCATTAAACTTCATCTGCCATGTGTCTGCCCACTTTATCAATTTGTCTATATCCTCTTGCAGACGGCTACTATCCTCCTCACTGTTTACTATTCTCCCTAACTTAGTGTCATCTGCAAACTTGGAAACTGTACTCCATACACCCAAGTCCAGATCATTGATGTAGATTACAAACAGCAATGGTCCCAAAACTGATCCCTGTGGCACACCACTGCTCACTTCCCTCGATTCTGAAAAACAGCCGCTCACTAAAACTCTCTGCTTTCTGTCTCGCAGCCAGTTGTGGATCCACGCTGCCACTGTCCCTTTTACGCCATGGGCCTTTAATTTCATAATAAGTCTCTCATGTGGCACTTTGTCAAATGCCTTTTGAAAGTCCATGTAAACTACATCAACTGCGCTACCATTATCCACCCATTCCGTTACCTCATCAAAAAATTCTATCAGATTTGTAAGGCAAGATTTGCCTTTAACAAATCCATGTTGACTGTCCTTTATTAGCCTATATCTTTCTAAGTGAAGATCTACCTTGTCCCTGATTATGGACTCTAGAAGTTTGCCCACTACCGACGTTAGACTGACTGGTCTGTAGTTACCAGGCTTGTCCTTCTGCCCCTTTTTATACAAGGGAGTAACATTAGCTATCCTCCAGTCCTCTGGCACGACCCCTGTGTCCAAGGAAGATTGAAAGATCGTGGCCAGAGTCCCTGCTATTTGCTCCCGTGCCTCACTTAGTAACCTCGGGTGCATCCCATCCGGACCAGGTGACTTATCCACCTTGAGCGACGTCAACCTTTTTAGAACTTCCTCTCTGGTTATAATTATTCTATCCATTTCTCCTACCCTCTCCTCTAATACCATGGCATTGGCTGTATCATTTTCTTTTGTGAAGACAGAGGCGAAGTACTCATTCAGTACATCAGCCATGCCCTCTGCCTCCACAATGAGATTTCCTCCTGGGTCCCTAATTGGCCCCACCCTATCCTTGACCAACCTTTTACTCTTAATATGTTGGTAAAAAACTTTAGGGTTCCCCTTAATCTTACTCGCTAATTGTTTTTCATGCAGTCTCTTTGCCCCTCTAACTTCCTTTTTTAGTTCTATCCTACACTTCCTATATTCTGCTTTGTTCCCTTCTGAATTTTGAGCCTGACACTTATCATAAGCCTCTTTTTTTTTGTTTTATTTTGGCCCCGATTTCCTTAGTCATCCAGGGAGGTTTGGATGCCTTACATTTCACCTTTGTGGGGATGCTTTTGACCTGTGCCTGAACTATCTCCTCTTTGAACGCTGCCCACTGCTCGTTAGTTGTCTTACCTGCCAATTTTTCTTTCCAATCCACCTTGGCTAGGTCCCACCTCAACTCATTGAAATTAGCCCTTTTCCAGTTGAGTGTCCTCACCTGTGATCGTTCCTTATCCCTTTCCATAATTATTCTGAATCTAACGATATTGTGGTCACTATTCCCTAGATGCTCACCTACAGAAACCTGTTGAACTTGCCCTACCTCATTTCCCAAAACTAGATCCAGGTGATAAGGTCATAAATGGTGAGGGACTTGTTGCACATGGAGTGGACATTTTGGAGACCGATGCGGAAGGGGCAGTTTGTGGTGGGGGATTTGACGGGATGAGGCGGAGGGTTGGCAGGGAGGGTGGGAATAAAGATAGGAGAGGTTGGCCCCCAGGGAAGGGGACCGGTGGACTTTGTGGCGGGAGTGGGAGATGGGGCATATATGTTAAAATGTATTTAAAAGAAGCAAGAATACAATATTTTTCATTTTCAATCTTAAGCCAATATACAGTATTTGGAATTGCTCAGGAGTCAAGACCAGACTGGGTCATGTGTGTTGCTTGGAACAATTTTTAACCTTCTCTCTTTTACAACCAGAAAACTTGCACTGAAATATCATCCAGATAAGAACCCGGACAATCCTGATGCATCAGAAAAGTTTAAAGAAATCAATAATGCAAATACTATTCTGAACGATGAAAACAAGAGGCGCATCTATGATGAGTATGGCTCAATGGGACTCTACATTGCTGAGCAATTCGGAGAAGAAAGTGTGAAATATTACTTTTTGATGAACAGATGTTGGTTTAAGGTGGGTTAGAACTTTATGCGTTAAACTAATAATTACAATACCTTGATTTGATATTGGTAAATAACAATTGCGAGCAAAATTTGATACAATTAATATTATTCCTCATTAATAATGATAATCATATCTTCAACTACCCAGATATTACTGGTAGCTCATGCCAGTTAAGCAACAGATATGAAGCCAGAAGATATAGATTTGATTCCTGGTGACTCCACCCAGTTTTGAGGCAGATAAAATGGGGAGGTGATTGACATCCCACGGGATCAATAATGAAGGACATTATTGATGGTTGCCAAGCTAGATATAAATAGACAAGTTTCACAACTTGTTTTGCCTGGAGCGGCAGCAATATTACTTGAGTTGGCTTTAATTATAACATTTTTATTACATATATAAATAAAATAATTGCAGTTGGACTGATTTGCCAGCATGAATTCTGATTCTTAATCCGTTTGTGCTCTTTATCTTTGGGTCTTGACATTTGCTTAAAAGACGTGGAGAATGTTTGATGTGTGAGAGGGTTAAGGGCATTGATCCCTGCGGGATCCTTATTGATTTTGCGTAGTGTAGGCAAGCTTAGAATCATGTTAAAATGAATTGAAATGTTTGCATTCTAGTGTTAGACTGTAGAAAAAACTGCATTTCCTTAAGTTTTGGGCTAAACCTCCCTTTTATTATGTGGCAGGCACTTTTCATTTGCTGTGGGATTTTCAGTTGTTGCTGCTGCTGCTGTTGCTGCTGCTTCTGTTGTGGAAAATGCAAACCATCGGGAGAAATGGAAGATTATGACATTATAAATCCTGAAGATTTAGAAGCACAGATTAGAGCAGAACAATGTGATGGTGGTGGTGCTGGTAAGTTTGGAAGAATGGACACAGTTATCCGTGAAGATGCTTTGTAAACTGTCAATAATTTTTGTTCCATTTTCATTTGGAAAACTGAATCCACTAGTTAGATATTTAATCAGAAGTATCCTTTATAATAGTGGCCTAATTTCTTCATCCAACTTCTGTCAGCTGAAATTTTAGACCAGACATTCAGGAAAAATGGGAAATACAGCAGTGTTTAAAAATATGCAGAAATCTGGTTCAGACATTGAAAATATTCATACAGGGATGAATGAACATGGATTGAGAGTAAATTACCAAACAAGAATTTCTAGATTCTATGTTTTAAGGCCCTAGCACCGTCATGCCCCCTTTCTACCCGCTGGAGTACAACGTAATAGCGAATGTCGCAATGTTGAGGGAATATATGTTCTCTAAATATCGGCAATGTAATAACGAAAGAACATTAACCGAGGCAACGTAAGGTGGGGTTTACCTGTATTCAACTTTGTTGAGAGAGAATACGTTTACAAAATGGCATCTAGAAATTCTAGTTCGGGGTTAAAAGTAAATGTTTGTTGTTATTATTATTTATTTGATTGGTCAACAAATGTTGACCATTTTGAGATGACGGGTAACTATTTAAATTTTCTTTAAATTATGCAATATTTACTAATGGCAAAGTTAGATTTTCAAGCTTCAAAGTGCCTTTTCACAACTTTCCCTCTAGTAACAATTGCTGATATCTTCAGTTTTTGTTTTGTTATTGGCACAATGGAAGCTGTGTGACAAGAGAACGTTTGCAATACTGTTGGTATTAACCAACTCTGACCAAAGTGGTGATATCCAGTAAAATTGGGCAGGCATTGATGTTATGGTATCTCTTAGATCTGTTTATTTTCACTGATGTTTTATTACGTCATCAGTATGTGTGATTTCTAATGTTAGACAGTTTGGTCCTATTCAGTTGGCTCATATCAATCTACTTTGTTAAGTACTCCTCTTGTACTTTTGAAAAAATATTTCATTCAAGTACGGTATACTGTAGACAACAAGAAACTAATGTAGGAAATACAATTTCTTCTGTCTTGTCTTTGATTTTGCAACACTGATGTGAGCAAGAGCCCAAAAATATCATTTGTTGTTTCACCGGGGTTTAATCCCCTTATATTACACAGTTCAACTCATTAAAAAAAATCTGACTGCCTCAGCTTTGTTTATGCTGTATTGCTGTATTTATGCCTTTATGTATAAATAATTTGAACAAAAGAAATTCAAGTAAATGGCTCTTAACTTTACTCTAATTTGGAATCAGATTATTATGGGTCATTTATAAAAAATGTCCTAAATATGATGCAATCCCAAATTTCTTTCTAGATTTTTTTTCAGAAATGACTTTGATTTTTGTATCTCTATCTCGTCAATTTCTGACAGTAATTACTGTAGCAATTCTCCCACAAACAACCGAGCTGTAACTGACTGAACACAATATCTTACGACTTTAGTACAAGTTAAAACAATTTTCATCTTAAAAATAGGAATTTCTTCCTGACATGCACTAGATTGACCATTAGTTCTGGGATAAAATGCTGAGATATCTTAGGATCATTTAGCCTCTCGCTGTATGGTCTCTGACCTTGCGCATGCACAGTAGAAAGACACGGGAGGAGCAATATTTACCTAATTTAAACAAAGTTCATGTTTTTATTTTGTTTTATTTATTTTGCACCTGGCTCTATTTTTAATAGGGTTCATTAGCTATCAGTTCGAGCACCTCGTCCTCTTATCTTTTTTGATCAAGGGGCTTTCCTGTTCTAGCTCATGTTCACACAACCTTCCGACCTGGAGGTGGGAGTGCTACCAACTGACCAGGTTACACCTATATTCATAATGATATGTCATTGGGAACAGTGATCAGTGATGGCTCTGGAACCATGTCTTCCTCATTAACATTCACTTCTCTTCATTGACTGTGACAAAGTGACAGAATCTGAAAACGCACCTTCAGCTGATCTGAACTGCCGGTCAATTTAGAGCTCAATGAACGGCTAGCGTGTCTTACTTTCAGGAAAAGACCAGGAGTGAGTACAGAATAAAATCCTTTCATATCTGCAATCTGTCTGCAAAATTGTTACACTCCATGCGTCCATGACTCAACTCATCCTCCTCTCACTTGACCTTTTGTGAAGGTATCTGCAGAACTGAGACAGATGCTAGAAACATCCTTTCCCCCACAGTCCTGCACATCACAGCATGAGCTGTGCTTCTCAATCTATATGCTAGTAACTCAGCCATATCTGTTTGCACTTGCTAATTAGCCACAAATTAATAATAATACTTGCATTTGATATAGCACTTTTCATGCCTTCTAGACATCTCAAAGCGCTTCAAAGAGTATACTATAAAATGAATTGACTATATGTAGTGAAATGCGGCAGCTAATTGCGCACAGCAGTATCCCACAAACAGTCGTGGATTGAAATGACCAATTTTTTAGGTAGTGATTATTATCAGGCGTGTGGAGTAAGGTTGCCCAAGGTTTCGCCCTGACCTGCCTGGATTCGAACATAGGTCTCACGCTTGTAAAGCGAGTGCTCTAACCACTGAGGTACAGGACTCCTGGTAAAATGGAATATGCTTCAAAATTGGATCACCAAACAGCACTTAATGCAATAAAATACTAACCCGAAGAAGTGGGTATTACTTTTTTGTGGAGCTCCTGTGGCTCAGTGGTTAGAGCACTTGTCTTGCAGGCTGGGGAGATCTGTGTTAGAAGCCAGGCAGGTCAGGGCGAAACCTTGGGCAAGTTTCCTTACTCCACATGCCTAATAATAATCCGTCCCCCCAAAAAAACACAATAATAAAATTGGTCATTTCAATCCACGACTGTTTGTGGGACACTGCTGTGCGCAATTGGCTGCCGCAATTCGCCCACAAATATATACAGTCAATTCACTTTACAGTATATTCTGTGAAGCGCTTTGGGACGTTGATAAGATGTGAAAAGCGCTATATCAAATGCAAGGATTATTATTATTATTTAGTATTTGTTTCTATCAATGACTGCCATTAATTTTGCTGAGGCAGTGGAGGAGTTGCAGAAGAATTCAACAGATGAAAATACATAACAAGCCACAGAGTCACACTTAGTACTAACAGAGAAATATTACCAAAGGAGATGGTTCTCCAGATAATTTCTTTGTTGAGCCAGGTATCTTGACACAGGTGGGAACCTATATTTGAGTATCCAAGTGAGACAGATTTCCACGTATGAATACCATCGACACAAGAAATGTTCCTTATGTCTGGAATGGAATGCATTTTCTGTGCACACCGCTAGCCTAATTCCGAAGAGTGTTAGGCACAGGGTAGAAAGAGCCACGGTTTGGGGAATGCAGAGTGCATTACTGCTGGAGTTCAACCATCTAACACCTTATAGCTTGCTGTTTAGAGTATTCCCTTGCAAGCTTCCTGCTCCCGTGTCTGGTGAGGACCACTCTGTCTGTTAGGTCTTTGGCTTGCAGGATTAACTGGAGATGTTAATCCATCAGATGGAAAGAATTCCTTCCCTCAGTGGCTGGACTGCCTTTTTGAGTCTTGCTAACAATCCATGCTGGCTGTTTTTGTTGTGCCCTGGATTGCTACGGACCGGCCTCTCAAAAGGAATCTTGACTACTGAAACCACTGCAAAGGGGTTGACTGGATCCATAAAAATTCTGTTACCAAGCAATTCATCTTAGTGCAAGCTAAGCTCAGAGGGAGACCCTGCTTAACAACAACAACAACAATTTACATTTATAGAGCGCCTTTCACGTCGGGAGGACGTCCCAAGGCGCTGCACAGGAGGCGTGTGACCCGAGCTGGGAGGGGAGTGTTTGGGAAGGGGTGAAACACGAAGGGGAGGTAAAAGAGTTCGGGGTGGAACAAAAGGCACGATCGAAGAGGAAAGTCTTCAAACCGGCCTTGAAAGAGGAAAGGGAAGAGGCGAAACGGAGGGATTGAGGGATGGCATTCCATAAGGTGGGAGCGGAGAAACTGAAGGCCCGGCCTCCGATGGTGGGGCGGTTCGGGCGGGGGGCTTGGAGCAGGCCAAGTCCTGTTGAACGGAGGGTCCGGGTGGGCGTGTAGGGGGAGAGTAGATCGGTTAAGTAGGATGGGGCAAGGCCGTGTAAGGCCTTGTAGGTGAGGACGAGGATCTTAAACTCGATCCTCTGGAGGATGGGGAGCCAGTGGAGATGGGCGAGGGTGGGGGTTATGTGGTCGCGGAGGCGGGTGCGGGATAGTACATGGGCTGCAGAGTTTTGGATGGCCTGCAGCCTACCCCTTCCAGAGATGAAGCCACTGAAGTTGGCAAAATATGGCCATTTTATCTAAGATTGCTTTCCGGGATTGGGGTGCAATTCATCAAAGTGGTGGTCTGTATCAAAGGCAAAGGCTTACCTTCAATTCACATGCATGTTGCCATCTGCAATGCATACTAAAGGATCTTGTGTATTACTGCACAAGATCAAGTCACAAAATTACTCTTCAATCTTCCAGGATATAATAAAAATCCTTATATTTACATTTGATACAGCATTCATGGTGGGAGCGTATCTCAAAGAGCTTTTATGATGACTTATATTATGTAGGCTGGCGCAGCAGCCATTTTTTTTACATGTCAGTGTCCCTCCCACAAACACCATGAAGTAACCTGACTAGTTTTATTTGGAGAATTGTTGGCCAAGGCACTGGGAGAAACTATCTTCTCATTGAGAATCACAGGCAGTAATCTTTAATGTGCACCTATCATCACCTCCTCCTTGAAATCCTTGTTTCCCAGATAGTAACCACACCTTGCTCATCAAGGTGCTGGAACAAGTTATCCCTCCAGCTTCACTCCTTTCCCTTGTATTCGCTTGTTGAAACCTCCCAAATTGGTTTCTTTCCCAACCACAGCACTGAGACAGCCCTGGTTAGTCACAAGTTGGCTCACTTTGTCTCCTTGACCTCTCTGCTGCTTTTGACAAATTCTGCTCCATCCTTCTCCATGAGCTCTTCCACTGCTCCATGGTTCCATCCTTTTCTGGATTTGCTCTTTACATAAAATGGGTATTATGTGTAATACCAACCTTGTGTCTGTTACTATTATTTGGATAATAATAGTATTATTATGGTTTGTGAGGTTATTGGCAGCATGCATATAATATGTTGTGCATATGTTGGCTTTTGATTCCCACGTTTGTGTGACTGCATTTTAATTGATATACGAAGAGTGAATTACGCATTGTTTCAAAGGCATGATGTGGTTAATGCTTCTACTCTTGTTCCTATGTTGCAAACTAAGGGTAGACCACACTTCTGATCATGCAGTATTCCTATGGTATATTCAAACACAGAGCATTGGCCACATCTCAAAAGTGTAATTCTTTAAATCCAATGTATAAGACCGCCATTAAACACATGTCTAAAAATAACCTGTGCAGATGAATCATGCCTTTAATTTTTGCCTGGATTTAAAACAAGGGCACTTAATTTATTTTATGACCCTTGACTGAAGTCTTCCTTTAACCCCTGATGACTTGGGAGATTATAAATACATTCCTTTGGTCTCTTGGTGCGTTCAGCGGTGCAGGACTGTAAATATTGACAAAGCTGCATGTTCAGCTTTTGCCATAATTTGGAGAAAACTGCAAAATTCAGCTTAATTGCTGTACTTGCTGCAGTAGCATAATTGTATTTACTGTAACTCCAAGGTATTATTTTTTCCCCCCTCTCTTTCTCTCTTGGATTAGGTCTGCTCTTAATGGACCACCAACAAAAACTTGCATTTCTATGTAAATATAAAACTATGTAAACCCGATCATCACCGTGGTACACATCTCACCTCCGTTCCCTCAAAAGCCAAGTGAGAGCAGTTGAACGCACCTGGCTCAAATCTGGCCTCACGGTCCACCGGCAAATCTGGCTGGACCGCATCAAATTTTACCGCTCCGCCCTAGCCACCGCCAAATCAGCCTTCTACTCCAGGATAATCCTGGAAGCGAAGGACAACCACCGCCTCCTCTTCGCCACCACCAACCAGCTCTTCCGCCCCCCCCCCCCCCCCCCCCCCCCGCCTCACTTCGCAGATCCTCTCCTCTAACGCATGTTGTGAAGAGATGCTGGATTTCCTCGAATCCAAAATTGAGAAAATCCGCTCTGCGGTTTCCTCCCCCCACCACTCCTCCACCTCAGCGCCCTCATCAGTTACCTCAACCCCTACTCACCCCCCATTTCACACTTTAAACCCCACCACCCCACTTTCAGTCACAAAAACAATCACCTCCATGAAACCCACCACGTGCTCATTGGACCCCATCCCCACCCCACTCCTCCGCACCCAGCTCCATTTATTAGCCCCGCTCATTTCTGACACCATTAACCTTTCCCTCTCCTCAGGAACCGTCCCTACCTCCCTTAAAACAGCCACCATCACCCCTATCCTGAAGAAACCCTCCCTTGATTCGTCGCAACCATCAAGTTATCGACCCATCTCCAACCTCCTGTTTTTATCCAAGGTCCTTGAAAGAGTGGTTGCCTCCCAGCTCCGCTCTTTCCTTTCAAATCACTCACTTCTTGAACCCCTCCAATCAGGTTTCCGCCCTATCCACAGCACAGAAACTGCCCTGGTTAAGGTCACAAATGACATCCTAACCGCCTGTGACCAGGGCTCCCTCTGTCTCCTCGTCCTCCTTGACCTGTCTGCTGCGTTCGACACAGTCGATCACACCATCCTCCTTCAACGTCTTTCCTCCCACCTCAACCTTCAAGGCACAGTCCTTGACTGGTTCCACTCTTATTTGACCCATCGTTTACATTTTGTTTCTTCCAATGGCTTTTCTTCAAACCCCCGCACAGTTTCCCACGGCGTCCCTCAGGGCTCTGTCCTCG
This sequence comes from Hydrolagus colliei, assembly GCA_035084275.1. NCBI lineage: Eukaryota > Metazoa > Chordata > Chondrichthyes > Chimaeriformes > Chimaeridae > Hydrolagus > Hydrolagus colliei. The sequence continues at coordinate 6,399,781 of CM068744.1, read as the reverse complement.
GTCCCCTTCTTTTCACCCTTTACACGCTCCCTCTGGGCGACGTCATCCGCAGACATGGGGTAAATTTCCACATGTATGCGGATGACACCCAATTGTACCTTTCTGCCTCATCCCTCAACCCCCAGACCATCGATGTTCTGACAGCATGTCTGTCTGACATCGAATCGTGGACGAGGGACAACTTTTTGCAATTGAACGTGAGTAAGACCGAGGCCCTCCTGATTGGCTCAAGCCAGCGCCTCCGCACATCGGGCGCTGCCAGCCTCAACATCCAGGGCTGTACTCTCCACCTCACAAAGCCAGTCAGGAACCTCGGCATCACGTTCGATCAAAAACTTTCCTTCCTCCCCCACATCCGCGCCTTGACCGGCACCGCCTATTTCCATCTGCGCAACATTGCCAGGCTCCGCAACTATCTCACCCCCCGCGCTGCCGAAACACTCGTGCATGCTTACATCACCTCACGGCTGGACTACGGAAATTCTCTCCTAGTCGGCCTCCCCTGTTCCTCCATTCATAGGCTGCAGGTCATCCAAAACTCTGCAGCCCGTGTACTATCCCGCACCCGCCTCCACGACCATATAACCCCCACCCTCGCCCGTCTCCACTGGCTCCCCATCCTCCAGAGGATCGAATTTAAGATCCTCGTCCTCACCTACAAGGCCTTACACGGCCTTGCCCCATCCTACCTAGCCGATCTACTCTCCCCCTACACACCCACCCGGACCCTCCGTTCAACAGGACTTGGCCTGCTCCAAGCCCCCCGCCCAAACCGCCCCACCATCGGAGGCCGGGCCTTCAGTTTCTCCGCTCCCACCTTATGGAATGCCATCCCTCAATCCCTCCGTTTCGCCTCTTCCCTTTCCTCTTTCAAGGCCGATTTGAAGACTTTCCTCTTCGATCATGCCTTTTGTTCCACCCCGAACTCTTTTACCTCCCCTTCGTGTTTCACCCCTTCCCAAACACTCCCCTCCCAGCTCGGGTCAAACGCCTCTTGTTTAGCGCCTTGGGACGTCCTCCCGACGTGAAAGGCGCTATATAAATGTAAATTGTTGTTGTTGTTGTTAAATGCAATATGTTGTATATTTTATTAGCAAAACACAGCAGACAATCGCACACAACGATTGTGGATTAAATGACTTTTTTTTAGATGGACAGTGACTAACATTGAAAATGCAGTGTATTTTGATCCATAATGAGACATGTGTTTAGATACTTTTATTTTGCCCTATTCGTACTTTTGAATTACAAGTGAAATACCTATAGAGTTTTCTTTTACATTATTAAATGTAACAATAATAATAATCCTTGCATTTGATAGCCAATTGCGCACAACAGTGTCCCATAAACGGTCGTGGATTGAAATGGCCAATGTGGAGTCCTGTAGCTCAGTAGTTAGAGCACTCGCCTTACAAGCGTGAGATCTGTGTTCGAATCCAGGCAGGTCAGTGCGAAACCTTGGGCAAGTTTCTTTACTCTATACGCCTAATAATAATCCCTCAAAAAATGCTGTGCACAATTGGCTGCTGTGTTTCACCCACGCGTACACAATCAATTCACTTCACAGTATATTCTGTGAAGTGCTTTGAGACGTCTAACAGATGTCAAAAGTGCTATATCAAATGCAAGGATTATTATTTATTATTATTTTATTGTTGTGACTCTTAAATGTTTGTTCTATATACATCCTGTCTCCAAATATACAACTGATGGTGAGAACAGCAGTACAAGCCTAAACAGTATATTTTACATGTTCCTAAAGGCAGTTCAAATATTGAATAGCTGAGATTTTTTTTCTGAGGTGTTTTTATTCCTTTTTCATTCACCAGGTGAAGCAGTTATTGTTGTCCAGCCAGTGCCTAGTTCAGCCTCTGAAACTGAAAAAGAAACTCACCAGGCATAACTACTCGTAAGCAGAGAATTTGAGGGTTTTAACTTCTTGTCTTTGTGAGCATGCAACATGTAAATCCTACATAACCCTTAACACTTAACCCCAAATCAGCTTTACATTTGTCAGTCATCTCGCTCTACTAATTAGAATGTTAAGATAACAATGTCTTGTGACCAATCCAAGTAATGCTCATGTGGTATTTTACCAGGTTTAACTGTTTTTGTTAAAACCGCTTGCTTAGAGAAATACAATTGGTTGTCTCCATTCATTCATCCATCAAGATGTTATCAGTACTTGTTCTCCTGAGGATCTGATGTGAAATATTGTTTACATGCTCCTGAAGGCCATGTGTTGTGCTTGCTTTGTGGTTATCAAATAGCCAGTAACGTCAAATATATATGTGTATATTTTTTCATTCGCTTCCTCCGCCACCACCTTTACTGAAAGAGTCGACCATGTGTGTTGTTCAATGAGTGCTCACAGCTCTCCGGAATCTCACTCAGGTGACATTTCTTTACTTGTGGACTTTTTTGTTAACTCTTCAGGAGACGTTTTCTTCAGCTAATGTGTCAATGCAAGTATTCCATGCTTGAAATCAAACTGCTTATGTTAGCTGTGTCCTCGGGGTATGTTACTGAATATCACAACCCGTGTCTGTTTTTCTCTTTAGGTAAGCAAACCACCATCATTCTTCAACCACAGTCGGGAGGTTCAGTAACAGGATAAATCCAGCAATCTTAAAACCAAAAACTGGGCTACAATAACGATGAGTTTTTTTTTAAAAAAGATCAACCAGGGTTCTGAACGTTTATTTCAATTGAGCACATTCAACCAGGATTCTGAACAATCATTTTAATTTAACACGTATATTAACTTGCAGATTATGCCAATTTTTCTGAGATTTCATCCAACAAAATTGTGAATGTGTTTTGTAATGTACTGTACAGTCTTGCACTTGTGCGCATGTATCCGAAACACAGAGGAACCAAGACTGTCTTGTGGTATCTAGCCTATTTTAAACAAATGGTTCACTTGGCTTCTTTTTAAAGTCCTGCAGTTTTCTTATAGCAGGCTTTTAAAAGTGCAGCTCTAATAAAAGTCTGTATCAGGCTGAGATCGTTGTACGTTTATAGTGCATTCAACTGAAACAAATGCCACAAATTTGTCAGTAATTAAAAATGCTAAGGATTTTCAGTTTGCACTGATTTTAGTCTTTCTGTTCAGTACATTAGCTGTTAATAAAATGCTGCTAATAGAAAATTGTATGTATTTTTAGCCTGGAGTACACATTTTGGTATGTTTACCACCAAAACAATCCCTGTTCTATATCATGCTTGAAATGGTGGTTTCTATCTTTTAAAGACTGCTGCAGGCTGGAAGAAAAGTCATAACGTTTTCCAATTTATTCAACTTTAAATTTTGATGTAAAAAACACACAGTACTTAAAATGGTTTAATATAAGAGAAGGTTAAATTGGGGTTGTCAAGTAGAAATATGTAGTACCTTTGGACAGTTTTGAAAAAAACTTATAGAACTACCGTATATCACGGCGTATAAGTCGACCTTTTTATGCTTTTTAAAAAAATCTTCCAAAAAAATTGGGGTCGACTTATGTGAACCTGAAATTCCAGGTGAATGACATCGAAGTTGCTGGGCTTACTCACTGACTGCCTTCCCAGCTCACTCGCTCACTTGCTCACTCACTCGCTCCCTGACTGCCGGGCGGCTCACTCACCCCTCTGCCGACCTTCCTCGCTCGCTTGCTGCCGGCCTGGCTCACCCCTCGCCTGCCCAGCTCAATCACTGTTTGCCCGCCCAGCTCACTCGCTGCCGGGTTGGCAAGCTCGCACACTGCCAGGCTGTCTCTTCCGTTTCCACACGCTGGCTTTGGGTTCCATTCCCCTCATCATCTTGCAACACGGCCCGAATCGGTGGAGTGGGGTCGACTTATACTTATATGTATAAGGCCTGTATGTATAGGCCTAAACATGCATTTTTGAGCTGAAAAATTGACTTGTACGCTGGGTCGACTTATACGCTGTGATATTCGGTACAAAGGTCCTTTTATTATTTGAGCGCCCTGCTTGATGGCCAGCACTCAGCTTCCAAACGTTGCTGTCAATGGAATGTTCCTCGTACAGTACTGCACTTTTATTCCGATGTAATTTTTGTGCCAAAATAGGTTATACGCTTAATTGACTGTACAAGTACATTGAAGGGAACACTCTAATCTTTATAAATTAGGCAGATTGACCAGTTATATTTGGTTTGTGTTGACTTGCAGCTACAGTGTATTGTAATATTGACACTCAACAGCTCTCAAAAATATAAAATGGTCCATAACAGCTCAAGTTCAATGGTTGACCAATTCTTGAGATTCAAACCTCTACCATATTTGTTGCAAGTCCAGTGCAATTTGTTGCTACTTTTAAATACCAGTTTACAGAAATTGCTAGTACAGTATAATACTTCAGGTTTTTTCCTTTCCGCATTCGATTTCCTAGATAACTTGGATTAGGAAACGCTGGGATTCTTTTTTCTTTTCAAAAGACAATGAATAATGAATCCGCCATGACAAATGTTTACTCACTTTCTGTTTACCGTTTAGCATTCCAATCCTAAATAAGATAAATTGGAAAACAAAATCCCAGACCGAATTGAAAATAAGCCAAATTGATAGGATTTGTGTCATTTGCTTTAGTATCTGACACTATTGCATTCATTTGCCCTCGACAAATTCTGAAAATGGTTTCTGCCCAGATTACAGCATCTGAGCAACGGAAATTCAGTCGCTGAGTCTTTTGAAACTTTGTGTTTGGGCACCACATACATATAATGCTAACATTTGTAGTGTGGCAGGATTTCATGCTTGTATTCAGTCTTTGACGTTTTCTTTCAACTTGTGTACTCTTATTTGATAGTATAGCATGAAAATAGTATTGGACTATACAGATTAACTAGAAACTGAACAAAGCCGAAATCTACTTTTATCACTTATATGATGTGCAATGATGTCTATATTGAGTCTTAAAATCAACACTATATTTTCTCAGATGGAGTAAAGGGCTACTTTTGGGCTACCTCTAAAATAAATGCTTCATTTATGAGATATTGCTCTCCATTTTGATTTCAACTGATACTTTTACCTAATTAATCCAACAAAATCCTGTTTATTGGTGTGCAGTAATGCTTTGCGGTCCATTAAATTTAATCTGTGCAAAGTCTTATTATTTGTGAGTTTCTTTGTTAGATACATTGTAGCTGTAGATCAATGAATGTAACTAAATTGGATATAACTAAAATTGTTCTTCAGGAATCTTGGTAGTATATTTAATCGCATACAAAAAAATCATTGAGAAATGGCCTGGAATTGGTCACTATTTTGTATTAGTCTTATGTAATTGTAAATACAGGAACAAGACTATCCTATGTTCGTTGATGCTGTACTATAATTATTACTAATCTTTAAGATAGTCATTTAAGATTGTGTAAATAGCAATTTTGTTATCAAAGTTTTCATAGTTTGGTGTTTATGAATTTCATGTTTACAGCTGATGGTACAGCCTCATTTGTGGTAAAATAAAAGCAGAAGAACAGAAGGTCCTCAAAGCTGCTCTATATTGTACTAAATAAGTTCATTCCCAATATGGTATAACCAGGTTTTTCAAAGCTTCAGGTATTATATTGAAGGTGATGGGAATCTGACAAATGGACAAATCCAGCTCAAGTACATTCATTTCCAAGATCCTATTCAAATCTAGAAACTGAGGAATGTGATCCCAACAGGGAAGCATAGCCTACGTTTGGTTTACTTACTGTCTATTAAGCATTTGCCATGATCTTGAGTGTGTAATCAGAACACACATCCTGCGATAGGACAATGTGTCCTGGCAGAGCCAGTAAACCTAGAGGAGTTGCCACTTAACACAGCCTTGGGGACCAATTAACCTGTAAATTGCATAAAATGTATAAACTTGTACCAATATGATGACCACTTTTAGATTTGGTTACCTTTAAATTTCTGCTTGTCGTTTTTACTGTATGTGTATTTGCCACATGATTGTCATACTATGGATAAATAATAGAAATGGCACCTTTTGGCCAGTGTTTCCTATTTTTCTATCATGTCCTCCAGCTTTAGTGCTGTTTTTTTCCAATGAAGCTGTTTGAATTTGTCGCCCATTTGCGGATAACTATGCATTTATGCGTCTTTCTGTTAAGACTTGTCTTAACTTGTCTGTTAAGACTTGTCATGTACCTGTCTCGATAAATGTACCATCCTTGTATGTGCACCAAACAGTAGAGTTGAGCAGAACTGCAGCTTCTTCAGTCACTTACTCAACTCTGATTAGCTATAATGTCTGAACTAGAATCAACTGCACTATGACAATAGTGTCACCACACATCTAAAACTCTTGTTTGTTTTCCAATACGTAAAGGTTTGTGTATTTATGTTTGTAGAATTGTTTTAGTTGCTCAAGCACATAGTGTGCCGCTAACGGGCAAGAGTTAATTCAGTCATGAGGTACCTCGTCTACAAAAGCTACTGAAGATTCATGTTTAAAGATCTCCGATATGGTTTTGAATTGTTCAAGGTGCGTTTCTTCATGCAGTGAGGTACCATTGCTAGATTTTGGCTTAGAAGCCAGGTATTGCATGTTCTATCTAAAAAATGGCATAGATAAACTCGCTTTGTTTGAAATATTTGCTCAAGTAAGATTCCTTTCAGAGAATGCATGCCATTCTGGGATATATAAATATATATATGTGACTTGCACGAGCAACATATTTCGCAAAGGTTAGTTCATCTTTGCAGACGGCACGTGTGCTTTTTTAACAAGAGGATCAAGTTCTAGTTAAACACAGTTCAGTTAACCTGTTTGCGACACGAGGTGGCTATTGTGGAGAGTACAAACATCACTGGATGCACGTTCCTTGATTGCCAAATTCAATTTCCACTTTACAATTTCATGCTTTGAAGTTAATCCTAACTTTTTCAGCAGCTTTCTGTTTAAATTGTAAAAGTGCAGTCTGCAGACAAAGCTAATTGCATTGCTGATCAGGGTTTTGTAGCATTTATACTATTGTAAAATGAAGCAGAGCCAAATAGATATGAAAACACAGGTTAACTTTTTGTACTGTTCAAGCTTCAATCTGTATATAGCCTGCTTTTCATGAACACATTAATAAAAGTTTTGCATGGACTAATGCATTCAATGGCAGCCATTTCTACGAAAGATTTCTGTAAAACATAACATTGCAAAAATTTAGAATTTTTACTTAAAGAGACCATATTTTAGAGGGAGAAGAATCAAAATCCACATTTCATTTAGGCCATATTGTTGGCTGCACATCTATATTTGTCTATGCCAACCATTTAAGAAATTGTGATTTTATTTTACATTTTTGCAATCCCATTCATTTTCAATCAATAGATATTTTTAAAACTCCCATTTCATCCATTAAATTCACATGCCCAGGCTTCACTGGAACAGGTAGTCTGCTATTAAATGTAGACATTTATGCGATTTTCTGGACTTTAGAGCCATTTAGCCCACCTTGTCTGCTACTCCAGCTGTTTTTCTGCCTGGTTAATTTCTTCAGAGATTTCCTCTCGCACTCCCTCCAACATGTGCATCAGAAATCATACCTAAGCATCATAAGTTTGAATAGTAATTTGAATAGTAATTTTAGGGCTTTTCTGTAAATTGATCTCACTAGAGTTGTGTGAAACTATCCCATTTTAACAAGCTTATCTGTTGCAGTCAGATTTCACAAGGAATTAATAGTAGCTTGTCCAGGTTATCTGCTGTATAAATTTATTTCATGCTCTTATGCCCTGGACAGAAATAAAACTTAAGTTAGCTGAACATGCATTGTAAATGTTCTCAATGATTTATCTCCACGGTAACTTTCACTACCGTAATGTTAGAGGCCAAGTGTTGAATTGCACAGAGCTTGAATAACATTAAAACAATGTCATTGTTTGCACTCTCTAAAGAGGGGGTAGAAAATAAGAACGTAAAATTTAATCCAAGAGTTCCAAGTGGTGGTTCATGAACTGTTCCACATTTTGCACTAAATGGAAACGTGTGCAGTTGTTTTGGCTTTCGTGTGTAATACATAACACTTTTGATTGTTTGAACACTAAGTTCTCTATCTTTAAGACTGTAGAGAAACTTTGAGATCTAAAATCAATCCATCCAGTGTAAATCTCTTGTTTTGCGAAACAAGGACAGGATTGTAACATCTGTAAATTGACTTTGACAAATTACAGTTTCATTCCAGTGGCTGGTTGGTCACTGGCAGTAGGAAAATAATGTTGCCAACTGAAGTGGTTGGAACTACAGTAGTTAGTAAATGTAGAAATCTTTTGGATTCTTGGACAACACAAATATTTTCCTTTGCAATCAAAGAATCATTCAATACCTGGTGGTAATTATTGGGCCATACCTCATCAATGAATGACATATTTAGTAGAAAATACTACTATTTTTCTATTGCCTATCTTGTGCATAAAGTTCACATCCTGATGGTAGTTTAATTCATTTTAATCTAATTCATTGCTTTGACTTACAAACGTAATGCTATGCTTTTTACAGTTCATTTCTTAATTGTAAGAACAGGTGCCATATTCCTGTAAATAGGTTTGTGTTTACATCCAATGCCAAGTGTGAGAAAGTCATGGACTTCCTCACCACCAACATAAATAACATCCACCTGGCAGCCTCATCCTCCTGCCCCTTGTTGCCCACCACCACCCCATCCCATCACCAGCTCCTTTCATGACCCACATCCTACATTCTTCCCCATCTCTCCTTCCACCCTCTCATCTACCATCACCACTATGAAATCCACCATCTGCTGCCTCGAATCCCATTCCACCAACATGTTGATCACCCAGCTCCCCCTCCTCTGCCCACTGCTGGTGGACATCGTAAATCAGTCCCTCTCCTCGGGATCAGTCCCTGCCTCCTCAAAACCACCGTCATTGCCCCCCTCCTTAAAAAACCTACCCCAGATCCCTCAAACCCTAACCACTACCGCACTATCTCTAACTTGCCGTTCATTGCTAAAGCGTTAGAACACGTTATTGCCAACCAACTCCGTGCAAACCTCTCCTTCCACTCTCTTTTCGAACCCCTCCAGTCCAGTTTCCACCCTGCCCACAGTATAGAGACTGCGCTTGTGAAAGTCCAAAAATATATCCTATCTATCTGTGACCAGGGCTCCCTCTGCCTCCTTGTCCTCCTGCACCTCTCCGCCGCCTTCAACACAGTTGACCACGCCATCCTCCTCCCCCGCCTATTCTCCGTCATCCACCTCAGTGGGACCGCACTCGCCTGGTTTGAGTCCCTACCTCACAAACCGCCAGCAGTACATCTCTTAACGGCTTTTCCTCCCGCTTTCGCTCGGTCACCTGTGGGTTACCCCAAGGGTCCATTCTTGGCCCCCTTCTCTTCCTTATCTACATGCTTGCTTCTTGGTCATGTCATCCGCAGACAACGGGTAAACTTCCACACGTATGCGGATGACACCGAACTACTTTTCCACCTCATTTTGCGTCTGTCAGACATCAAGCGCTGGATGAGCGCAAATTTCCTTCAGTTAAATGTTGACAAGACGGAAGCCGTACACTTTGGCTCTCACGTCCTCCACCTACCCGACCTGCCCCTAGAACTCTGAACCCGTACGTAACTTAGATGTCAGGTTCGCCTCCCATTTATCTTTCCTGCCCCCACATCCGGTCCCTCACCAGCACCGCCTTCTTCCATCTTTGGCACATCGCCCGTCTCTGCCAATATCTCACCCCAAAAGCTGCAGAAACCCTGCTGGACTATTCCAATGCCCTCTTTGCTGGTCTCCTCTTCACCACCATTCATAAAATCCATCTCATTCAAAATGCCGCCACCAGCATTCTCACCTGAACCAAACTTCGCTCCACAATTACCCCAGTCCTTGCCTTAGATTGAATTCGGTGATGTGAATCATTATGGGGGAGCCAATCTTTAAAGTAGTTCAAAACAGTTTATACCTAATGCTTTCCTGCTCAATACTGGGGTTATATAGATCCAAATATTCAGAGAGACTTTGACCAATAAAGCAGATGAGTTGAGAAATGGAAGAGGGTTTTAACATGGATACATCTGAGTAACATGTAAAGGAACCAGAAACTATAGTTTATTGTGTACGGTATAAACAAATCCTTTAGCAGAGATCGAAAAGTAATTGGGAGTGATGATAAGCCTGGTGAAGTTTGCAACCACTGAAGCGGTTGTCAAAATCAATCAGTAATACAGTACAATCGAAGAGCATGAAAAGTTCAACATAAGAGTTTATTGATGGTGCCAATACTGGAGTATGGCTGCAGTATTAATCCCTCCACCTCCAACATGAATGTAGTAGAGAAGGTTCAGTGAAGAGTAATAATCTTTAGATACGTGTAACCCACTAATTGAGGGTATTTCTGATGTGTCAGCCATCCCATGACAAAGTAAATGGGGGAAACTATTCCGATAGTTGGAAAATCTCACCAGTGCACATAACATCAGGATTATTACCAGAAACATCAGGGAAGAAGATAGAAGAAATGTCTTTACTCACACCGTTTTTTGGGCAGTATTCACACCTGGCTATTGAGGTTGAAACAGTATAATCATTCCCAGGACATTGGATAAATGCCAGAGCCAGAAAAACATTGGGGGAAAATGCTGGAAAATAGCTACAATTTTATTTTTGAATTTTTTTTGGGAGGAAATACAGGTATCAGTGACTGAGATGTGAACAGCCAAATCTGGTCTTTTTATGATTCTAGACATTAAAGACTAGTCAGTGAAAAATACTTGGATGATTGCACTTCTTACTCCAGTAAAGAATGATGTGAGGAGAGAACTGATCTTGTTTATAATAGAAAACTGGTTATTTAGCTTGCAGAACAAGTTAGGAAACACATACTGTATATACAATTCACAAGCCTCGGGTGAGATTAGAAATAAGATGAATTGTTTCCTCCAGGAGAGAGATAAGAACATAAGAATTAGGAACAGGAGCAGGCCATTCAGCCCCTTGAGCCTGCCCCGCCATTCAATAAGATCATGGCTGATCTATTCTAACTCCTCCTACCCACCTTATCCTCATGATGTGTCAGACTCCCAGAAATAATAGTTAACTATACGCCATTAAACTGCTTGGAGCAAAGGAGCAGGGAAGCATTATATGTTTCTTATTCCAAATTGTTTTCTCTGGCTTAGGACAAATGTCTCACCCAAATGCCAGATAGTTTCTAATGTCCATTTGACACCTCTTTTACACCATACACATATAGAAATATGCTAAAAACCTGATTTCTCCAGGCTTATTATTTCAACAAATTGCGTAGAAAAATGAAAATCTTACAGTGTCTTAGATGCTGCTGCTAATTATAGCATTGCAATGTTAATTCAGATGTGTCTTTGACTTTCACAGTCCCCTGTACAAGTCAGGAAATGGGATGATGTTTCTACTTTTTTGTTCTTGTCTGAGAATCCAGCGAAGATTTTATTTTATACTTAATTCTTGCGAAGAGTCTTATCGATGTCGTACAGTAAACTGTCAGGTTGTAACTACAGAAATGCTTGTGACCTGTTTCATATTTCAGCAGCTTGGAATATTCATTAATACTTTTGGCATTGTTGCAATGATAATTTATAGTTTGATTTATAGGACAATAAGTGACAAAGTGTCTCCAGGAGACTGGAGTTCTTCTGTAAATGATATAATGTGACCAGATTATAATTATATTTTGTACAGACTTTGTTTCACAAAAGACTTGGCAATAAATGTGGATTCATAAGACATTGGCAATGTTTGTTTATTTATGTGACTGATAGGGCTTCTAAAATATTAAACACTTGGACGCATATCTGTTTCATATGTTCGGTAACTGAATGCAACGAACAGTTCAGTGTATTTGGAGTTCAGATTTCGAAAGTGAAAACACTTTTTCTCACATGGAAAGGATAGCTTTCAGCTGATCTTCAATATTTTATTGACAGGGTAGCCTAGATCTGACCAGCAATCGATCATATATTCTAATTATAAATTGTGGACCTCAACTGGATAGCTATTACTAGGCCAACTCTTTCCATTTCCTGCTGACATTCATTGCATCAGTTTTGTTTTGTATTTACTATTTACATATATAATGGAATCTGAGTTATGTAATCTGCAAAGCTTCATAACTCAATGTAGCATTTAAATTTGTATCCAAAATTAAAAACGCCCATCTGGTTTTCTTCATGTGCCTTTTTTTTTAATGTATTATAGTCGAGCGTGAAAGCTTTAATAATTTATTTGTTCCCAATGTGTAAAGGGACAATTCACAAGATGGTCTGGGATGACACTCATAATAATAATAATAATAATAATCCTTGCATTTGATATAGCGTTTTTCACATCTTATTGACGTCTTAAAGCGCTTCACAGAATATACTGTAAAGTGAATTGACTGTATTTGTGGGTGAAATTGATCAAGTTCAACCTGGAGTAAGCAATCTGTCGCCATCTGCTGGTGGGTGTCAATTCCTTCAGTTCGCTAGCGTTGGGAGAATTTTATTCAATATCTGCTTTAAATCATAAATAAAGTCGATAGCCTGACTTTGCAAGTGTGAGTCCTGGCTGCTCATCTCATCTGAAAGACGCCAAAACCATCCATCGAGAGGCACACATCTTGCCAAGTCTTTAATTGTGCCGTTAATCCGAGGATCGTTTGTGAAAAAAAATGGAAGTAGAATGTGTCGAGTTAATCCAGACAACTTTCCATTTTGGAGACTACCATTTAAGAAACCAAAATCTTTGCAATTCATAGACGTTGTATCATAACATCGAGACCTTCAAAGTGCTTCACAGGATTTTGCTGTGAAGTCTAGTGACTGCGTTGGTGAACGTGACAGCCAATTTGGCAGAACAATGTCCCATTGTATGAAATGAAGGGCTACTCAATCCTTCAAATTCTGCTACTGTTCATAATTTGCATTCTGTGAATTATCCGCAGTACCGTATTTTCAAATCTATGCAAAATAAATTGTGGTCCACGAAAGACATTTGCGTAGGTCCCAGCAGATCCTGCACCACATATTCTCTTGTTTAATGCAATTTCCCTCCCCCCAAAAAAGCAGCAGTGATTGATAAAATTGATAAAATGATCAGGTAATAATAAAGGTGGATCTATTTTGTAGATTTACTGCTGATGGGAGAGAGGAATGTCTTGTAACGTTTCTTGATGGTGAACAGTAGAGGGTCTGAAATGCAGTCCCAAGGAGCTCCACTATTCCTGCTCCCCTGACTGACTTGTTTAATTACTACACACTGACAGCCCACTGGCGAGATACCTTTCATAGGCCACTGTCCATAACTGAACCTCGGGGAGTTTCTGTAAGTCTGAGTGCTATTTCCTCTGTGAATTCCTGTGGATTTATATGTTGTTTACCTTCCAAATGTGATACACACACTGCATGGATGGCTGTTATGTTCTGAAATACTTTGGATCACATTGAATAAAGCACTGGCATTTGCTTTTTCCACTGCTGGTATTAAATAACTATGACATACTTCATTGACCAACCCCTCAAGCCTAACACAGCATTTCATATTTGGGCCAGGTGCCTACCTTATTTCATAGTTCAAATCCACTCACTCCCTGGCACCTCCCTACCTGTGGAGCTCCTGTAGCTCAGTGGTTAGAGCACTCGCCTTACAAGCGAGAGACTTGGGTTCGATTCCAGGCAGGTCAGGGCAAAACCTTGAGCAAGTTTCCTTCCTCCACACGCCTGATAATAATCCCTCCAAACAAAAGCAATAATAAATTGGTCATTTCAAACCAAGTGTTTGTGGGACGCTGCTGTGCGCAATTGGCTGCCGCGTTTCAGTATATTCTGTGAAGCGCTTTGAGACGTCTAGAAGACATAAAAAGTACTATATCAAATGCAAGGCTTATTATTTATTATCTCTCCTCTCTCTCCAATCCATCCAACCATCCACCAATTCGAGTGGATTTGCCCTCCACTCGAATGGCACCAGCCGCCTCCTCTCGCACCCTCCACCCCACCATCGGAGGTCACACTTTCAGCCATTACACACCAAAACTCTGGTACACTCACCCTCAATCCATCAGGCCTGCACCCCCCCCCCCTCCCTCCTCCCCCACTCCTCAAGTCCCGCTAGCCCCTGTGAGAAGCTGCTGTTGAAATGTTAATTGTTGTTGAAAAAACATAAACACACCCAGGCCTTCATTGTTGAAGATCTACGTGAAGAATCGTTTGAACCTTTATACTATCTCCAATCAGCATCAAATGTCTCCAGAATGCTGGCTTTGCTATCAAAGTACACATTTCAACAGCATCCCCAGCCTCTGTAACGTACCCGCAAACATTGTACTTAGATTCCATAGTTAATAGCAAAATTTATTTTGTTTTTTCAACAACAATTAACATTTCAACAGCAGCTCCTCACGCAGACTAGCGACACAGAGCACGTGTCAGTAGGGAAGCACCACACTAAGTACAATCGAACAGGAAGGATTTGAAGACGGGGAAGAATTCTTCGTTATTAATAATTCAATGGGGAAGAAAACAATCCTCGGGAAGGTTTCCACAATGTTTTCTGTATAACAACTGAGAAATTCCTTATTGGGTGATTTAAGCCATTTTTTTGCAATAATATATCCTTTGCATTGGATATCACATTATTGAGACGTCTCAAAGCGCTCCGCAGGATATTACTGTAAAGGGGATTGACTGGATTGTGAGGGTGAACTTTCAGTTTCTGATGATCTGTTGTTCTATAAATATACACAGAAGAATATTGTTATGTGAGTTTGTGAACAGTCACTTTGCAGGAATTTAGAATAAAGGTATTCTCTGTGCAGAAGCCAGCGAGTTGGGTGGCCACGGGAAAGCTACACACGTTTAATTAATGTCATTCATGAGGTATTAGGTAGAAATCAGTCATTTCGTGGCTTTCATTTCATCATTTTCACAACTGACAGTCCTTCTCATTGAAGAAAGCTATCGTGAAGCACTTCATTTTAAGCAATTTACCAACCGAACTGTATGTGATGTATGTGGCTCCGGACATGACTAAATGTCACTTGACAAGGGTGAAGAGGCTGCCCAACAAATGGCTTCACCACATCGCGGTCTCACATTTCATGAGATAAATATGGAGTGTGGAATGCAAGGCCCACAACTGCTAACCCATGTGACGCACCGCTTAAAAGAAAAGAAATGCGATCGCCCCTCAGAGAGACGCTAAAATTAACTGTCCGCCCATCCTCGCAGTTTCAGCTGGGAGCAGAACGTTCTAGCAACAGCAAAACTTCTCAAGAGAAAGACGGGAGAAACAGTTGAATTATTCCACAGCTGGTTGAGTGACCCTCTTGGTTTTGGGGATGAACCTTGCCCTAGGCTTCAAACCGTTGCTCGGAGACGCACAGACGATGGACAGTTTGGAGAAACAGCTCATTTGTCCCATTTGTCTGGAAATGTTCACAAAACCAGTCGTAATTTTACCCTGTCAGCATAACCTCTGCAGAAAATGTGCGAATGACATTTTTCAGGTGGGTGTCGGTTCCTATTCAGCTTTAACAGTGCTGCGATGTGGCATTCGTAGGCTTCTGTCTGGGTTCTGTGTTTCAGCCACTGTTGTTAATGCTATGCTATGATTGGAATACATGAGAGAGAAGAGATAGAGGAGTATAGAGGGAGGGAAACTGGGCAAGTGGGGAATTGGGATGGATATATCTCGAGTATAAATATCGCCAAAGATGATCTGAGATAAATGGACGGTTTCTGTGCTTTGGTTTCAATGTCATACTGTGTGAAAAACAAATCATGGACTCTTTGGGTACATGGCTCTTCAAAGGAAAAGTTTATATTTTGTGTAGTTCTTTTCCCCAAAGTTTTCAGTCGCTAAAATTATTTTGAGTGGAGGAAAGGTGGATGAGAGATGAAGCGCAAAAGGGCGAGGAAAAGATGAGGGACATTAAAGGGAGAGGATCATTACTTAATGGGCCGTCCTTCCTCAAAGCAGACAGTAAAGTAACACATGAGGACTGAGAAGGCAATTTTTTAAAATACGCCTTGTCATCTAAATCAAAGAGCAAGTCTGGTACATTTGGCCCACAAAATGTACTCTACAGTACACTCTGTGAAGCACTGTGAGACGTCTCACTGACGCGATAAAGCGCCATCTCAAATGCAGGATTATTATTATTTCGAAAAAGGAAGTTTGTAGGAGGAAATGGATAATTATCGTAAAATAAAGTCTGTAAAGTAAAAATCACAGTCTCCCCCCATCCCACCCCTTCCCTCCTCTCTCTCCCTGCTCTTTCTCTCTCTCTCTCTCGCTCTGTCCCTCTCTCTCTCTCCCTCCCTCCCTCCCTCTTTCTCTTATCATTTCTAGGCCTCCAATCCGTTCTGGCAGACCAGGGGCACCACGACTGTGCCTTCCGGTGGTCGCTTTCGCTGCCCTTCCTGCCGACATGAAGTTGTCTTGGATCGCCATGGAGTTTACGGCCTTCAGAGAAACCTCCTGGTGGAAAATATCATCGACATCTACAAACAGGAATCATCCAGGTTATTACGCCAACATTTATTTATAGAGACAGCTGAGGGCAACCATGTTCATGTGGTTACTGAATGGGAGCTCACACAAAACAAAACATGTTGTTTTATTCGCCTCGATCATTTTTTTTTTCTGCTTGTGTTTTTTTTCCTCCGCAGCCTTGCTCTCTCCTACCTCCGTGACTCGCTAACTCCAGATCGACCTGTGCGCTCCACGCGGCCTGCTCCTCGTCCCCATCCTGTCCCCGGCCCGTCCCAACATCGTTGGTCGGGCCTTCGGCCTTTCTGCCCCCGCGCTTTGGAACTGCATCCCACGTTCCCTCTGCCTCGCTCCCTCCTTTAACTATTTCGAGGCTCATCTCAAGAAACACCGACTCTGATCCCGACCTCCGCTCGGGCCCCAAACCCTGACTGTCCAGCGCCCGCCGTGGGAGAGGCATTACACACGTGTCATTTGCCGTTGTTGTCTTTGTGACAGCGCAGGTGAGAATTTAATCATCTCGCAGCTGCTTGTCCTGGCCCTGGCTCAGACGTCCAGATCATTTGTTAGTGTGAATGGTGGCTTGTCTGACCACTAAACCAGTCACCACGCTTGACAGTAATTACAAAACGCTTTGAAACATTTCAATGTGATGAGACACTCTAAAATGTGAGCAACTTTGCTTTTCAGTGCTCCTCTGAATGTTTGAAGCTGGGGAAACTAACCCTTCACAAGCACTCCCCCACCACCCTCCACCCTCCCCGCCACCCTCCCCACCACCCTCCCCACCACCCTCCCCGCCACCCTCCCCACCACCCTCCCCACCACCCTCCACCCACCACTCCACCCACCACCCTCCCCGCCACCCTTCCCACCACCCTCCACCCTCCCCACCACCCTCCACGCCACCCTCCCCGCCACCCTCCCCGCCACCCTCCCCACCACCCTCCCCTCCGCCCTCCACCCTCCCCACCACCCTCCCCGCCACCCTCGCCTCCGCCCTCCACCCTCCACCCACCACTCCACCCTCCCCACCACCCTCCCCACCACCCTCCACCCACCACTCCACCCTCCCCACCACCCTCCCCACCACCCTCCACCCACCACTCCACCCACCACCCTCCCCGCCACCCTTCCCACCACCCTCCACCCTCCCCACCACCCTCCACGCCACCCTCCCCGCCACCCTCCCCGCCACCCTCCCCACCACCCTCCCCTCCGCCCTCCACCCTCCCCACCACCCTCCCCGCCACCCTCGCCTCCGCCCTCCACCCTCCACCCACCACTCCACCCTCCCCTCCACCCTCCCCACCACCCTCCCCACCACCCTCCCCACCACCCTCCCCGCCACCCTCCCCACCACCCTCCACCCTCCCCACCACCCACCACCCTCCCCGCCACCCTCCCCGCCACCCTCCCCACCACCCTCCCCACCACCCTCCACCCTCCCCGCCACCCTCCACCCTCCCCACCACCCTCCCCGCCACCCTCCCCTCCGCCCTCCACCATCCACCCTCCACCATCCACCCACCACTCCACCCTCCCCTCCACCCTCCCCACCACCCTCCCCACCACCCTCCCCACCACCCTCCACCCTCCCCGCCACCCTCCACCCTCCCCACCACCCTCCCCGCCACCCACCACTCCACCCTCCCCTCCACCCTCCCCACCACCCTCCCCACCACCCTCCCCACCACCCTCCACCCTCCCCGCCACCCTCCACCCTCCCCGCCACCCTCCCCTCCGCCCTCCACCCTCCACCCTCCCCTCCACCCTCCACCCACCCTCCCCGCCACCCTCCCCGCCACCCTCCCCGCCACCCCTCCACCCTCCCCTCCGCCCTCCCCGCCACCCTCCACCCTCCACCCACCCTCCCCGCCACCCTCCCCGCCACCCTCCCCGCCACCCTCCACCCTCCCCGCCACCCTCCACCCTCCACCCTCCCCGCCACCCTCCCCGCCACCCTCCACCCTCCCCACCACCCTCCCTGCCACCCTCCCCTCCGCCCTCCACCCTCCCCTCCGCCCTCCCCGCCACCCTCCACCCTCCACCCACCCTCCCCGCCACCCTCCCCGCCACCCTCCACCCTCCCCGCCACCCACCCCTCCGCCCTCCACCCTCCCCTCCGCCCTCCACCCACCCCTCCGCCCTCCACCCTCCACCCACCCCGCAATCTCCTCTACAAAATACACATTCTCTCCACTTATCGGACATTGTATTAAATGCAAAGATTATTATTTAATATTTTAAACAGCATAAAGTCTTAACAATGTCTTCTCTCCTTGGGGTTCTACCATATGCTGATATCTAAAAATAGCCGCTGGAATCTCAGCGGAGAGACTTAACAAAAAGATTGCTATATTTAGCAATCAGTGTAAAGTGGATTCCCCTGTCTTACTAACAATGCAATACAATTCAGCCAAGGGGCAATGGGGAGGGAAAGGTAGTACTATTTTCTTTTGTGTCCTCTCACCTTCCCCATTTCCTCTCTATTTATCCTGACACTTTTTATCATTATTGAAACAGAACTCCAATTTGCGGTATTTCTTAACTTGATTCCTTAATACGTCACACGGCAGTGTTCCCATCCAGTAACCCGAAGTGCTTTATGCTAACCCACTGGAACTACAGACTAACACGGGGAGATACATGTCAAGCCTAACCATTTTGAGAGCTAGGCCGCAGGATGAAAGGAATTTCATCAAAGAGTGAAGGAAGTAAAATGTTAAAATTTGCAGATGACACAAAACTTGGAAATGTAGTAAATAGTGAGGAGGACAGTAGCAGACTACAGGGGCATATCAATTTGAGGAAGGTTAAGGGAAGATTCAATAAGTGTTCAAAATTATGAGGGATTTTGATAGAGTGGATAGAGAGAAACTGTTTTTTTCTGGCGGGCGGGTAGGTAACTGAGGACACAGACTTAAGATAATTGCCAAAAGAGTCTGAGGCAAGACAAGGAGAATTTTGTTTACAGTCTGGAATGTATTGCCGGCAACGGTGGTGGAAACAGATTCAATAATAGCTTTCAAAAAGCAATTATAGATAGGTATTTGAAAAGGAAAAACTTGCAGAACCAATGGGGTAAGAGAGGGGGAGCGGGACTAGTTGGTAGCTCTTTCAAAGAGCCAGCACAGGCTCAATGGGCCAAATAGCCTTCTTCTGTGCTATACAATTCTATGATTCTATCTATTGCCCCATTGCCCCTTGTAGAGCTGGAACCAACATTGTTGGATAACATACTGAAAATTCGTTCAAAACTTTTATTTTCAGGCACTTCAATCTCAGGAAATTGTAGCCTGATCTGATCATGTTGTTGACATGACCAGAACAAACCCATAAACCTTTTTTTAGCTGACAGTTGGACACAGATGAATTGTTTTGTTGGCAGTGTCTAAAGGGCTAATTGCCTTTCTTGTTTTCCTTGCTGATTACATGTGTTTCAGTGCTGTCATTCCAGATTAAGATATTACATAACTGTGCAACCTGCATTTAGAAGCTGAGAATCAACCTCCAAAGGGGAGCAGAGGGTCTCATAAAGTTTAAGACTTTGTTTGAACGGTTCAATTGAATTGCCGAAAACATTGAAACCATCTTTTCGTCTCTTACACAGAACCTACTATGGAATATTCACTGGAACTTTGCTGTATCAGACACTCTGATAAAAGGCAATATACTGTAAAGTAAATCCATAATTGCAGGAGTCCTGGACACAAAACAATTTCTGTTTATTTCAGTGAAGTGGACGACCATCACAGCATGAGGGCTTTAAGTCAAATTGCTGTGAGACATTCTTTAAGGTTACACACCAAAAAAGTCTAAAATCACTTAACACATAATTACTATCAAGTGGAGTGACTTTTCCTACAGGCAAATAGAATGGCCATTTATATCAGCAAGATCCGACTAACAGCCGTGAGATTACTGACCAATTGGGATGATTGACTGTCATCGACGGTCCCATCGGTCACCCCAAATCCCCTCCACCCTCCCAGTCCCCGACCCCAGCTCGCGTCTGAAACAATGACTGTGCAGTGCCTTGGGACGTCCTCCTGATGTGAAAGGTGCTGTACAAGTGTGATTTTGTTGTTGTTGTTGATGATAGCCAGGACACCAGGAGAAACTTCCTTCTCTTTTTGAATGGGGCCATGGGATATTTCATCCCCATTGTTGGAAGAAAGAGCCATAAGAAACAATTAGAGAAATTAAACCTCTGTAATCAGATGGACCTAATAGAGGTTTTTAAGATTTTAAATGTGATTCTGACATTAAACTCAGAACAATACTTTTGAATGCACTGAAATGACAGATCAAGATGAGAATAACAACAATTTACATTAAATAGCACCTTTCACGTCAGGAGGATGTCTTAAGGAATTCAATATAATTGATTCGTGGGTGTGAGCTGGGTTTGGGAGTTCTGAGGAGAGAAGGGGAACAGTGGCTGAAAGCACCGTTAACACAATAAGTTTTAAAGCAAGTTTCCTATTTGTTGAGTGAAGAGATGGCTGAGGTTGCGGAATGTCACAGACTGAGTCTGGCAGGATTTGAATGAGAAGATGGGAATTTCTGACTCGAACCCTTGAGGGATGGGGAGCCAATGGAGCCAAGCGAGGATGATATGATGATGATGATGATGATGATAGGCTGGAGAGGATACGAACTGTAGAGTTCTGGATAGTCTGCAGCTTGTGTAGAGAGGAGCTGGGGGTATACAGCGAACAGGCATTGGAGTAATTGAGCCTGCACTTGAGGAAGGTATGGATTAGGATCTCAATAGGTTTAAGTGGAGCTAGTGGCAGGAGCCAAGCTAGAAAGGGCCTGGGTGTAAGGTTCAAAGGACAGATGAGCGTTGGTCAAGACACTGAGATTTCACAATGGCATCCATGCAGGATCATACTTTCAGCACTTAAGGTGAGAAGGCTGTAACAACAACAACAAAATTACATTGATAGTGTGCCTTTCACATTGGGAGGACGTCCCGACTTGAAACAGGAGCCATAACAGGAGACGAGGAGGACCGCATCGGTCTTGTTGACATTGAGCTGTAGAGTGTTAGCATTTCAGTGTATGATTTATTGTGCACTTAAAATTTCAAGAAAATAACTAGACGTGTGTTCAGTTACTCAACCGTTGAAACCTCTTACGGTAATGTTCGTCAATATTACTCCATCAACCAGATTCAGCTGCTGCTCAACCTCTACACCAGTAACTAGTAAAACCATTGCTCAGTGTGAAGGGATGTGCGTCTGAGCTGTAAACAGGAATATTGGGGCAATGTTCTCATGCATTTCATGCTGAGATCTGTTGCCAG
Source organism: Hydrolagus colliei (assembly GCA_035084275.1). Classification (NCBI taxonomy): domain Eukaryota; kingdom Metazoa; phylum Chordata; class Chondrichthyes; order Chimaeriformes; family Chimaeridae; genus Hydrolagus; species Hydrolagus colliei. The sequence goes on along the minus strand of CM068744.1, from coordinate 6,377,996 downwards.
TGGCCCATACATAATCCCGTACATATTGAATATTAAATGACTAAATAGTGACTATCCTTCTTGGGTGTGGAGTCAAGCAAGGTCTCCTTCAAACTGAACTGGTGGGACCACAAGCTGCTAATGACAGCCCAGCTAGGCTAGCTCATTGGCAGGATTTAGAAGTGCACACTAGTCACTAGGGGCATGGACTCTTCCCATTTATCTCTCATTAACTCTGCAAGCCAAAGCTTTAATGGGTAGATTGCTAGGGTGTTCCTAGCTGGACAAGAGCAGGCAAGCTTGTCAGACAGCAATATAATAATAATATATATACCAATGATATAATAATCCTTGCATTTGATATAGTGCTTTTCACATCTTATCGACGTCTCAAAGCGCTTCACAGGATATACTGTAAAGTGAATTGACTGTATATTTGTGGGTGAAACGTGGCAACGTAGTACACAGCAGTGTCCCACAAACAGTGGTGGATTGAAATGACCAATTTTTATTATTGTGGTTTTTTTGGAGGGATTATTATTAGGCGTGTGGAGTAAGGAAACTCGCCCAAAGTTTCACCCTGATCTCCCTGGATTCGAACACAGGTCTCACGCTTGTAAGGCGAGTGCTCTAACCACTGAACCACAGGAGCTCCATATCAATGGCAAGCTGTGCAAATTTAGCTCATGAGACTCGAGCAGTACACCAACATATACTCTGAGGTCCCCAAGCGTTGGCTCTTGCCAACCCTGCGCCTAATACTTTCTGTAATTTGGTAAACAGAATGCGTCTCTCCAGGGAGAGAGAGTGAGCATTCAATTGCAGCAATCTATCTCTGACATTTTCTTATGTGGGTGCGTTGGCGTGGTATTCTCAGTTTGATTTGGAAACTCTTAAGAACGGTGATGCATTTCTGAATGTGTCAAACACCCGGCTGACCCATAAAATCGGGTTTCATTTGTTTGAATATACTGTACTTCTTTTCGTTCAGGCCCCTGCACACAAAGACAGACCAGCATTTAATGTGTGAGGAACATGAGGAAGAGAAGATTAATATTTACTGTCTAACCTGTGAGCTTCCCACTTGCTCTATGTGCAAGGTGTTTGGCGCTCACAAAGACTGCGAAGTGGCACCTCTTCAAAGTGTCTACAAACGTCAAAAGGTACGCAGAAAAAAAGTGGTTTCCTTCATATGTATTGTGCCTTAATATTTCAAGTGTGATTTCCAATATTCCGTACAGTTAATATAGCACCTAATCACATTGTTGAGATACCTAGAAGGGCTTCATAGGATTTCACACTGAAGTGCAGTTGTAAGCAAAATTTAGTGAGAAATTTAGTGCTGCTGATTTAATAATGGTGTTTTAGAAGAATTTGTTTGCTGTTTTGTGTTTTAAGTTCAACAAATGTCACTTTTGTCAACATTAACATATACTAGGGGGTCTGCACTGCCTGGACTGTGGAAAACCAGCTTCCACAGTAAGAATACATTTTAAGAAACTCAAAACGTTTAAGAAAAAATGACTTTTTATTAAAAAGTAAATGGTGTGAAGGCTAAAACTGAAAATGTCAGAGCTCTGGTGACTCAGTTGCCTGTAATAGCTGGGATGTAGGCCTGGTAACCCTACCTTGTGATTCTATTGTGATCCTATTCCGCCCCTGGCTCGGTCCCGGGATCTGTTATTGTGAAGCGCTCTGAGACGCTGTCTGGCCTGGAGGGGGCTGTAATAAATGGAAGTTGTTGTTGATTGCAGACTGAGCTCAGTGATGGCATTGCGATGATTGTGGCAGGAAATGACAGAATCCAGACCATTGTTTCTCACCTGGAAGAGATCTGCAAAACCATCGAGGTAAGCACATCCTTGAATTCCTGAACTGAGCCTCCTTTGGATTTATCAGGTGAATCTTACAATTTGTGTTAAGTTAATAGACCTTCCAGGTTTACAATGCCTCGGTTTACACAACTTCACTGTATGAAAGACCACTGCTCTCTTTGTCCTTGTCTTTACTAAGTGTAGCGAAGCAGATATTTAGGATCTGAAAACATTTAAGATAAAGAATCACCTTAAATCTGCATGAAATGGATATACAAATGACATATAAATAGCGTTTTTCACTTTGGTGAGATGCTCAATGTGCTTCTCTGGGACCCACTTCCCACTTTCAACACCAAACTCCCTTTCCATCATTTTAAGATAGGTTAGCGATCGATTTTGTGTGGGTTAGTTAAAGGACATGAAGCAACATTCACAGAGATATCAATACCGGTTAGGGCAGTTTAAACTTCCTATGGATGCAATATATGGATGCATTTCATTCAATTTGAAAGGCATATAGCATTCCGCTTCTATACAACAAAAGGTTTTTCATTTACATTTTCAGTGTAGTCTAAAAACAGAAAATGCAATACTTTCAAAAAAAAAAAAATCTGCAGCCCTCAAAATATTCCAGAAATGGGATTCCCCATTTTAAAGCTTTGCAGCCTGTGGACTCAGGGACAGCCCATTATGTCACTGTACCTGATAGTGTTCTGCCAAAGATTATGGTTTGAGGATTAAAGTTTAAAGAGAATCTGTAACAGAAAAAAAACATTTTTCGTCACAGAAGCTCCAAAGATTAGTAATGATGCAACAACAATGACAATCCTTGCATTTGATATTGTGCCTGATTATGTTGTTAAGATGCCTCAAAGTGCTTCATAGAATATACTGTAAAGTGAATTGTCTGCGGTAGCCAATTGCATCCCACAGCGTCCCACAAACAGGCGTGGATTGAGTGACCACATATTTGGGGGGTGTGGGGGGTGGGGAGAGATTACTACCACTGGAAACAACTGGGTTCCTACTTACTGCAAGGTAAACAGAGGCAAGAAAACTTACCTATGGCTTTGCCCTGCCCAGGAGTCGAACCCGGGTTCCTCATGCATCTGAGGAAAGTGCTTTAACTACTCTATGGGACACCGGCTTTTAATTGCAACTCACAAAGCTATGCTTAGAAACTCCCATCCTCAACTTTCAGATCTCCTCCCAACCTTCCTCTTTGACCGTGCCTACGGTCACCTCCGCCCCTCTTCTCGGCTCGACTTCAAGCCCTGCCGCTGCTAAACACTGTGAGGTGCTTACCCACTTGAAGGTCGCTATCAAAATGAAACTTGTTATTGTAATAATGGTTAGGTTGGGTTGTGATGTGATATGTTCTAGAGCTGGTTAGAGATGTTGATGTTTATATGACTAGCTGGCTCAAGCATAGTACAGTTATTTTAGTCAATGATTAAATGCAATGGGAATTAATTCCATAACTAAGTATTGCTTGTGTCAACCACAACAACAACCTGCTATTGTATAATCCCATTTATGCAGAGGAGTGTCTCAAAATGCTTTACATTGGAGGATCCTGACGCCAAGCTGGTGGGGAGGGGGGGCGATGGGGGGGTGGCAGTCTGCATGGTCAAAGAGAAAGGCCTTCAAGTGTGATCTATAAAAAGGGGAAGGAGAGAGCAAGGTGGAACGGTTGAGGAGTTTGGGAGTTCCAAAGTTTTGGCGAAAAGCACGGTCACTGATGGTAGAGCAGTGGGGACGAGGGACAAGAAGGAAGCTGGAGGCCACAGGTGGTGGAGTGGGGAGTGATCAGCTCAGACGGGTTGGGAGGTGCCAGGGTGTGAATGAATTTGTAGACAAGTGAGAGGATCTTGAAGTCAATCCGTTCTGTGACAGGGATCCAATAGATCCTGGCGATGATTGGTGTGATAGATGTCTGGAATTTGGGGTAGGTAAGCGTACAGGTTATGGAGTTCTGAATTAGTTGGATTTTGTGAATAGTGGAGCTAGTGAGACCGGCGAGGAGGGCATTGTGATAGTCAAGGTGGGAAATGATGAAAAGCATGGACAAGGATTTTGTCCTTGTTGCATTGGGTGTGAGGTATGGTCAGAGCTGCCCAATGTGACAAGGATGGAGGAAAGCTGCTTAGGCACCTTATGTGAGGCAAGTCTCTTAAAATGCCTCTTGAAATATCCTATGTCTCCTAGAATCTTCTAAACACGTCTATCTTTTTTTAAATTGTTAAAAACACTTCGAATCATCTGGTTTATCCGGCTGCATTGGTACATTTGTCAATATGGAAGGTCCAATTTTGATCTAGAAATTTTCATAACTGAACACCTTTGAGAGGTGCTGGACACAGTATTACAGACCAGAGCTGGGGATAGGGGTTAGGGAGGGTGGAGGCAGGGGGGGAGGAGGTTGATCGAAAGTACGGTCGAGCACAGTACTGCATATGCTTTGGATCATGTAGTTTGTACGATTGCATTCAACAGATACAGTATTACTTTACAAAATATTTACTTGCACCAGTACACTGCTTGCGAAATGGATTTAATTATAGCTGTGTCCTGAACTGAGATGCAGTTCCCTGATCCAGTTGCTGTTCAGTTCCCTTACTTTAACCCTTTATCATCAACATACAGGCAATGGTTGAGTTATAACCATTAATTTGCAGCTGTTTATATTTAAACACTTCATTTTATTTGTATACGTGGTTATTATCAACGGCACGTATGTTGTGTGGCTTGCTATATTTAGCAGTGTTATTTATGTGTTTTAATTAGTTTTATATGTGTGTGTTTAACATCACAGGTAAAACAGAAGCAGAAAGCTGTATAATACAGTGCCATTACAGTAGAATATTTTTCTCACCTGATAATGTGATTCAGCAATGGGTGGTATGCTACGGCAGCCAGGAATGACATACTTTACAATATAGCTCTTGCCAACCTGCCCACAGATATTCCTCAGGATCTGTCCATTCAGAGGAAACGATATACATTCCACTCCAGTCACAGGGAACTTTCCATGTGCGGGTGGGAATACATATGTGGAACTCTCAGCTTGGTTTGTGAGGCGATCGGTTTCCGAATGTGTCGGACACCCAGATGTGTCTAAAAGCGAAACCCTCCCGCCTTCTCATTTGTGAAGCTTTCTTTTTTAATGGAAGGAACTTAATATGTGCATTATTTTAATCCAGACCCAGAGGAACACACATCCAGGAAACGGTTGTCATGATTTAAACTCTGCCTTTTGTACCTTACACCCATGATTTGAACCATCAGCGAGAAGCAAATTCCAATGTCATTTTTTGCAGGATAACAGCAGAAGGCAGAAAGAGCTGCTTTGTGAAAAGTTTGATGCTCTGTACGCTATTCTGGAAGAAAGGAAGAAGGACATGGTTCAGTGCGTTACACGTGAGCAGGAGGAAAAAGTTCAGTACGTTCGATCTCTGATGAGGCAGCACGGAGATCATCTAGAGGTAGCCAGCAAACTGGTGGAAACTGCACTGCAGTCTATGGAGGAACCCCAGATGGCATTGTTCCTGCAGGTCTGTACATATCCTCTCCTGCTCAGTTTGTTGTATGAACTTTATATCTTTCTCGTTGTCTTTACACTGAAGGTCATTTCATGCTTTTCTTCTGTTCGCAGAATACAAAGCAGCTGATTAAAAAGTAAGTATGTTCTTCAATTAAAAATGCATCTTTGGAGTCTAGCTTGCGGAATTCCTTACCAAGTTTCCTAAATAAGTTTTCCCATTGAAATTTCCCGCTACCCTCAATCTCCGACCCTATTTGGACTCCCCTCTGTCTCTGTGAAGCACTTTGAGACATTTCATATCTAAGTGAAAGATATTGTATAGGACAAATTAATGTTGTTATTTTAACACCAGAGATAGCAGTAAACCTTCATATTACTGAAGTTATTAATGAAATATTGTGTTGAATTGTTTTTCTTATTTATTGAAATATTTATTTCACCCTATTATTTCACCTCCAGTCCCACAAAAACATGTCAACATTAGATAGATGTGATACAGAAATGGAAACAATGGTGTCTGTACCCCAGATAAGAGATGCTCTTCGCTATGTCTGAGACATTGTCCTAAAACTCATGCATTTAATTTACCCCATCTGCTCAGTATTGCTGCAAACCCCAGGTGAATTTGTGTAGATTTTAACTGATGCTTCAACTCTGAGCAGTCATGATAATAATTTGGTCATTTCAATTCACCACTGTTTGCGGGACACTGCTGTGCACGATTGGCTGCCGCGTTTCGCCCACAAATATACAGTGAATTCACTTTACAGTATATTCCGTGAAGCGCTTTAAGACGCCTAGCAGACGTGAAAAGCACTATATCAAATGCGAGGAATATTATCATTATTAATCAGGGCTAACTCTGGTACAAATTAAAGTCAAAACATATGAAGGAAACTTCTTTAAAGAAACAGTCAATGCTGAATGCCAATCTGTCTGTTATTACTTTATTGTAATCTTTTAGAATTACTGAGACATCAAAAGCTGCCCAGATGGAGAGAACAGAGCCTGGATATGAAAACATGGATCATTTTGTGGTCAATCTTGGAAAAGCAGAACAGATGTTACAGAGGATAAATTTTCAGTCAGGTACTTTCTGCATAAAGAAAAATGTTATGACATTGATAATTATTATTCTGATAATATTATATTACCGTCATAATTTCTTGATTATTGCTATTACTGTTCAAGTTATTTCACTTCAGCGGGCAATTTGGTTTTCCAAACACTTAGCTACATTTGATGATAAGCTGGCAAATGAAATGCAAATGTGTAGAAGCGGCCCTTTAGGTGAGGAAACCAGGCTCATCCACACGCCTATCCACACAGCGCTTTGGGACGTCCTCCCGACGTGAAAGGCGCGATACAAATGGAATTTGTTGTTGTTGGTACAATGTCAATGATCCCATTACGATATTTGCATTTGAGTTTCCTATGAGATTATAACTGGATTCTTGGTTACATTCATTCAATCCATCTGGTTATCTTGCTTGCTCAGTGGAATATTTTTCTTTTTGGCAAATCTACAGTCATGATTATGATTGAAGAGGCCGTGGATTTTCAGTCAGGATCTTGCATATCAACAGTTGCTGTGGGATGCCATGAAGTAAAAAGATTTCTGTTTGCAATTTCTGATATAGGCTGTTGAAATAGGCATGGAAGGGAATAGAGGTTGTGTGAGAAGATGTTATCCAGCAAGTCTCTCCCTCTCACATCTCCCAGTCACTTATGGAGCACCAACTCTTTATTGGGTTATAGGTTGGCAGCCTAATGTTTTTTTTAAAAAATCATGAGGGATACGTTTTAATGATAGTCCAGCACCCTGCAAATGGGATCTGTGATCACTGAGCGAATTCAGAAGAGTACTATTCATCGCATTTGATATTGAACCTAAAACGCAAAACGTCTCAAAGCACTTTCCAGGTGATATGCTGCCAAGTGTAGTGACTGTGTTTTTGTTGGCAAATAAGGCAGTCAATTTGCACACAGCAATTTGCAAACAGCCATGAAGCGAATGATCAATTTTATCTGGAGAACTGTTGAACAGGACACATGGAAAAAAATCCCTTCTGCTTGCGAATTAGTATCATGTGATCTTAAACATCCATCTAAACCTTACCCCGTGTGAAGGACGACATCTCTGAAATTGACAGATTTCCTATGAATAAAGGGATTAAGAGATATGGGGAAAAGGCAGGCAGGTGGAGTTAGATTAGAAGATCAGCCATGATCTTATTGAATGGCGGGGCAGGCTCAAGGGGTTGAATGGCCTATTCCTTATTCTTATGTTCTCTGACAATGCATGGATTCCTCAGCAAAGACTGTAAACTCATTATTGGCCCAATATGGGGTGTAAACCCACAACCTTATGACTCAGAGGTGAATGTTACCAATTTAGCCAAACTGAAAGTTTCCAATGCAGCACTGATTTTGCAGCAATGTAGTAAATGTCACCTAGACGGCAGTGTGCTGCCTCCTGGGGGATATCATGTTCATCTCAAGAAGTAGAAGCCACAGCTGACGCTGGCGATAATCAGCTTTACTGGCTGCCAGTCAGCCTACTTTCATCCATCATTTGTTTACTCAATGTCGTGGACTTGGTCTCGATAAGTCCAGTGCTGTGGCATGATTTTAAGTTATTACGAAATTCAAAAATAGGTTTAAAAATGGGGAGAATAAACCCAGGAATGTGTAAACACGTTCGGTTTTCCTACCATTTTCTGAATCCCGTTCCTTTCCTTGATCCCAGTGTTGTGGGGAAATGCTGTGTGAGATAGTGAGCTGGTCACTGCGCGTTTTTTCATACAGTACAAAGCCGGCAGTGGCAACAACAACAACAACAACAACAACAATAACAAAATTACATTTATATAGTGTCTTTCACGTCAGGAGCTGTAGGCAAGAACATGGATGATATATTTCAACATCCAACAGAATGCTAAAGGTGATAATAAGTAGAAATGTAGAAATCCTGCAGGTCAAGATATCTGTAAGAAGGCTGTTTATCCACTCATTCTGATTAATGAGTTCATTTTAAAATTTACGTGTCATCTCTGGGTGTTAATTCCAGCCAATGAATGAACCGGGAACAACAAACCATAACCTTGCAACTTGATGGAAGCAAACAAGATCTGTTTCCTAATTTAACATTCCAGGATCTGGAACTCTCTGCCTCAATCCTTCTGCCTTCACGCCTCCTTGTCCATCTCCAGATCACACTTTGGTCACCTCCCCTCTATCTTTTGGCTCAGCGCCAAGCTCCACCACTGTTAAGTGCTCTGAGACACAACCATGTGTGAAAGGTGAGGCATGTTGGTTTGTTGCCAACCAACTCCGCGCACACCTCTCCTTCCACTCCCTTTTCAAACCTCTCCTGTCCGGCTTCCGCCCTGCCCGCAGTACAGAGAATACGCTTGTGAAAGTCACAAACTATGTGACCAGGGCTCCCTGTGCCTCCTTGTCTTCCTGGACCTCTACTGCTTTCGACACAGTCGATCATGCCATCCTCCCCCACCGCCTGTCCTCTGTCATCCACCTCAGTGGGATTGCACTTGCCTGGTTCGAGTCCTATCTCACAAAACGCCAAACGGCTTTTCCTCCCGCTCTCACCCAATTACCTGCGGGGTACTCCAAGGATCCATCCTTGGCCCCCCCTGTTCCTAGAGGCACTATATTAATCAAGTTGTTGTTCCAATGTTTAAGACTCTCCTGTTATGATGATGCAGAACTAAGTTCTGGAAGTTTAATTGAATGAGTCTTTTTTCTAATAATCACGAACAATTACCTTCAAATCTTGACAAGATGTCTTCCTGAATTGGACCTGGCCCTGTTTATTTTCATTCACAGACTATCACAGAAATAAGATTCTCACTATTCAAAAAGAGAAGAGAGTTTCTTCTGGTGTCCAGAAGAAATAAACTCATCAGTAAAGTTGGTTGTTCATTTCATGGCTGTTTGTGGGACATTGCTATGTGCAAATTGGCTGCCTCGTTCATCTAGAACATAATACAGTACATCCTATGAAATGCTTTGAGACATCTTGATGATGCGATAACTTGTCATATCAAATCCAAGGCTAGTCACGTGTTGTATTATTATAAACGCAAAATTTAATCTACATTCACTGTCCCATGGGTAACCAGTTCAGATTTAACTGTAGAACAATGCTTTGTGCAATGCAATTTGCTGCATCTAATTTTGAGAGGGCTGAGCACAAGCTCAATGTATTGAACTGAAAGACATGTTTCCAGTAAATTTACTTAATGAGTATCTAAGTGAAGGGCCGAGGGCCATAGTCCAGCAGACCATTAGAGATGAACGAGAAATAAGATGAAACAAAATCACAAAAGAGGTTCTGATGAAGAAAGCCCTTCAACCCATTTAATTTCAACCCTCGAGAAAATCTGCCCAATATCGTCAATAATTCTTGGTGTCTGTCCTAGTATTACCTGTTGCAACTCTGAACCTTTATCCTCATGTTGTACAGTTTCAAGTCAACCAAAGTGTTGTTTTGGATTCAGTCTTTTCTGAACTCATTTGCAGTGCTGGGGATAAACTACACTGTTGAAAATTCTGTCTTTCGGATGAGACTTTAACCGAGGCCTTGACTGCTTGATCAGGAGGATATTAAAGATCCTCTGATACTATTCAAAAAGAAAAGGGAGGGCCCTGGCCAACAATCTCCAAAATAATAAGTGACAATTCACTCTGTAGCTGTTTGTAGCATATCGCTGAGTGCAAATTGGCTGCCGTGTGTGTCTACAAAACACATAGGAAAGGAATAATAATAATAATCCTTGCATTTGATATAGCGCTTTTCATGTCTTCTAGATCCCTCAAAGCGCTTCACAGAATATACCGTAAAGTGAATTGATTGTATATTTGTGGGCAAATCGCGGCAGCCAATTGCGCACAGCAGTGTCCCACAAACAGTCATGGATTGAAATGACCAATTTTATTATTGTTCTTTGGTGAGGGACTATTATCAGGCGTGTGGAGTAAGGAAACTTGCCCAATGTTTTACCCTGCTGGGAATCGAATCCAGGTGTCTCCCTTGCAAGGCGAGCGAACCACTGAACTACTGGACTTCAATAGTTAGAACTGGAGATATTTTGCTAAGCAACAGAAAATCTTTTTGTAAACTAAATAGGTAAGGATTATTAGAATTGATAAATTGATCAAATAAATCACTATCACAATTACTGCAGAGAATTAACAAGATCAATACACACAAACAAACCACATGTATACAAGAGGATTCTGTTATAGTTGGCATTTGGGATTTATAAAATTCCAACGAACCGTATAATGGGTCACAACCAACATCAACAAAATCAAGACCAGTGGTGTTTGTTCACTGTGCATGTGTACAAAAAGTCAGCTGCCTGCTCTCACAATGCGCTCTGCTCTATTGGTACACAGTAGCTTCAAATTACATTGTTGGACTTCAAAAGGTGTCATTGTACAGTACTTTAATCCCCATTTTTGAGCTGACAGGATTCAGAGCACAATTTGAAGGTACGGAGAAGCTATTTCATCCGGTGGGGGAATCCAAAACAAGGGTGCAGAGCCTTAAAATTAGAACAGGCTATAAGAGTAAAATCAGGAAGCACTTTTACAACAACAAAATCACATTTATATAGCTCTCAGTTAAATCTGCAAATTCTCTCCTCCAAAAGGCATTGGATACTAGATCCATCCACACCTTCAAGAGTGAGGTTGATAGATTTTTGGTAGCTCAGGTTATTAAGGAGTATGGGGAGAAAGCACAAAATTGGAATTGAAAGGAATAGTTGAGGTGCAGATCAATTACGATCTACAAAAACAACAACAGTAACAACTTTGATTTATATAGCGCTCTCCACGCCGGACGGCGATCTAGTTAAATGGATGAATGGGCTCAAAGGGCTGAATGGTTCTATGTGGTTGCCACCTACATATTCGATTCACCTTGTATTGTGAATGTTACATTGTCAAAAATCATCATGATCTGCTTCGTTCCACGTTTCAAAGTTCCATTTAGTCACAAATGCCTCTCCATACATATCTTTATATCTGTATATCTTTTTGCCAATAGGGTGATCAAATTCTTCCACTCAATCACTGTGCCTTCTCTTCACAGTCGATGAATTAGCCTGATAGATTTCCCATAAACTCAAACCCTGGTTTAAGTCTGTTCTCCCGCAAAAGGTGGATGAAACGATCCAATTTTGTAAAGTTGTACCAAAGTTTGCCATTCATCTCTTTGGCTGTGAATACAACCTTAACCCATATGCAATGGGTTTCATATGACTTCCATAACATGAGATAAGGAAATGAATACCTAATGAATTTGAACGCAGTTTCCAGAAGTGAATGGACAGTAACGTCTTGTACTGTAATAGAGTGTAATCTTTAAAAGTTATGCATTTGTACTCGGCTGGTCTAAAATAACCGTGCTGATAGATGTAAACAGGCAGCTTTCACTGACCCCATGACATGTGCTGGGTATAAGGTGATAATGATATCTGAACTTCTGTGTTTCAGCTCTTCAAGTAAGTAGTTTAAGAGGTTTGGTTGCCGCAGTAAAAGTACTTATCTAACAGCTTTTATTTCTATACAATATAGCGCCATTCATATGCATGGAGTCTCAGAGCACTGAAATAATTGAGAAGTGGAGATGACCACAACAATAGGTGGTAACAATCTTAGAATAGGAATAGATTAGATAGGAATTTGTGCTTTGAGTACACATAATAATATATTATATTAGTATCCCTCTATCACTGTACCACTCCCTTAGTAGGCCAGTCAATATACTGTTAAATATTCGCTTAGAATGTTATAAAGTTACTGACTGAGAAGTTTTAGGAAGAAATTAGTCAAGTAAGGATCAGATCCTATACCATTAATGTTCTTTCTCCTGCTTTCGCTGTCAACTTCCTTGGGACAGCCTCCCGACATGAAAGGCACTGTACAAATGTGATTTTGTTGTTGTTATTTTGTTGTAAAGATTACCAGGGTGAAGACGAGGAAGAAATCGAGGAAGAAGAGATTGAGGAAGTTGGAGCGGGTGAAGAGGAAGCAGAACCCACTGATGGTGAGCAACCAAAACCACAAGCTGCTGGGCCTTCATCGTCATCACCATCATCACCACCATCTTCATCTCATTTCCCATCATCAAATCCCAACCCGATGGGTGCACAAGAGACCAATCCCTCTGGGGAAAGTGAATCTTTCTTCAGTTGGGTTAAATGAGGTATACAGTACGTTTAAGTTTTTAACGCCTTTATTTGCATTCTTGTGGAGTGTGCGACAAACAATAGATGAGATTGTCATATAGGGTTAATTATAGGTTGGCTGTGTAGGTTTTTTTGTTTTGGGGCAGTGTCAATCACTGAGAGACTGATACCTGATGAATTTTAACCCAGTGAGTGTGAAATATTTCTATGCCCTTCAGGGTATAAATAACAATTCATTGTAAACCGATAGATTACACTAATAATCTATCGGTTTATTATTTTAAAAAATTTAAAATATTGACGAGGAGGAGAAAGGCCTTTCTCCTCCTCATCAATTGCCTTTTAGTTAGGTACACCTGAACAACGCTGGCAACAATGTTCGCATTGGGGAAAATAACTAGGATTCCAGAAGAGGATTTAAACTAATGTGGCACAGGGGTGGGAAGAAATCATGTGGAGTGTGTGACAAACATGTGGAGTGTGTGACAATGTTTGTCGCACACTCCATATGAGAGTGAGTGGTGGGAGATAGGAAACAAAATAACCTTGTCTTACGTGGCTTATAAATACCAGCATGGACTGCTTGGACTGAATGGACTGTTTCCATGCTGTACATTCTTTGTAAATCTTTGTATTCCTTTGATTAATTCTGCCTACATTTGTTCTAGACAATGTCAAAAGTCTGACAGAATATTTTGAATGTATCAACGATGCCTTTGTGGGACTCATGGTTTGGAGATGCTAATGAATTCAATACCGATGATTCCAAATGTGTAAACTATTCCCATGACTGAATTACGTCATCGTAAAGCCTAGTCATCCCACTTATATTCAAATCTACAATATTGTCACACACAAAATAATCAGTTGAATGGCCTCCTACTGTGTCATTCTGTGTTTTCTCTGCAAGAGAAAAAGTTGAGAGGAGGCTTGATAGAGATTGTTTTTAAATGAAGAGGGATTTTGCTAAAGTAAACAGGAAGAGATTATTGCCACTGTTTGGTGAGTCAGTAAATAGAAGGCATAGATTTAAAGTTATTACTAAAAGAGCAAAGGGAGAGGTTAGGACCTTGCCCTACCTCCACCCTCTCCGTTAATCCTTAAAAGCCTCTCCCTCCCAACATGCCCCACTTTTCCTTTCTCCATAGATGCTGCCTGACCTGCTGAGTGTTCCCAGTGACTCCTGTTTTTGTATCAGGTTTCCAGCATCTGCAGTATTTTGTGGTTTTTTTTGAGAGTTTAGGAGAATGGTTCTACACATAGAGGTTTGTTATCACATGGAATAACCTACCTAGAAGAATGTTTGAGACAGAATCCATACTGGATTTTAAGCGGCAGTTAAATAAATCTCAGACAAATATCTGAAAAGGAGAAATATGAAAGGCGATGGGGGAAAATAGCATGAAAATGGCTAACTGGAAAACTCATTGAGAGAGCCAGCACAGACACTTAGGCTGCATGGCTTCATTTTGTACTATAAATTTCTATGGTTCTTCATTAAGGAAGATTTTGCCTGTTGGTGGAAAGAACTGATTTGCCTTCTGAAGTGCTCTTTCTCTCTTATCTTCTTATCATGTAAAGATGAGGTGTCCAATCGGGTTTCTGTGCTGTCTCTGATCAAAGTGACACATGACAGTCTGTTCATTTGCAACCAGGGCTCCCTCTGTCTACTCATCCTCCTTGATCTCTCTGCTGCCTTCAACACCGTTGACCACTCTATCCTCATCCATCTCCTCTATTCTCACCTCAACCTTCTTGGTTCTGTCCTTGAATAGTTCAAATCATTCCATTTATACTGCCTTCACTTCAACTCTACAAATGGTTTCTCCTCCAGCCCCCTCACAGTCTCATGTACCTCAGGGCTCCTTCATTCGTTCCCTCCTCTTCAATATCTACATGCTCCCCCTTGGTGACATCAGCTGTAGACATGGGATCAACTTCCACATGTATGTGGATGACACCCAACTGTATCTCTCTTCCTCCACCCAGGACTCTAGACCACTGTTGTCCTGACAGAATGTCCTTGCCCTGTCCTTCCATGATCTCTGCAAGATCGTCCGGCTCTGCCATCATCTCACACAGCAGGCCGCCAAAGACCCTCATGCTCACATTCATAACACCCAGGCTTGACTACACAAAATCCTTGCTTGTCGGCCTCCCCAACCTCCCCTCCATAGGCTGTAGATCACCAAGAATTCCGCAGTCCATGTACTTTCCCGCACCAGGCTCCGTGACTCCATCATCCCCATAATCACCCAACTTCACTGGCTTCCCATCACAAAGAAGGTACAGTTTAAGATCCTGGCCCTCATCTTCAAAGCCTTCCATGGCCTTGCTTCCCCCTACCTCTGCGACTTCCTAACCCCCTAACATCCTGCCTGATCGCTCCACTCAGTGAGCTCCAGCCTACTTCAGGTCCCTTGCCTCGCTCACCCCACCATTGGCAGGCGGGCCTTCTGCTATTCTGCCCCCAGCCTCTACATTTTGATATAAGGCTTTTCACATCTTATCGACATCTCAAAGTGCTTCACAGAATATACTGAAAAGTGAATTGACTGTATATTTGTGGGAGAAAATGTAATTTAGTTAATGATGGTTTCCCTCCTCGGTCACCCTGAAATTTGCAGTTGTACAATTGAGTGACCAAATTGTTGTGAATTTACAATTTACAGTCAACTCAGCCTCAGCCAAGATAATACCACCACAACTATTTTGTGCATTCTTCCTCAGTTTGTTCTGTGATATGAGAACCCACGGTTCTGTCAGTCTGGGAATGATTAAAATATTAGTTCCCAGACTCCCAAACTATTGAATAATCTTCTATTGTGCTGTTTTCGCTTTACTTGATTTGTTCATTTCTTTTTACCATTTGATTTCCCATCTTCTGCCTCTGTTTTATATCATCTGATTCTGATCAATTTTACCTGGCAGCAGTCTTATTTCCCCTTGCCGTTCCTGAATTCCTCTGTTAGCTTTACTTTTTAGCAGAAGTAGAATGATGGAAATATTGTGCCATAAATCAAACCTCTGAGCTATTTCATGTGATGAGAGAAAGAGAGGTATTACTGGGACATTCTGTACATTGTATGTATGTACCATCATTATTTCTCATATCAGGACAAAATCCTTTCCGCAGGGCATCCGAAAACCGTGAACAGATTCTGCTTTCTCCTCTTGTGTGTAATATACTGTGGCTTGTGTACTGTAGACTTGATGAATAGTGTAGAATATGATGCCTCAACTATCAGTATATGCTTATTGTGGAGTCCTGTAGCTCAGAGGTTAGAGCACTCGCCTTACAAGCGTGAGACCTGAGTTTAAATCCAGGCAGGTCAGGGCAAAACCTTGGGCAAGTTTCCTTACTCCACATGCCTAGTAATAATCTGTCCAAAAAAATAATAAATTGGTCATTTCAATCCATGACTGTTTGTGGGACACTGCTGTGCGCAATTGGCTGCCACATTTCTCCGACAACTACAGTCAATTCACTTTACAGTTTATTCTGTGATTAACAGATGTCTAGAAGACGTGAAAAGCACTATATCAAATGCAAGGATTATTATTATTGTTAATAATACATTGCAGTTAATTAAAAGGGAACCTCATGACTTCAAATAACAATATTTTAACCTAATGACAGTAAGGGACGCAAAGGTAGGATTTTATTATCGTGTACAAATTTTTTATTTCTCCAGTCATGTATGTTTGTTTTTGTTAAACTGGGTATCTGACACACATGGAAACCCATCGCCATGCTTATGAGCCTCAAAACCAAACTATATATGAGTTCCATATATGAATTGTTATCGTTTGACTACAGACACTTTTCCTATTACATCTCCAACCAGAACAGGAGTTTCCAACTTGTCGATCACCACTAGGCGGCGTCTCACCCATGCTCAACAAAACCAAGAGGAAGCTGCGATATTTACCACGGAATAAACATTAAAGTTTATATTATTATTTTGAGATGCATGAAATACTTTGTGCTTTGTTTTCAATTGGACCCAATAACTACACATTTCTCTCACTTCTTCCTCTTGTGTTGTTTTTTTATTAATGTTTTTTTTATCAATGAACCATTAATTACCGGTTGGATACCCCTGAACTAGAAGCACCTTATCCATTAGGATTTGAGCCTTTAGAGTTAACAGAAGCTCCCTAGCTCAGGAGTTGGATGACTGAGAGCACCACAGAGCATGGATTTGCTTGTGTTATTTCATTGCGTGGTGCAATACCTCACTTTGGAGCCAGCTCAACTTTATAGAGAACCCTTCTTACCAACTTCCCAGGATAGTGTGTGTTTCTCTCAAGAATCAGTAATCAGAAAATGTGTCTTCAGAATCAAATTCTGGTAACATTTAGAGTGGTTCTCTAAAGTTGGCACCTTTGATCTGTAACAAAGCTTCCCATATTACTCATTGTTCAGCATGTGGAACTATAGAAACATTTGACCAAAGTTGGAGGCTATTTGATCCATTAGTTAATAAATGGATCTTGTATGTGGCATGACCTCAGTTCAAGAATGGATCCAAAGGGTATGATCTCCCAACAATCCAGCTCTTTCCCAGCACTGAGAAAACCACAGCAACATCTTGCTTTCGTATAATGCCTTCACCTGGACCAACATCTGGTATCGTAGAGTTTGACCCCTAAACTGAGGAGAAAGGAGATACGGTCTAAGAGGAAAATCAGAGGCGATTTGAAGATGGTAGAGAGGGGCCCGGTGGAAGGATTCGGGGTTCAGGCATATTGGCTTGTAGCTCTGCCAATGGTGAAGTGGAGAGTTCTAGACTAGGTTATGGCCCTAGACTGATTCTGAGGCAGAGACTGAGACAAAGGTTTGAGTGCTACCGACTCGGCCAAGCCGAGATACTATTATTAGTATCTAGAAAAATGAGTCCTTCATATGTCTCATTTTAGGTTATTTGCAACTCATATTAGGTGATTTGTTTTCGTATCCTACAGCACTGTCCTGTTTGAATACATTTTGTTAAATACAAACTAGAGGAGGCGTCATAGAATCTGAGGAGAATAATATTTTAATTAGTCCTTCAATGAGCCTAACAACAACAACAACAACAAATTTCATTTATAGAACATCGAATGAGTTGCTCATTTCCATTTTACTCTCTCAAACCTGCCTCGAGATTAGTTATTTTAATTGTGTCTAACCAGATGCAGTTGTGTTTTATTTTAAATGTTCCTGTTCAGTGTAATTTTGTCCCTTTTTCCAGCTGTTTGGTTCCAAAAGATTTGTAGCAGATGCTACATAGCATGGTTGACAGAAAATGTTCTTGCGTTCTTCCTTCGGAGAGAGGATGCCATGTTTCAGCTGAGCATGTACACACCAATGCATTTTGCAACAGATATGTCATATTTCTACTTTTTCTCTATAGGACAATACTGAAATTAAATTAACGAAGAGGACAAACGCACAAAACAACCCACGTACAGTACTGCGTATCAAATAAGATTTACCATTGACCTACAGAACACTTATACAAGATTGCAAACTAATTATTCAAAGTTTTCTTTTGTTTTTGTTCATTAATTACACCTGTGTGAAGTAAGTTAATAATAGTGAGGTTGTTTTTCAATTAGACCAAACACTGTACTTTTATATGTTTTCAGTAGTGTCAGTAATTGTTCATTGAAACACTGCCATTTCTGGTGAAATCATGTATTGAGGTTTTCATATAGGATAAAGTAATTTTTCATTAGAAATTAGTTGTTTGGAACAATCCTTTTAAGTATTGTGAGGTTTATGCATAGCTCATTCTAATACTTGAGGCTTAGAATTTTAAGAAGTTTCTTCCTATTTGTGAGCATGTGTGTGTGCTATGGATTATTTCCCCATAACTATTATTTAATGGATAATAGAATCTAAATCTTGAAGTCATAAGATGTTTGGAGACATTTTGTGAAGCCAAAGTATAATGTGTTAATACAGTGCGATAACTGAGTATGATCCAATTTCTGTCGAAAGTCAAAAATAGTCAATTTGCTATTGCATACTAAGATTCCCAAATTCCTAACGTTGCATTGCAGAATGAGGAAGTGCTCAAGAGAGAGATGGAGAGAGGAAGAGAAATGTGTATTTGATACATTTCTTAGTCTTCATAGACTTTATTGATTCATGGATGATGCTTTCCTGAAGTGATCTTTATGTGTGCCTTTAAAATAAAAAATATATAATACCTAGCGCTCATTGTTAAATGTGTCTATTTGGCAAACTTGTTCTGTTCAGGAAGAAGAGACAGAAACAACACATATTATTTTGGTCATGTTATTGTCATGTGTAAGTAACAGAATGTTGCATTGCAATGTGATTCAAATTGTTTAATCCACAAGCACACATCCACTTCATGGTAAACGCAAAGATTATTATTATTTCATGAATAAAAGGCTTTTATAATCTTTTCTCATCAAGACAATGCAATGATACATATTTACAATGAACCTACTAGTATAATGTATCAACTGTAACTGCAGAAATACCTTGTTTGTTCTACATTGCACATTTAGTTAGTTGTTCTACATTGCACATCTGGTTTATAATAATCCTTGCATTTTGATATAGTGCTTTTCATGTCTTCTAGACGTCTCAAAACGCTTCACAGAATATACTGTAAAGTGAATTGACTGTATATTTGAGGGTGAAACGTGGCAGCCAATTGCACACAGCAGTGCCCCACAAACAGTCGTGGGTTGAAGTGACCAATTCTTTTTTTGGGAAGGATTTTATTGGGCGTGTGGAATAAGGAAACTTGCCCAAGGTTTCGCCCTGACCTGCCTGGAATTGAACCCAGGTCTCACACTTGTAAGGCAAGTGCTCTAACCACTGAGCTACAGGACTCCTGTAGTTATTGCAAAATTTAAAAAAACTCCAATAATATCCATGTTAGTCTTAACATCTGATCGATGCCATACTGATTAATCCTTTCCAGCTCTCACTCACGTTCATTCGTTTTTAGCACCATAAATAATCTCTATTGAACATAGCAATAAATTCACACAGTTGTGTCTTCAAAAAAGGGTCCTGTATATGGCTCCCTCATGCAACTGTTCCCATCATCAATCCCAATATTAAACAAAATGCTAGCTACTCTGATCATGTGATTGTTAAGGTTTCAATTTCAATCCATTTACTTGACTAATCTATAGAATTTGGCTAAACAAAGCATTGAGTCAACAGAATGCTTTTAAATAATCTTTATTACAAAATATAAATGACAAAAAACATTTATTTCGTGCTAAACAACTACTTTGTGAATATTCTATTTATTAGGGTCATCTTTGAATAGAACATCTCAGATTGTTACAGTGATGTTGTATAAGACAGATTTGATTAGTGCCTTTTGTGCCACATGATGAATCTGCAAGGCTCAACACTCCATTGGACCACAGAATGAAACTGTTACACTGTGAGACTCTAGACACACACGTCACTTGCCAAGCATGTCCATAATTTTGCGATTGGTATGGGCTTGTATCCACCGGTTCTCGTGCTTCGCGATCTCCATCATTTCTCGTAAGATGTGAAAAGTGAGATCCAAGGAAATAGGTGGGTCACTGAGTCTCTTTGAGCGTTCAGCAAAGATCTCTATCATGTTTTTGTTGATGCCTTTGACAGGCAGGGGGACGTCTTCCTGTAGAGAAACTTGACGCAAGAGTCGATTGACTTCTTTGGCAGTGAAGTCCTTCACTATCTGTAGGTGATCTGGAGGTAAGAGTGAACGAATCATGATGTATTTAGGATTTTGCACCAAAGACTGGAGTAACTTTTCCCCTAGAATGTAGGAAATAGATTGATGAATCTCATCATCTGTGATTTTATTGACGTTGGGACCACTTCGATGGAACATGTTTATATCTACGGCTCGGCAAACAGCTGGAGGGTGGTGAGTGACAAGTAACAACAAGGCTGCCAGGAAAATGAAGGGAGTTGGTGTCATAATGAGTACGAGTCTGAAAAGCAACAAAGAAACAACAAACAAAACCTCAGTTAAAGTAATTGTTCAGGACCTAGACTCAAGGAGGTTGGTGAGCGGACAGTTTAGAGTTAATTATTTTAAACACGAATGGCAACAACAACATAATTACACTTGTATAGCGCCTTGCATGTCAGGAGGACGTCCCAAGGTGGTGGACAATCATTGGTTCAAACCTGAACTGGGGTCAGGATGGGGACGGTGGAGGGAAAAGGGGGGATTTGGGTGACCAATGGGACTATCGAAGAGGAGGGTCTTGAGGCAGGACTTGAAGGAGGTCAGGGAGGGTGTGAGGTGGAGGGACTGTGGGATGGGATCAAATTCCAGAAGTTGGGGGGTAGAGTGACATACAATGTATACATTAAATAGATTGCCCAGGAAGGACAATTGTAGCAGTAAATTCAAGAGACAATTAGATAATCATTTGATGATCAATGTATTTAAGAGATGTGAGAGATGGAGTAGTGCAGTTTTACTGTTTTACTGTGAAGCACCACAATGGTTTTTTCTTTCCAAATGGTCTGGAATCTCCCAAAGCAACCGAAAAGTAAAAACTAGCAAAAATAACGCTGCCTCGCATAATTGACCGCCATGTTTCACCCACAAAACATACAGTCTGTGAAACAATATAGTCTGTGAAGCACTTTGAGACATCTCAATGATGTGATAATGCTCTGTATCAAATGCAAGGATTATATTATAATGTGTTTGAAAAGGGAGCACTGCACACTTTCAACACAGTAAGAGACTTTTAAAGGCAACAAAGTTGGTTCATTTACAGAAACAAACAATGCCAATATAGACTTTCAAACTGTGTTCTCAGATGAATCTTAGCTGGGGATGAAAAGCGTCACTTCAGGTCAACAGGTTAATTTCCTCTATTAATAAACTAATAATCCTACAGGATTCAAACTGATCAATACAAATGATAACAGTTCCCTTTTTTTAATTATCCAGTTTTCCAACGTTTAATGTTTTCAACTAAAAATTGTTTAGCTGATTTGGTGGGGAAAGCAGTCACTTGGTTGTTTCAGATCAGAAGAATCAACAATTTATCTTCATGAAAACTCACCTCCATAAAACCACCAAAGAAGATCTTCAGCAACACTTTCAACTAATTGCTTATACTGCAATCATTGGCTCAAGTTAGGACCACTATATTTTTATTCTGTGCTTTTGTGAAAGAAAATATAAAGCTGATGGACTGTATAAATATTTTTATTTTCCCATGTCACTACAGGGCAATCCCATTATAAAGTAAATCCGGAACCCGTAGTAACCATGTTATAACAGGTCCTTGAAGACAGGAGCCATTGGATCTGTTTCGTGGTTGTCAGGCTGCCGCTGACATGATGGACTTCAAAGGCAGTAACTCATAGGAAGTAACATTAATGGGACGCCCTGAGCTAGTACGCATGCATGGTGTGGTGTGCAAGAAGTGACATCAAAGATGTTTTCTGTGCATAGTGTCTAACGGGAATAATATACAGGAAATTCAAATTCAAACAGTCAAACTCATGCTCAGCAAGGATACCTTTCTCACGAGGTTGTCCAGTACTCGGCTAAACAAACTAGTAGGGTATTGCTGATATGATGTTCTTTGATGTTGCCTACTGTTCATGTATTCTGGATAATATGCCCCCCCAAATCTGTGAGAGCAAGTACTGTAATTTGCTTAACAGTTTGAATGTATATGCTGTCTATTTTACTGAAATTATTTCATATACTAATTCCATATTTTAATTCATTCCTAGCATTGTATTGTAATGTTAACTTAATTCAACAGATTCTGTTCTACACCTTAAAACAGAACATAAAAGGATGGCTGGATAGATCGTTCTCAGGGTTTTCCCTGGTTACAGAAAATAACAACAAACATGTTGTGAAGATTTGAAATGTGTCCATCAACCTAACCTCAGGAATTGTGGAATCCTGTAGCTCAGTGGTTAGAGCACTCGCCTTACAAGCGAGAGACCTGTGTTCAAATCCAGGCAGGTCAGGGTGAAACCTTGGGCAAGTTTGGTCATTTCAATGCACGACTGTGTGTGAGACACTGCTGTGCTCAATTGGCTGCTGCGATTTGCCCACAAATATACAGTCAATTCACTTTACAGTATATTCTGTGAAGCGCTTTCGGATGTCGATAAGATGTGAAAAGCACTGTATCAAATGCAAGGATTATTATATATTATTATTGTTCCTTAG
Organism: Hydrolagus colliei; assembly: GCA_035084275.1. NCBI lineage: Eukaryota > Metazoa > Chordata > Chondrichthyes > Chimaeriformes > Chimaeridae > Hydrolagus > Hydrolagus colliei. The sequence goes on along the minus strand of CM068744.1, from coordinate 6,355,237 downwards.
TTGATCCATTTGAAGATCCCCATTTTCCATCAGTGGTACTGAGACCAGGAAAGCCCTTGACAATTACACGGCCACAATGGAAAGGTTTCAAAATAAAATATTTTTCCCTTTTTGAGTGTTACAAATGGTACAGTATTATTCATGCAACAAACAATGCATCTGTCTTAAATCGCCACCATTGCCTATGTCCTTTCTCTTATATGTTTGGTTCAGAATAGAGGCAACATTAAAATCAGAGTACTGTATATCAATGGTTGGCATTCCAACAATGGATGAAAGACATTTTCTTTATTGTGGTAAATAATTTATTGTATCCAGCAAACATAATGCACAATGTTTCATGAGGATACAAGATTATTTTCATTAAATATGTTCGAGAAACAACCTTGAAGGTCTAAAAATCAATGTCAGAAAAATGAAATGAAGAGTAAAAACAAAACTTGAGCCGGTATTGCATCCACGTTGAGTGCTGAGGTGCTCATACTGTAGTTATACTCTTTGATGCATGCAAATTAAACACAAGTAGAAATGATTAGATTATCAGATGCAACAAGCTCATTTATCCACATTGGTGGGGCTCTTTCACTGCCTTTGGGGGATTTTGGTTAGCCTCCAGCCCATTTTCCTGGAGAGCTCCTTGTGGCTTAGTGGTTAGAGCACTTGTCTTGCAGGCTGGGGAGACCAAGCTGGGAGACCTGTGTTCGAATCCAGGCAGGTCAGGGCAAAACCTTGGACAAGTTTCCTTACTCCACACACCTAATAATAATCCCTCCAAAAAAACACAATAATAAAATTGGTCATTTCAATCCACGACTGTTTGTGGGACACTGCTGTGTGCAATTGGCTGCCGCGATTCGACCAGAAATATACAGTCAATTCTCTTTACAGTATATTCTATGAAGCGCTTTGGGACGTCGATAAGATGTGAAAAGCGTTATATCAAATGCAAGGATTATTATTATTATTATGAAGGGAACAAAGCCTTTTGTATCTGATGACTGTAAAGCAATGCTAGTCAGGACTACCAAGTGTGAGAAATGCAAATATTTAATTGGTGTACTAATGGTGTTATATTTTAGACAAAGGCATATAATAATAATAATAATCATCCTTGTATTTGATATAGCACTTTATCACGTCTTTGAGATTTCTCAAAGTGCTTCGCAGAATATACTGTAAAGCAGATTGACTGCATATTTTGTGGTGAAACGTGGCAGTCAATTGCGCACAGCAGTGTCTCACAAACAGTCATGGATTGAGTGACCAATTTATTATCATTAATTTTTTGAAGGAATTATTATCCCGAGAAAAGCAATCCATCAATCAACTAACAACCGGGTTCCTATCTACTGCTAGGTAAGGAAACTTGCCCAACATTTCGCCCTGTTGGGAATCAATGATAATAACAATAATAATCCTTGCATTTTGATATAGCGCTTTTCACATCTTCTAGACACCTCAAAGTGCTTCACAGAATGTACTGTAAAGTGAATTGTCTGTATATATGTGGGTGAAATGCAGCAGCCAATTGTGCACAGCAGTGTCCCACAAACAGTTGTGGATTGAAATTTTTATTGTGTTTTTTTTTGGATGGATTATTATTAGGCATGTGGAGTAAGGAAACTTGCCCAAGGTTTCGCCCTGACCTGCCTGGATTCAAACACAGGTCTCCCCAGCTTGCAAGACAAGTGCTCTAACCACTGAGCTCCACGAATGGTCAACAAATTATTCAAAGGTAATGATGGGGAGACATCCCTTTGATTGAAAGAATGTTATCCCACGGGAACAGGCTATTTGGTCCATCAAGTCTGTACTGTTGTTTTTGTCCATATGAGCCACCTAGTCTACTCCCTCATAGAATGTTACAGCACAGACAGAAATAACTATTTCTAGATGATCTAATATTCGGGTGAGAAGTGCCTCAATTGGTCACAATGAGGATTCACTTCACAGTATTTGAGTGGGTATCTGAAGTTAATTTGACAAGCCTATCTGACATCAATGAAAGGCTATCAGTCTGAGGTTCACTATTCTAACTCTGAGGTGCTCAACAGAAATTACTATTGAATACTATAATTATTAAAATTGCAGGGAATCATCTCGAACAGGAAGTTATTGACACACGAGATGGTAATTACAAATGTGATGTAGATTTCTCCATCCCTTTATCCTTCCAATTCACTCAAGCATCTGACTAGTTTTTGGCAACAATAATTATAACATATAGTACACATATTGTTCTGGTGCCACAACTCGCTCTCTGTAATGATCTCTATACCTATTATTCCATCTGTTTTGGCCTTGGATTTAAGATGGGTTTGGTCTCAACTCTCTGCACCGTCATGCTCCATTTTTGAAAATATATCATACATTGTTTAAGCATCTCTTAACTCACCAGTAAATACACCAATATACCAAGTTATCGAAACTGCTATATAAAATTTTGAGAAATCATGATATAATTAAATATAAATCCTATAACACTACTACCCACAGGTGGAATAAATAAAGCTACAGTTTGGGGTGTAAATTGGCTCTATTGTAAAAATAGTACACATTAGTAATGCTATTTTTTAAAAGCTACCTTTTGGCTACTATAAAAGAACTAACATGAGAGAATTGAGATACTGATTTCTCCCTCATTGTTTGCAATATGGACCTTCAGTAGATATATTTGTTGTTGTTGTTGTTGTTGGCCAATAGGCAGCATTTATGTACATGTGGGAATCCATGATGCATTTTATGATATTTTTTTTCTCCTATTTATGGCATCTTCCAGCCAGCTTTATGACAAGTTAACAGACCACTAAAATACATTGAAACTACAATGTGGCCCACTTACTTGAATCAAATAATTCTCTATTTATTTACTTAAATTGATATTTTCCTGATCACTTCACCATCCTATTTCCAAAGACAAGAAACTAATACTTTGGATCTGATAACATTTCAACCCAGCTGATTCTTACAATACTATTCCCCCAAGTAACCGAATTAGTGGCAACAGAAAAAAACATACAGACATCCTATCTCATATACAACTACCAATGATGGCTTTCATTGCTTGTTCCTTCAGCATTGGCTTCCATTTCTATTCTGAGTACATTCCCTCATCATTACACAAATTATTACAATCTCTAATGCACTGCCTGAAAGGTGAAAGAATATTCAATAGAAACTTTTAATAGGAAATTGGATATTGGAACAGAAAAAAATTGCAAGGCGAAGGGGAAAGCGTGGGCAAGTGGGACTCATTGGATAGCTCTCTGAAAGAAGCAAAAGGCATCCTTCTGTGCTGTAGGATTCTATAAACCTTGCCTGACTTGTAGACTTTGTTCTGTTGCTCCTGAATTTCCTAATCTTTGCTGCACATTCTTGAGGTTTCACACATTGGATACTATCTGCAGACAACAGGTTTACCACAGTGAAATAACCTTGCAATCTGGTAAAGTCACACAGCCTACACAAGAATTCAGGGTAACTAATGAAATATCCTAATGAGATATTTTCAAGGAATTAGCAAGAAATATCATAAGATTATCTGATTATCAGACAAATCAATTTGAATTTATCCAGTTCTACTGTTTAGATTTTCAACTGGGAAATGTATACATTTGATAGGACAGTACACAAAATTCAGTATTCCTACACTAAAAATTATTCTTGCATTTGATTTATCACATTGCCAACGCACCTCAAAGTGCTTTACAGAAATCTTACTGTAAAATGTAGTGACCTGATATTTGTAGGCTATTTTCGCCTACTTTATCTGCGTTTAATATTCCATTAAACATACAGATTAAACATTCAAAAATTAAAAACTAATAGACTCCAATGCACCAATACTAGTAGTTTAGAAAATATTACTATTTAACACAATATCTAATTATCGAAATAAAACCATCCATATAAAACTATCCATCTTTGTGTGTTTTCTGGTACTCTAGGTTTCTAATAACAGTGTAACTGTTCTCCAGAATGTTGCTAATGTGAAAGTATATGTTCAGCAATACAGTATCTTGGAACAGAAACACAAGTGAGTCTCTACATGAAGCAAATGTAAATTGTCATTCAGGTTTTCATTTTGTGTTTGGTTTCAAAACTTGTAAAATATCCTCAGGATAACTTAGTTTGGGAGCTACAGCAAACTGATAACTTGTCCCTTTCAGGGAAAAGGAAAATAGTTATCTGGATTGGTGAGTGAGAGATATGTTAAATACATAAATAAATACAGCTGGGATATTATCAACATGACAATTTAAGTGATAATGCAGTGATAAGACAGGGTCGAGTTATTAGGAGTTTACTGTAAGTGTTTAATTTATAGGGAATTATCATGTCACAAATGCTTCACAGGTAATCACTCTTACAGTTGTCATTATTTTGTTCAAGCAAATATATAATGTAATAATAGTCAGCATATATTTATTGGAAGAACTTATCAAAATGTAACTTTGCTCACAATTTATATTTTAATTGTCTCTAAATATTAAAGAAAAATTGGGTGGGTAAAAATAGTGATTCTGAGCAGGATTGGGTGAAAGCAGATGAACAGAGCAACAAAATATTGTAAAATAACCAAAAGAGCCACAGTGAATTGATTTATATTACAGGGTCCACTTTCAGAAACCACATGTGAGATACCCACGAATAAATGTCACATTACTTTGAAACATCTTGGACCTGGAAAGTTGAAAGTGTGACAAGCCTTTGGCACAAATAAACACATTAGACAACTGGAGAACATTTTCTATTTAGTAGTTTTCCTGCAAATCTAAAAACTTACCATGGAAACCCTGAGAGTCTGATACAGAGGTGGGTGAAATGTTACCATCAGCCCTGGCTGGGAAAATATCTTCTCTCAACTCCCAAGCCCAAAGGGCTCTCTTGGGATTGCAAACACAGTATCTGGTATATTACATGTTGGCTGTTTGAAGGGTGGTTGCAATATAACTCCTCTGTAAAACGTTAGATATACATTCAACGCTGCATCCACAGATGTAAAAAAAAACGAACTTTTTCTTACCTTCTCAGTTCAGGTGAAATAGTTTGCAACCAACTGAATGCAGTCATATTTCTCTGGAGGAACTTTTGAGCTATATAATCTTTAACCAAACACCTAACTCCTTCTGATAAAAGTCCTCAGTTCATTCCCCCACCATCTCACCCCCACCCCCCACCCCTCATCAATTAAAAAATAATAAACAGACCCCTTGGATTTAGAATGGAAGGACATCAGCAAACGAGAAGCCAAACTGTTTCTGGTTTGGCTCAGAATTCCCAATAGTGGAGACTTTCATTCAAATCAGAGAACATCTAAACTACAATGAGAGAAAGAGCACAGAGTCAAACGCCTTTCACATGTGCATGTGAAAACAGATCTGCACTGTCATTGAGTTACAGGTCATCAGATACAATAACTGTGAAGGTGATTTAGCTATTGTTTTGTGGGGGGTGGAGGGTGGACTCTGGGATAAAAGGGTTCATTCACATCCCAATGCTAAACCAAGGGGATCAGACCCTGGGAGACATTATAAGGTAGAGTTGGCTTACCCCTTGGTCTTTCAGCTGGCAACTGGAAGGTGTTGCAAAGTCTGGAGTGTAGCAGGAGCTGTCTGTGCTGGAGCTCTAACCCCATGGCTTCCCTCTCCACAGGTTTATATACACTGTACATCCCAGGCTGGCCTGACGTCAGTGTAACTGCAGCCCCTGGTTGTAAACGAATAGGAGAATGAATGAACTGGACTAAGGAAGAGCTGCCAATGAACTGTCAGTCAGACCAGAGATACAACATTGACAGAGCTGTTTGCAGCATGTAGCACTGTGTGGGAGTTATAGAGAAGCATTACTGGTATAAACAGCTGGGCTTCAGCTCTCAGATGAAGGCTTCAATGTGACAGCCTTTCCATTCACACTCCCAGACTTCTGTATCAACATCTCGACATCTATGTTATGTGTAAAGATGAACTATCCTCTCACACTTTGAATGACACATTACATAAAACGAATGTAATTGAATCGAGAAGCGACTAGTTGGGTTAGTGACAGAAACACAGAACCAAACATCTCACAGTGCTTCACCTGATTGACTGCCAGGTATGGTTAGTGACTGTGTATTTGTAGGCAAATCATACTGTACACACTTATGTCTCACTGACACCAATGAGGTGAGTGACCAAGTTTATTTGAGGGGGTTGTTGGTCAGGACACAGGAATGAACTTACTAATCTTCTGGACAAGTGCTGTGAGATGGGTTCACACCCACCTGAGTAGGGAGGCAGGTCCATGGCTTGAGATCTCACCCTCAGAGAGGCTGGTGACACAATGTGACACTCACCTTGGAGCTTGAGTCTTGATAATTATTGAGTTATGAGGTGTAGGATAGTGCAGTCAGCTCCCAGGGTCTATTTGTTAAGACAAGGTGAGGTGTGAAAGCAGACTTACAGACTCAGGTAAGAGTTGATCTATTTCAACATCTATAATTGTATTCAGTTGATTCATATTATTCGTTTTTTTTTAAAAAAAGACTTATTCAGATTCTGTAACAATTTTAATGGGATATTTTATATTCGGTAGTAATAAATCTATACGGAATCATTGTATTTGACAGGAAGACATAAGATATAATTGTTAAGTAAGAGCTTGATAAAGTGAAACCTTTCTCTCAATCCTTACAATCAAGAGGCCAGGATCAATAAGGATCAGTCAATAAATCTGCAATGTGTTACAGTATTCCTTACTCAGGGGATCTAAGGTGAGGAAAGTACAGAGCTCGCCTGCCTACTAGTGTCCGTCGATATTGAATTTTTCCGATACCGATACATCGGTGGGCTCATATCGATATATACCAATATCACCAGGTTTTTTTTTACTCATGTTTCAAACCTTTATGTATGAATGGCTTGGGAGGGTTGTGCGCAAGTCTGATTGTGTTTGGTGGTGGGGGGAAGGGAAGAAGGGGGATGCGCGCATTCAGATATGCGTGCTCTACGCCCAGGAGGTTTGCGATGCCAGCGACAAGGTCTGTTGAAAGTCTTTTGAACTTTGTTGTTACCGTTTTGTTGTTTTTTATTGTTGATTGAGCCCTTTGGCGCTTTAAGAAAATTAAGCTCTTGTGTGCGTTGTGTCGTCAAGTACATTTGAACCTTTGGTTGTACGTTTTCTGTATGCTGTAATGTAGCATTTGTTGATGAAAAACTGATATTTTGTTGATATACCGATTTTTTTCATACCAAATTTTTTGATATACTGATATATTCAAATTTCCAATATCGGTATATTGATATGAAACATTATACCGATAATACCGGTATATTGATATATCGCTGGACACTACTGCCTACTGTCACCAGCCTTTCCATCCTCACTAACTCTAATGCTGAAAACTCCTCAAATAAGAGCTGTTCTTGGTGCTGAAATATTTACACAATGTTGTTTCTCGGATGAGCATTCGTGATTGAGCAGTTAGTTTAAGAATGTCTCTCTCTCTCTCTCTGATGTGTTTAGTGACTATACTGTAGTCTCCACCTGAAGCTTTCCCGAGGTGAAAGGCGCTATAATCACATGGAACTGCAACTTTGGTGTAAGATTATGGTGTGATTTCCATTTCCCAGACAATGTTCAGAGATGATGTCTTCTTTTCAATCATCTGTTATGTGTGTCATCTAAGATATTCTGTCTGCATATATCAGTCCTCATCTACGCAAATACTGACGTGGTTGTCTCTTTTAACATTTATCACAGTTTATCAGCCATTTTTATGACTTGAATCCCCAAAGCTTCAGAGTTTGTCATAATGGCAGTAACTCATCCAGGCTCTCTCATAATTTAATCAATATTGATACAAGAGTGGGGCGGTTAGAAACTCGACCAACCTATTGCACCTGAGCAAAAAATCACCTTAGGTTTGTATTCAATGTTTGCTGAGATGATGGTTTAATATTTTTCGATGTTCAGCACACAAACCAGTCATTCAGATGACAAAGAACTTAAACCTAATTGGAAAAATGTGCTATAGGACTGCCCTTTGATCTCTGTGACAATTCAACTCCATCATGCCCAAATCATATTATTCAAATGGATTAAAAATGCGACTTTGAATTCATTTGCATATCCATGTCTCACTGTTTTGTTGTTTGCGTTTATCAACATTTGATATATTGTGGAAGGAAAGGCTGTTTAAAGCAACTAAAATAATCTCTTCAGACTTCTGAGTCAGATAATGTATTGTTCGATCAAAAGGGACAGCTAACTATCCCTTTATGATAGCAATCTCATAAGTACTCTGCCAAGATTTATTAGGAAAGGATGATTTGTAATTGTAAAGTACATCATAGACTGACTTGGCAGCTCCACATATCGCTCAATTTGTAAAGATAGAAAATAGAACTGATTCATAAGATTGCAAAGGTCCCAGATTTGAATATAGTCTATGTTGTCAGCTAATCTCAGATGGATTGGCTGGAGAGACCCTTAGTGTGGAAATACTAATTATGTATGTACTTACTCATCTTAATTATAATCTTTGCATTTAATATACAAAAATAATTTACACTTGTATTGCGTCTTTCACATCAGAAAGACATCCCTGTGCCCTGGACAATCAGGGGTCTTTGGACCTGAGCTGGGAGTTGGAGTCGGGAGGGGTGGAGAGCATTGGGGGTGGGTGGGTGGGTGGCTGAAGGTTTGGTTGAACAGGAAGGTATTTAGATGGAACCTGAAGGAGGCAAGAGAGCGGGTGAGGCAGGGGGATTGAGGGATAGAGTTTCATAGTGTGCGGACAGAGATACCCGACTGCCTACGGTTGGGTGGGAAGTGGGTGGGAGCTGAAGCTGCCCAATGTCTGGCAGGCTGAGGCAGCAGACAGGCTGATATGGGATCAGATGGTCGGAGAGCTAGGGAGAAACAAGACCGTGGAGAGCTTTGAAGGTGAGAACAAGTGTTGTTCATTTGATTCTCTGAGGGATGGGGAGCCAGTGAAGCCAGCAAGGATGGGGGTGATCTGTTTGTGGAGCTTGGTGTGGCAGAGGACATGAGCTGGAGAGTTCTGAAAAATATGCAGCTTGTGGAGGGAAGTGTTGGGAAATCCAGCAAGCAGGCAGCAACAACTTGCATTTATACAACATCCTTCTTGCTGGATGGCATCCCCGAGGGCCTTATCTTATCAGAATTATTTTGGAATTTGGATGAGTTGGCTTGGTGGGCTGTACATTTATAGACGTTAGCGAGGTAGCAGACTTCAAATGTTGGAAACTCAAGTATTATCTCAATCTAACTGTGTTCATGATTAACTGGTGACTAACAATTGTGCTATCATAAAAGGATAACCTTATATAATTTCACCCACAAAATACAGTCAATCAGTAAACTGACTAGTTCCTGTTTATCAAATAAAACACACTCTGATGTCAGATGAGAAAATACAGTCAATCCACTTTAAATTACATCTTGTGAAATGCTTTGAAATATCTTAACAACATAATAATAATAATCCTTGCATTTGATATAGCGCTTGTCATGTTTTCTAGATGTCTCAAAGTGCTTCATAGAATATATTGCAAAGTGAATTGACTGTATATTTGTGCGCGAGATAAGATATAAACCAGGAAACATTATTGAAAGATATACAAGTTAATGAAAAGTGAAACACTTCTAAAATGAGGTCCGTCATGTGTAAATGCATGTACAATGTGTAACATGTCTACAGAGGGTATTAAAAATTGCATTTAATTATGTAATGAATCTAATTAAAATATTTCTTAATTATGTAATTAACGATCATTTTAATTCCGCTTGGTTTAATGCTATTCCCAGATCATTTTATCTTTCTCCTGTTTCAATGTTTGGTCTCATTCCCTAAACACTCATTATATTCTTTGGAATTGCCCCAGGATTCTAAGTGCAAGTAATTGGCGATCAGCACAGCTATCTCACTTTAAATCATATTTCATCCGGTTTCATATTATTCTGTATTGCATCTCATCAATCCTTTAATGATTCTAAAGACGATTTATGCCCCTCTTGTCATTGTGTGTGTATATAAATAACATTGATATATTTATAAATATATAAATTTATATATAAGTAAAATTTATATAGAAATCTTCCTCTGACCTTGCTCTACACCACCTTTCCCTCCCTCTCCCCCCCCCCCCTTGCCCTCTTTTCCCCCTTTCTCCCCTGGCCCCATTTCTGCGACTGTATGTGGGACACTGCTATGTGCAATTTGGCTGCCTACTCTTCTTCATCCTGCCCCGACCCTTTCCCCTGCTCTTGTCCCTACCTGACTGTACAGCGCCTTGGGATGTCCTCTTGACGTGAAAGGCGCTATATAAATGTAAGTTTTGATTGATTTGATTGATTGATTGATTGAGGCAACACCTGTTCTTTCTTTGGATCCCTTCTGATAGGCATAATGTTTTTTTATGTAGCAAAATCAGTCAGTTTCATTTCTTTGGTGCTTGCTGGGCAGCCAAACTATGCCACAGTTCGATGGTCCCATCAGCACCTCCTAATCCCCCCCTTCCCTCCCCACCTCATCCCCAGCTAGGGTCTGACACCCTGAATGTCCAGGTCCTTAGGACATCCTCCTGACGTGAAAGGCGCTATGGAAGTGTAATTTTGTTGTTGTTGTCTTGGTAATGAGTCCTGTATTGTACGTTCAATCACTTTGCAAATATCTTCCTCTTCCTTAAGAATGCTTTGCACCATAATCTACAAATACCCGCCACAAATACCGTTGGTTGTTGGATAAGGTGAGTACAAATGTGCATTGTGATATTAGGGAAACTATAAATCAGTTGGCAGCTGACAATTGGTGCAAATTCAGTAACTAAGCTGATGCACTCTCCTACAATACACTATTATGCTAATTGCCACACAAATTTACTGCTTATAGTTGATGTAATAAACAATGTGATAACAAGATATTACTGAAACTGGAGATCACATGGCAAGATATTGCAATTTTGTTGAATGCGAAATGCTTTTGCTGAATTTACTGAATGCTAACTTTGTTTCCCATCAGACATCATTCACAAGGGGGAAAAATTGTTTGTTGCATTCGAAAATATATCTGAAATTTTTGAAAGTCAAAGTATTGGGTTTGTTGGACGATGATTTCTGAAGGTAAAACCGGAATTTTGTACAAGTTTAGCTTTACGAGTTGATGAGGCCCTTGACAGGAAACATTTTTGTGTAAGCCACTTCCAATCCATCTAGGCACTGGATTCTAGGTAATAATTATTGAGATTTAACACTGATAAAAATAGGATGTTTTTAGAAAAGCAATCCTGGGACTCTCACTGTATTGTTGTAGAAATGATCGCAGATTGTCCACACAATTGTTTCTGATCTCAGCCATATTGTCATCAAAAGCGCGCCGTCATCACTGTTCGTGGGACTAATACTATGAGGAGGAAAGCTTAACCTAGCAGTAATTGTGTCATCGCTTTAAATAGTACATTTCAGTGAAGGAAGAAAAGGTGAAGAAATGACACTGATACAAAGTAGAAAATGAAGCACTGGTGCTTTCCTGCCAGAAATACAATGTGACGTATGACAGTGTGAAATGAATGTTGCACAACAGGCTGTGAGTGAATGAATCAACATACTTTAGCTGACACACGATCTGTGATCAGTTGCATTGGTTAAGATCCAGTATATTTCAGTACAGGTACAGTTAAATCAGAATATATTTCTCTTTTCATTGCTTCGAACAGCAATTCATGGAAAGTACCGCCCGAACAAGTCGAAATTAATGAATCAATCACACTTTGTTACTATAAAGATTGTTTTATTTTTCAAAATGATATTATTTTATACCAACCAATATTGTTAATGATTACAAGTGAATAGGCAACAACAGAATTAAAATTAATGTAATACAGTGAATTGCCTTTTCACGGATAACTCAAGACATTACAAACAAGAGTATTGGACTTGCATTCTTAACCCTTAGTGCACAACATTTAAGTTTCGGCAGCTCCACGATGGTTTAATACAGTTCAAAAACAGTTTTTTTTACAGCAACTATATCAAGGTAAAGCTGTTTAAACATATATGTGTTCCAGTTATCTAAAGCTGTCATAAATTAAATTAAATTAATGGTTAATCTTTGGTCTATTTATTTGTACTGATTATTTACCTGCTGATCAGAATTATGAATAAAGGATAAAAATAAATTCAGTATTACCCACAGCATTGACACATATAAGTAGGAAAGTGGTAAAACACACACATCTGACAAAATACAATCGGCTCATTTTACATAAAATAAAAGTATGAAAAAGTTTTAAGTTCAAGCATTTTGTTGGCACTTGCAACAATGCAACACATATTCAGAACTGCACTCAAGTGTCAGCCTAGACGATAAACTCAAAACCTAGTTTGAAAGCACATCTGGACCCAAGTGGGGAGAGAGTCCTACCAACTGAGCCAAACTAGATAACTATGCTGACAAATGGGAAAATATCATTTAATGTGCACAAATACTGAACAATGAGATTGAGAATAAAAAGTGGAAACCCAAGTTAACTGGTATCAGTCTACAAGTTTCGATACGGGATAGATCACTGAAACTATCAGCAATCACAGTGAGCTGATACAATAACTCGAGTAACCAAGATTTAGGTTGAATAAACTAGGGCTGTATTCTCTAGAGTACAGAAGAATTAGGTGGGATCTCATTGAAACATATAAGATTCTTAAAGGGCTATATAAAGTAGACACTGAGGGACTGTTTCCCCTGGTAGGAGAATCTATAACCAGGGGTCACAGTCTTAAAATTAAGGGGCAGCCTTTTAGAACAGAGTTGAGGAAACATTTCTTCACTCAGAGGGTAGTGAATTTATGGAATTCACTTCCCAAGAAGGCTATAGATGCTCAGTCTTTGAACATTTTCAAGGCTGAGACTGATAGATTTTGGAAAAATAGAGGGATTAGGGGATATGGGGATAGGGCAAGTAATCAAAGTTAGGTGAGAAAATCATCCATGATCTTGTTGAATGGCGGAGCAGGCTCGAAGGGCCGAATGGCCTACTCCTGCTCCTAATTCTTATGTTCTTATTTTGGGGTGTTTTTAGCTAAAGGGATAAATTATAAATCAAAGGGAAATTATACTGAACTTCTGGAGTACAGTTTACAATTCTGGTCACAGTGTTACGGTAAGAACAATGTAGCTTTGGAGGGGCTACTGTAACTATAGTACATCTATTGCTGGAATTAGGCACTTGAATTCTGAGTAGAGGGCAAAGAATCCGGGAATATTCATCCTATAGAAAAGGCTTCAAGTATTCAAGACAGTAAAGGTTTAACAAATGGATTTAACAAAACCTACAAGTGAAGTGGAAACCAGATGGGTCCAATGTAACTACTTGTGAAGGAACTACCTGGAGAGATATTATTTGAAAGGGACTTAGATTTCATAAAGAAATCTATTTAAGGGATATGAGACAGGGTAATAAGATTCTGAATATAAGGTGATTTTCCTAAATCAAAAAATTCCTACTTGTCGTTCATTTGTGGACTCACCAAAACAGGCAAAGGAGTTTGAGAACCCGGTAAAAAAAATCCAGTTCCACTTGTGTGTGAGATTTGGGAAAGTGTGCACATGTCAGTAAAGTTACTAGGGATGCTATCGGTGATCCCTGCCTTCCCTATTCCCCCAGTGACGCCTTGTAACACTGGGTTCACAAATGGAATGCATGACTGGAATGCAAAGTTAGGACTTTGTGAAAAATTGGGGAGAGCAAAAGAGAAACCTATATAGAAAGAAGAGGACGAACAAAAACAAATTGTGAAACATTTAGACTAGCACAATGTAATCTCATAACAGTTCCAGAGAACACAATATATTGCCAGTGTTTTAAATTTGGAAATCATGTCATCACTAAGAGACTCGTGGAAATTTCTGGCTCTTAGAGCAAGCTGGCTGTTCATTCAATTCCACTGCCTTGTCCTAAACTGAAACCTCTTCAAGCCTCCGACTTTCATATACTTGTCCACTTTCTCTTGAAAGCCACAATGGATTCTGCCGTTGCCACCTTAATTGGCAGGGCAGTCCACATTCTAATGACTTTATGAAAAAAAACTATTAGTATAAATGTTATTAAGATAATTTAAATGTATTATTCTACAAAACAAAACTTTTTTTTACTTCCCATAATTAATGTAATAAACTTTTATTTTATTCTGCAAATATAACTATGAAAACGGGAAGGGTGGGCTTATAAGTGAAACCATTTTATAATGGCAATCATACTGTTTTTTTTTATCCTATGCAATCAATTAAATGGAATTGAAATTACTTTTCCTAGTCCTATATATTTTTCTATCGTTTCCTAACACTTTCATTTTCCTAAATTAATTTTCCAATTGCATCCCGATAACTATCATTTAGATACAGTTTCATCAAGCAATACATTGAAGAGTTAAATAAAATGTTTAGTGCATGTACATGAAGAAAAATAAAGCAATTAATGGTTAAAAATATCGTTTATCACTCAAATAGTGCCATCCAGTAAGATTCCAACATTCTCACTTGATGAAATATTGTAACAGATTTATTTTTAATGTTTAAATTTTTCAGGTAATTTTCATTTCGGAATGGGAAAAATCAGGCAGTACGATTTTTCATAACTTTACAAATCGAGTTTAAAACATAGAAGCTTATGGTAGAATGACATGCGTGGCTAACGCAGGCACTATTTGTAGCACAGAATAACCTACTGAAGATCAAGTATTGAATTAACAATTGATTAGGATTTGCGGTAAAGTATATCTCAACACAAACTACTTATTGAAAAACAAATAACATTATGGAGTCCTGGAGCTCAGTGGTCACTCACCTTACAAATGAGAGACCTGGGTTTGATTCCAGCAGGGTGAAAACTGGGGAAGTTTCCTTACTCCACTTGCCGGATAATAATCCCTCAAGAAAGAAAACCCATAATAATAAATTGGTCACTTCAATCCACAACTGTTTGTGGGACACTGCTGTGCGTAAATGGCTGCTGCATTTTGTCCACAAATATACAGTCAATTCACTTTACAGTATATTCTGTTCAGTGGCTTTCGGACGTCCTCCTGATGTGAAAGGCGCTTTACAAATGTCATTTTGTTGTTTTTTGTTGTTTTTGTTGTTGAGACTTGAAAAGCGTTATATCAAAAAATGCAAGGATTATTAAAGTGACACAAGATTAGCTGGTTTTAAATGAGGTAGCATTCCCATTTAGTTGTATTGTGGATAATGTACACTAAAAATAAATCGCTCTTCCCTCAGACAGGACTATTGGGACGTCCTCCTGACAAGAAAAGTACTATACAAGTGTATTTTGTTGTTGTTGCTCAACTATCAGAAGATATGCAGGAATGTTTTGCCAGATGTATTTGGATCATCAATGGAAACTATCACTGTTTAAGTGTGCCTCTTCATCAGATTATCCAATGTAGATTAGTATAATGAATGGATGTCCATGGGTAGGGTTTTCTATGCCAAGGATATGGAATGTAGAATGGATACAACAACAACAAAATTACATTTGTACAGCACCTTTCACATCAGGAGGACATCCCAAGGTGCTGGAGCATCATTGTTTCAGACCTGAGCTGGGGACAGGGAGGGTGGAGGGAAAGGGAGGGGATTTGGAGTGACTGATGGGACTGTCGAAGAGGAGGGTCTTGAGGCAGGACTTGAAGGAGGCCAGGGAGGGGGTGAGGTGGAGGGACTGCAGGATGGAGTTCCAGAGGTTGGGGGCAGAGTGGCTGAAGGCTCCCCTGTCAATGGTGGGGCGAGTGGGTCAGGGGACATGGAGCAGGCCAGAGCCTGCTGAGCGGAGGGGGTGGGCAGGTTGGTATGGGGTTAGGAGGTCACAGAGGTAGGGTGAGGCGAGGCTGTGGAGAGCTTTGAATGTGAGGATCTTGAATTGGATCCTCTGGATGATGGAGTCGGTCGAGGATGCGGGGGATGGGGTCACGAACCTTGGAGTGGTAGAAGACACGGGCCGCAGATTTCTGGATTATCTGCAGACTGTGGAGGGAAGAATTGGGAAGGCTAACAAGTTTGCGCAGTCAAGCCGGGATGTAATGAAGGCATGAATGAGCGTTTCAGTGAGGTAATGGCGGAGTCGGGCAATATTGCGGAGGTAAGGGAAGGCAGAGCGAGTCATTGCTTGGATGTGGGGGAGGAAAGACAGTTGAGGATCGAACAAGACACCTAGGATCCTGACTGGTTTGGTGAGGTCAGGTGAGCAACCATGGAGCCTGTAGCTCAATGGATAGAGCACTCGCCTGAGACCTGTATTCGAATCCAGGCAGTTCAGAGCGAAATCTTGGGTAAGTTTCCTTACTCCACATGCCTAATAATAATCCCTCCAAAAAAACAATAATAGAATTGGTCATTTCAATCCACAACTGTTTGTGGGACACTGCTGTGCGCAATCGGCTACTGTGTTTCGTCCACAAAATGTACAGTCAGTTCACTTTACAGTATATTCTATGAAGCGCTTTGAGATGTCTAGAAGATGTGAAAAGCGCTATATCAAATGCAAGGATTCGTATTATTATTATGCTGCCAGTGCCTGATGCGTGAAACCACTAGCGCGAGCCAATCAATAGGGCCTCCGTTTGTTGACAGTCAACTGTAGAAAGTTAGCTCTCATCCAGGACTTGATGTCTGACAGACAGTCTGTCAAGCCAGCAGTGGTCCTGGAGTCGAGGGTAGAGGCAGAAAGATAACAGTTGGATGTCATCCGCATACATGTGGAAGTTAACCCCATGTCTGTGGATGATGACATCAAGTGGGAGCATATAGATGTTAAAAAGGGACAAAGGACAAAGCCCTGGGAGACACCTCAGGTGACAGTGAGGGGGGTGGAAGAGAAGCTGTTGGCGACGAGGGAGAGGTAGGAGTCGAACCAGGTGAGGGCAGGTCCGCGGAAACCAGATCGCAGGGGTTCGAGGAGGGAGTGGTGAGAGAGAAAGGAGCGACCCTGGGAAGCAACAACTCATTCCAGCGCCTTGGAGAGGAATGTGAGGTTGAAGATGGGGCGGTAGCTGGAGGGCATGGATGGGTCCAGTGAAGGTTTTTTTGAGTTGGGGGTGATGACAGCAGTTTTTAGAAGGGAGGGAACAGTGCCGATGGTTAGGGAGAGGTTGATGACATCAGTTAGGAGGTGGGGGGGAGGTAGTAGATGGAGCTGGGAGATGAGGAGAGGTGGGGATGGGTTCAAGGCAGCAGGTGGTGGGTTTCACTTTACGACGGAGAGCAGAGAGGGCGGGGGAGATACAAACAATTTCTTGTGGGCCTGGTTATCCCAAAGTTATCTGTTCTGAAAGACAACACATTTTTTCTACCTTCGAATTGGCTTACCTGATTGCCTCTTCTCATCAGAGATAAATGTATTTTAGTATAAAATATTCAAGGTACTTTGTTCCTTCATCTGTTAAGACTAGTTTTTGTAACCATTATTTACCCTAATAATGTAATTCTGCATCTTTTACAAGATGTCCATGGTGATGAAACCCATTATTCATTATGAACAACCAATTACGCCAAGAGAACATAGGAACAGGAATAGGCCATTCAGCCCCTCAAGCCTGTTCTGCAATTCTATTAGATCATGTACATGGCTGATCTGTAACTCCATTCCAAATCAATTGTGAGCCAGTTTTCTTGAACAAAAATAAAAAAGTTTCTTGTTTACATTATGCAAAGCATACTTGATGCAATTAATGAACTGTACATATTTCTACGGTGCTTCTGAAACATTTTTCATAATAATCTAACAGTTTGAGACCATATACACATCACTCCAGATTACCTGGTATATAGATGTGTAACTAGGATTTCACATAAATCCCCATCTCAATTTTTTTTTTAATTGTTGCACATTCAGCTTGTTTGCTTATATTTTATAAATGCTTTTCAGTAAGTTTAGATATCAGAAAACTGCGGCTTTTTCCTTATTTCCCTCTTAAAAAGTTCCACTGATGTGAGAAACTGCTGGCTTGAAATTGGGGTGGGTGGGGGTGTGGGTAACGTGCTATTTAATATTAGGATATACATAACTGGCTATGTTTAGTGTTTGGGAAAGCAAATAATTTCATAAGTTCTAACAGGTGATAACCTTTCAGAAAATAGATCACATAAAGATGTAACCACATCTATTAGTCTTTCCATACAGCTCAGAAATACATGAGTTAATTGTTCTGATGCATCCATTATGCTTTCTGTGTCTTCCATGAAAGGTAGCAATTCCACATAACAGAAACAATCTGAACTGTCGCCACCCTGTAGGTAAAAACATATTCCATCAATTTAAAAAGGAAAGATACATTTCTAATGATTAGGTATTGTAAGCAAATATTAGCATATTACTTTAGGTCCAAGTTCAAGTAACTAGCATTCAATTAAAACATTTGTTAATACATATATTGCATCAAGTGTCCAGAGAATACACATTACAGTCAAACCTGTCTTCAACCTCCTTTCAGGTGACTGAGCTAAAGTATCTTTTATATATGGTGGTCTCTGAGTAAGTTGGTGTGCAAACCAGACTGGTTGTTAACAGTGGGTGGTTGCTGAATGCAGGTGGTTGCTTGAACAAGTTTGATTGTAATTAAGCACTATTAGTTTTTCTCTCATAAATATAGAATCTTCAACACTAGAATTGTGCAGGAATAATTCTTAACTGCAAGAGGCCTGCCTGTGACACCTTGGGAGGGAAATACAATCCACTTTATTCACATTATACGTATTGCCTTCACAATTTTGTTTTTGCCTTCACTTATAATTATATACACATTATATATTTTAGATTTGACGATGGAGTGAAGACGGGCTCAGAGAACCAAATGGAGCATCCGGATGATGGAAACAGGTTCAATTCCCAATTACAGAAAGCATTAGGCGTAGTTTGGTGACAGCTGAGGCTTGGGGACCCCAGGGCAAGCTGTGGAGTAATGATGGAACTTAACCAGCGAAAACTGCACAGCATGCCATTAAAAGAACTGCCTGGCAAGCTTCCTGCTTGTTGTAGCTAGTAAGTCCCTTCCGGTTAAGGATTCGACTTGCAGTGTTAATAGGAGTTGAATGGGAAGAATCGCTGCTCCCAGGAAGCAGTCGGCAACTCCAAGTCTTGCCAATGGGTTTCAGATTCTGGCTCAGGAACCAACTACCAAGATCACCACAGAGGCTTGACTCAATTCTGACACTCCATTGCTAAGTGCATCAATTTGGAGACAGTTCAACTCCAAAGAGATCCCACTTACCTCCCCGCCCCCAACCCCACGCCTACCAACCCCAAGAAGAGGATTGGTGTTGCTTGAGTCACTCGCTTTTGTGAAGTGCCTAAGTTGGTTTCCTCGTGGATCAGTGGAGATTTGGAATGTGTCTTTCCACTCAAGATCTCAGTTATAGTTGAGCCACGAGAAAAACAGATGGGAAAATAGTAGTTTAAATATGACTTAAATACTTTTTGTTAAATCTCTAGGCAGGCGAGACAATTCTGATTTTTGTTAAAATCTGCTATGAAAACATTTACTGACATCCACTGTAATCTCAAGATATAAATTGCTTTATGTCCTTCTTGCTTTCATCTATATCCATTCATCAAACCAAGACCCAGAGAGAGGACGTGCAGAATGAGGAAAGATTAAACTTAAATTATATACATTCATTATATACAGTAAAAGCTTGTTTATCTGGCACCCTCAGGACCTGGCCAATGCTGGTTAAAGTGCGTGCCAGATATTCGGCCAAAAACGCAAAACAAAATTATAATAATTTAAATGCATTTTTCCAGATAAATTCCGGTTAATCGAATGTGGACCTTTCTTTCACGATGCCGGTTATACGGAAGTTCCGGTTGATCGGGTGCCGGATAAACAGGCTTTTACTGTACTTTACAGTTTATGCCGTGAATACATTCATTCATTCCTGCTTTGAGATATCCTCCCGATGAGAAAGGTGCCACATAAAATATTACCTACATTGGGATAAACAATTTTTTTAATTACAATTATCTTCCCCTCTTGAACAAATTGACTAATTCTTCTATCCACTGGGTGCATGGCTCTGCAAGTACTGGTAATGCTAACCCAGGAGCTTATTTAATATCCATAACAACAACAAAATTACAATTGTGTAGTGCCTTTCACGTCGAAGGACATTCCTCCTATACCCTTGTGTTGCCGTCTCCCTCAGGCATGAATTGTCCTGACAAATGTCCTAAAAAACAAGTCCTTTCTTTTTACCTGTGCTTCAGTGGTATAAAGTAGAAATTTGTCATTTGAACAGCTGGCCAGATCTGCAAAATAATCAAAGAAAAATTATACTTTGGTTGGCACCATTACATCTAACCTGTGTAAATGCAAACATCAACATGTCAATGTTTTTTCTTCCGATGTTGTTGAAATGCTTTGCATCAAAATTACACAAGAACTTCTTCAAAATGCATGTCGTTATAATAGTCATTGTAGTGCAATGAGGCTGTGAACCCTGATATTTACTTAACAAAGAAAAAAATGCACAGAAAGACACTTGGTTTGGTTTCTCATGCTGAAATGTGGCCACATCAGCAGTTTGGCCTGACCATACTGCTTACACAGCACACAGGAAGTGATGGCGCCCATGACTCGATCACCAGCTACTGAATGTGCAAACACCGAAAATCTAGTGGTGCTCGGATTTGATGAACACCACCTGCCGTGTTGTAACAAATTTCTACTGTATCATATACTGTACTTCCTTTCACAAATTTGTGCTAGTTCTATTTACATTGTGTGCAGGCAGAATAAAAAGAACCGTTTAAGGTTGGTAGGGATCTGATATCATCATGATGGCACAGCCACCCACAGAGAAAACATTCATTGAAGTTACTAGACGCAGATTTAGACGCAGTATAGCAGATGACAGATTGAAAGATCAGGATCTCTTGATTCATGAAAAATGAATGTCATCTCAATTCAATTTTAATATCCACAATGCATTGAAATTTTGCTTACTATAAAAGAGGCCAGTACAATGTGTTGCTGAATGGCTTCTAACTGAAAAAAGAACATTACTTTAAATTTATAATGCGCAGAATAATTATTTTATAGTTATTGTATTCTTCCCTGAAATGTAATTGCAATAAAATTGATGCAAAATAATTTGCAATGAACTGCAATGGAAAAATCACCTCTCAAGTTGAGGTGTGCCATTTGTGAAATTTGCTAATTTTTGCAAAGCCTGAAGGTTTCCGCGAAACCTCTCTTGCAGTTTACAAGGCCTGAGGTATATTTGTGGATATTCCCCTGAATCGCTTCCGTAGGCCATTTCAGGGCTTAATAATTATTCTATGTCAGTGTCCAAGGTTGAGGCACTCAGGGTTTTTCAGTGCTGCCACTATTTGGAAGTCAGTTGGGGGGAAAGGGAAAGATAGCAAAACATATGAGGAGAGGCTAGCTAAGCTAGGTTTATTCTCTCTGGAGCAGAGAAGATTGAGGGGAGACCTAATAGAGGTTTATAAGATCATGAGGGGTTTCGACAGGGCAAATAGAGAAAAACTATTTCCACTCGTGGGCGAATCTGTGACTCGTGGTCACAGATTTAAAATAGTTTCAAGGCGCAGTAGAGGGGAGCTGAGGAGAAATGTTTTCACTCAGCGAGTTGTTCGAATCTGGAATGCATTGCCTGAAAAGGTGGTGGAGGCTGATTCGATAACAACTTTTAAAAGGGAATTAGATCTTTATTTAGGGAGAACAGGTCTATTAGGCTATGGGGAGCGGGCAGGGCAGTGGGATTGAATCGCTCTTTTCAAAGAGCCGGCACAGACTAGATGGGCCGAATGGCCTCCTTTTGTGCCGTAACATTCTATGAATCTATGAATCTATATTTTGACCATATTCTTTAAGTAGGAAACAAGATGTTGATTTTGATCCCAGGCAACGTATATCAAAATGTCTAATAGTTCTGAACATGAGTGTTATTTTTAAACGTAGTCAATATTACGTAGGCAAACTTGGCATCCAATCTGCACTAACAACGCACAAAATGAACACAAACACAACAAAAAATTCACACGCGGAATGATGCAACACACTGTGTTTGAAGCTGAGGTCAGGGACAATGTACTGTAACTCCCGTTTTGCTTTCTGTGACTCCTCGGTTGAAAATATGAAGTGAGTATCTGTTTTGGATGTAACCATACTCTCTCATGGCTTTCAAAGTGCTTTCAAAGTGCCCCTTGAGCTTCATGGAAATACAAGTGTTTTCAGATCAATATACCATTCTGATATGAGAGTGAGAGCCTTATTCTGAGTGAGAGGGTCTGAGGTTCCATTCAGTACAATATAAGGGAGGGCAATATTTTTACTGATTTGTGGCATTTTTAAGTTTTAGTACCTATTTCTACTACTAAATGTAAAAGTTAAAATGCAATCCATTCTCCGCATTCGAATCATAATCATCTTCTTTGCCTTCGATGTAGCACCTTTCGTGTCAGGAATGTGTCACAAAGTCTGTCACGGGATTGACTGTAAAGTGTAGTGAATGTGGGCTTTGTAAGCAAAATAAACTAAAATGCATCTTCATTGTCAATGTTCATGCACAGTGCTGTAGATTGAGACATTGTCCCCTTCATTTTAGCCTTTCCTGCCTATCCTTACAGATTTCAAGAGCAACTTACACTTGTGTATCACTTTCATGTAAAACAATGTCTCATTGCACTGGACCAACAAGAGTGGACACTGAGTAGGCAAATAGATTTATGTATCAGCAATCAAATAAATATGACCCAGATTGTAATTGTATAGCGAGATACAACATTGCACCAACAATTACTTTACATCAGTTTAATTCTTCTAAAAATGCATATAAGTTACTTACATAATAGTTCGTAATCAGTGCATCTTTATAATCCTACAAAGAGAACGGACAATTATAGTTTCAGTATATTTGATATGATTTTAACATGTAAACATAACTATTTAAACATATTTATTTGTGAGTTATGTTTTACTCAATCACAAACAAAACACAACTCTGAAGTACTAAAAAAAAAGGTTGTCATATCAGGTATATTTTCAACTAAACATGAAGTATCTCTTAGCAGGTCAATTTGTTCCTAGGCCTTTTTCTTAGTTCCACTATCCTTATTTGGGGAATGGCAATCAAAATAAGGTGCCTTTCATGTTGGGAGAACATCTCAAAGAGCTTCACAGGATCCACTGTAACATGGAGAGCCTATGTGTTTTTTGTAAATGAACACATCAGTCAATTTATACAAACAATATTTCATAAAGTCTGAAAAGTGAAACAAATGTTGACTCACGCTAATTGTGACTATCCTCCTGGGGGGCAGGGAGGTAAGCACGGTTTGTTTGGAGCTGAAATTGCTCCAAGGTGACATGCCTGGCAAAGGAATGTCAGGATCGAGCCAGCCCTCTGTGGTGGTCTTGGTGACAGCGCAGCCAACTGGGCTCATCAGCAGAACTGGAAGGGCAGACAAGCCACTGGGGGCAGGGAGTCATTCCACTCCTGTTAACCCTGTAAGCTAAAGCCCTAAAAGGTCCTCGTTGGACAAGCCGTGGGAAAGCTGGCCAGACAGCAATATCAATGGTAAGCTACGCAGTTTTAGCTGATTAGACTTAGGACAGGTGGTGATGAAAGTATAGATGTATTTATTATATATGGGTTCAGTTAAAATCAATTCTTATATTATGATACAATGGGAGAAGGTGACTTGATTAAAATAGAGGAATAATAGTCTGAAGGAAAAATATTTCCAAATGATTTTTCTCCTATGTGATGTTGGCATCATGTAGTTAGAAATAAAAAATAACTTTTGCTTTTTTTTCTATCATTTCTATCATCAAACATAACACCAAGTTATGACTCAGTTAATTATTCAGCGAAGCACTAAAACAATAAGACAAAAGGTGGCATGTCTGGCCTTCCGTCATATTGTTGCTTGATAACCTACTATCTAGGCTGGTGACATTTACTAGGCATTAAAACAAGGCATAAATGATGGACTGGGACAATTAAAAGGAATACAAAAAAGGAAAGACAGGAGCTGAAAGAAATTTATGATTGTTGATTCACTGCATTCCTGTCACAGGCCATGATAAACACTACTCTCAGTCTCTGAAAGCGGCACCAATCTATATTTACACCGTCACAGATTGATTTCAGATCAAAGCCACAGTGCAGGACCTAGTGATGGAAAATTATGCAAATTATTATACTTCTTTCGTCTTCTTGTGTGTTATTAATCAACAATCACAAGAGAAGTTTGACTGAAGAAGGCCTTACAGCCTATTTGATCTCACCTTTTCAGCATAATAAAATAAAAATCATGCTTCCATTAGAAACAGACTTGAGAATGTCTTAAAACACTTCAGGTTTTGACTCTATTTATCGGCAAGTTGTTATTTGCAACTCTGAGCTGTGCCCACTTGTCCTGATGTTTTGGCAAAACTAAATATAGTAAAAGCCCGTTTATCCGGCACCCGATCAACCATAACTTCCGTATAACCGGCATCGCAAAAAAAAGGTCCACATTCGATTAAACAGAATTTATCTGGAAAAATGCATTGTTTATTTATTTCTGCGTTTTCAGCCAAATATCCGGCACGCGCTTTAACCGCATTGGCCAGGTCCCGAGGGTGCCGAATAAACGGACTTTTACTGTATTGTTCCGTGTTTATTTCCTTAATACTATGTAAAATCTTATATACTGTACTTTTATAAGCCTTTCCCAGAGACATCTCTGTTAAAGGCTGATGAGCCCTAGTGTATCACATATCATTCCACATAGTTCATTCCTCTACTATCCTCATACTTGGCAATGGAATGTCGGTATCGAGCCAGTCCTCTGTGGCAGGCTCAGTAGGCTGGTTCCTGAGTCAGACAGGTCCGCAGTATTCTGTGACACTGCTGGTGACCGCACAACTAGCCTGGCTCATCATTTTTTTTGTGACACATGTGGAAACCCATCTCCATGCTTAAGAATATCCAAACCAAACTGAGAATTCCATGCATCCCACCTACAAATGGTAATCCCAGAGAAAGATTGTTGGAATGGAATACGCATTCTCTCCCAAGAGGGACACATCCTGTTTACCTAATTCCTGAAAGTATTAGACATAGGTTGACAAGAGCCAAGACTTGGGGACAACATAGTCTGTGTTGGGTATTGCTGGAGTCTAAGCAGCTAAAACCACATAGCTCTCCATTGATATGACTGTTGGGCAAGCTTTCCTGCTGCCTGTCCAGCTAAGAACACCCTTCCTGTCAGGAAGCTTTCACTTTTCACATTAACAGGGGCTGTTGGATGACCCCCTACCCCCAATGACTGTTCTGCCATTCCACGTCATCAATCAATCAAAACTTACATTTCTATAGTGCCTTTCACGTCGAGAGAACATCTCAAGGCACTGGACAGTCAGGTAGGGGAGGGGGAGGGGCAGGATGAAGGAGAGTGGGAGAATTGACTGTATATTTGTGGGAGAAACACGGCAGCCAAATTGCGCACAGCAGTGTCCCACAAACAGCTGTGGAAGTGGGGTCAGGGGAGAAAGGGGGGAAAGATGGCAAGGGGAGGGGTCGGGGTAGGGGGAAGGAGAGCAGGAAAACCGACTGTGGGTGAAATGTGGCAGCCAAACACGGAAGTGTCCAACAAACAGTCGTGGATTGAGTGACCAAGTTATTATTATTTTATTTTATTGATCATCTTATGTTCAGAATAATTTTTAACAACAACAACAATTTACATTTATAGAGCGCCTTTCACGTCGGGAGGACGTCCCAAGGAGCTGAACAGGAGGCGTGTGACCCGAGCTGGGAGGGGAGTGTTTGGGAAGGGGTGAAACATGAAGGGGAGGTAAAAGAGTTCGGGGTGGAACAAAAGGCACGATCGAAGAGGAAAGTCTTCAAACCGGCCTTGAAAGAGGAAAGGGAAGAGGCGAAACGGAGGGATTGAGGGATGGCATTCCATAGGGTGGGAGCGGAGAAACTGAAGGCCCGGCCTCCGATGGTGGGGCGGTTCGGGCGGGGGGCTTGGAGCAGGCCAAGTCCTGTTGAACGGAGGGTCCGGGTGGGCGTGTAGGGGGAGAGTAGATCGGTTAAGTAGGATGGGACAGAGGATCTTAAATTCGATCCTCTGGAGGATGGGGAGCCAGTGGAGACGGGCGAGGGTGGGGGTTATGTGGTCGCGGAGGCGGGTGCGGGATAGTACACGGGCTGCAGAGTTTTGGATGGCCTGCAGCCTATGAATGGAGGAACTGGGGAGGCCGACTAGGAGAGAATTTCCATAGTCCAGCCGTGAGGTGATGTAAGCATGCACGAGTGTTTCGGCAGCGCGGGGGGTAAGATAATTACGGAGCCTGGCAATGTTGCGCAGATGGAAATAGGCGGTGCCGGTCAAGGCGCGGATGTGGGGGAGGAAGGAAAGTTTTTGATCGAACATGATGCAGAGGTTCCTGATTGGCTTTGTGAGGTGGAGAGTGCAACCTTGGATATTGAGGCTGGCAGCGCCCGATGTGCGGAGGCTCTGGCTTGAGCCAATCAGGAGGGCCTCGGTCTTATTCACGTTCAATTGCAAAAAGTTGTCCCTCGTCCACGACTCGATGTTGGACAGACATGCTGTCAGAACATTGATCGTCTGGGGGTTGAGGGATGAGGCAGAAAGGTACAACTGGGTGTCATCCGCATACATGTGGAAATTTACCCCATGTCTGCGGATGACTTTTAAAAGGGAATTAGATCTTTATTTAGGGAGAACAGGTCTATTAGGCTATGGGGAGCGGGCAGGGCAGTGGGATTAAATCGCTCTTTTCAAAGAACCGGCACAGACTAGATGGGCCGAATGGCCTCCTTTTGTGCCGTAAAATTCTATGAATCTATGAATCTATGACGTCGCCCAGAGGGAGCGTGTAAAGGGTGAAAAGGAGGGGACCGAGGACAGAGCCCTGAGGGACGCCATGGGAAACTGTGCGGGGGTTTGAAGAAAAACCATTGGAAGAAACAAAATGTAAACGGTGGGTCAAATAAGAATGGAACCAGTCAAGGACTGTGCCTTGAAGGTTGAGGTGGGAGGAAAGACGTTGAAGGAGGATGGTGTGATCGACTGTGTCGAACGCAGCAGACAGGTCAAGGAGGACGAGGAGGCAGAGGGAGCCCTGGTCACAGGCTGTTAGGATGTCATTTGTGACCTTAACCAGGGCAGTTTCTGTGCTGTGGATAGGGCAGAAACCTGATTGGAGGGGTTCAAGAAGTGAGTGATTTGAAAGGAAAGAGCGGAGCTGGGAGGCAACCACTCTTTCAACAATCTTGGATAGAAACGGGAGGTTGGAGATGGGTCGATAACTTGATGGTTGCGACGCATCAAGGGAGGGTTTCTTCAGGATAGGGGTGATGGTGGCTGTTTTAAGGGAGGTAGGGACGGTTCCTGAGGAGAGGGAAAGGTTAATGGTGTCAGAAATGAGTGGGGCTAACAAATGGAGCTGGGTGCGGAGGAGTGGGGTGGGGATGGGGTCCAATGAGCTGGGTTTCATGGAGTTAATTGTTTTTGTGACTGAAAGCGGGGTGCTGGGGTTGAAAGTGTGAAATGGGGGGTGAGTAGGGGTTGAGGTAGCTGATGAGGGCGCGGAGGTGGAGGAGTGGTGGGGGGAGGAAACCGCAGAGCGGATTTTCTCAATTTTGGACTCGAGGAAATCCAGCATCTCCTCAATCGCTACAAAGAAGGGTTTTCTGATGCAGGTAAATCATTTGGAATTGTCTATGTCTACTAACGGTGACCCAGTGACAGTTTTAATAACTAGGCACACCAGTCCTGTTTTACTGACATGGGAGCAGATATTGCTAGTTAATTACTGAAACAATTCGATTGTTCCCAATGATTATATAGCTCCAAAGGAAGGGGTTGGGGGAGGGTGGAGAGAATCTTTTAATGTTGGCCTATAAGTAATTATTTTTGTCAGGATAGGATAGAGCTGTTTGGGTGAAAATTTGACAGCATCTATCGATTTACCTATTTCAGAGAGGAACCCTGGTCAAAGCTGATTCCCTCACCGAGAATGATTAATTGCCTCAGTTAACCAGGGCAGCAGAGAGAGGCTGACAAACGTTCTGTAAATGAACAGCCCAAACCGGAGATTATCAGCAGTTCTTTAAAAGACTTCATCCTTGAGTTCATAACATAAATTGACACTTTGGTGCCTGAGGCACAACTCATTCAGTGCAGAAATGGAAATTGTAATAGAATGGATTGGCCTGCAACATTTGATTGTCAGTGAAGGCTCTACTTGCATCATTAAAAAAGTGCATCTTAAAAGGTGCTTTTTACGTTCACAAGGCACGGGTATGCAAAAGTCTGATCCACACTGAAGTGAGAATTTAACTCCTAAGTATACAGGAATATCTTCACAGGAACAAATGTGCCCACCTGGGAGGTTTATGCACATGAGTGTGCTTAATTTTCATTTCAGACATTTTATGGAATAGAAAGTGTAGTTTTTGTGGTCTCAAATATTACCTGAATCTCATTAAAAATGAAGGGTTGATATCTGCTGTGATGCATCCTCTTCTTATCAATTAGCCTGCCAGCACGCACTCACCAGAGATACCTTATAGTATAATAATCCTTGGACCTGGGTAGCTCCTTATCATGTCTTCTACACATCTCTTCAGTAAAGTGAATTGACTATATATTTTGTGGGTGAAATCCGCAGTCAATTGCACACAACAGTGTCGCACAAGCAGATGTCAAGTGATCAAATTATTATTATTATTATTTCTGTGTTATCTTGAAGGGATTATTATCTCTGGAAAGGCAAGCCACCAATCGACTAACAACCGGGTTCTTATTTACTGCCAGGTAAACAGAGGTATTGTTTTTGTGTGAGCCATAGCAGTGAGTAACCCAGTGGAAGGGAAAATAAGTCAAGTGCATTCAGGAGGGGAGAAGGAACAGAAGGAAAGTTCCTCAACAAGCTATTTAGAATCCCTCATGGCTGTCCAAACTGAGATCAATGCACTGTTCATTCAGGTCCAATAAATGCTAACTATTCCCTGGAGAACAATTTCATTCCATAGCAGAGAAGGAGAATGAACGCAGTGACCTGTTTGATGGTTTCAAGGAGCAAGTCTGGCTTCATTTAGTGTACTGCCTCCCTAACATCTGTTTGTGTTGATGGCAAAGACAGGTACACGGGTGGCAACGTTGACACCTATTTAAAATAAATTACCTGCTGCTGAATAGTTTAAGCGCAGCAACGCGCATTTTGTAATGAATTGTTCTGATTTTCTAGCTGCCCTTTTCAGTTGCACTTGTCTGGCTAGAAAGGAATATAATCAAATTAATTCTAAAAATCTGTGAAAGGGATCACAGAGAGAATTTAGGAGGATCTACTTCACCCAGAGTGTAGTGAGACTGTGAAACTCACTGCCCAAAATGATGGTTGAATCATCTTCACATGAGGGAGAAGGGAATCGAAGAATATGGGAGTAAGGATTGGGTGAAATTCATTTGACGTATAAACATTAGCACAGACTAGATGGGCTGAATGGTCTGGTGTTGTACAATCTATGTTGAATATCAATTTGTCAGGAGTCAAATCAGAGACTAGCTACTATATTGGCTTGTTTTAAATTCATACAAAATACAATTCAATTAATTTCAGTGGATCCCATAAACAGCCATGATAAGAACGATCAATTAAACTGGCAGGCTGTTAGCCAGGACACTGGGAGAAACTCCTTTCTCTTTCCGAACAGTAGTGTCCGACGATATATCAATATATCGATTATATCAATATAATTTTTCATATCGATATACCGATATTGGAATTTAAAATATATCGAAAAATCCGGTATAAAAAATATATCGGTATATCGTAAATATCGGTATATTGTGTCCGGCGATATATCAATATGTCGGTATTATCGATATAATGCGAACGTTTCCAACTTACCTTGTCGCCCGGCACTGCAAACCTCCTGGGCCTAGAGCACAGAATGTGCGCGCATATCGGAATGCGTGCACACCCCTGAATGCGCGCGTACCTCCGAATGCGTATGCACACCCCTCCTCCGAATGCGCGCGCACCCCCGAATGCTCGCGCATCTCCGAATGCGCGCGCATGTGCAGTATAAAACCCCCTGGAAATATCGATATATCAGTATATATTGATATGAGCCCACCGATATATCGATATTGGAAAATTTCCATATTGACGGACCCTACTGAACAGTATAATAATGATCCTTGCATTTGGTATAGCGCTTTTCACGTCTTCAGACGTCTCAAAGCGCTTCACAGAATACACTGTAAAGTGAATTGACTGTATATTTGTGGGCAAAACACGGCAGTCAATTGCACACAGCAGTGTCCACAAACAGTTGTGGATTGAATATGACAAGATCCTCCAAGTTCACGTGAATGGCATTCTGGTTAACGATTCATCTGAACGATGACACCTAAATTAAGAAGTATACAGTAGAATGTTCCCCAGTACTTCAATGGGGTGTCAGGCTGGCTAGACCATGAGTTCAAGTCCCAACCCAAGGTTTGCAACAGAAATTTGTGACCCAGTGGTGAGACGGCTACCAAGTGAGCTGAGCCTATACCAGTTACCTCAGGTCAGTAGTTCCCAACCTCGGGTCCCAACCCAGACCAGGGTCGTGGGGGTCCTCAGCAGGGTCATCAGAAAAAATCTTTTTTTCTTTTTTAATGCTGATAAGTACCCGAAGCGAGACTGCCGACCAATTTGTATGAAAGACCGTACTGGCGAGTTGTGCTGAGTCCACAAAAGAGACAGAGATATTTTCTTGGCTGAGCTTCGCTTCAGTTGCGCAGTCGTCCCCTAAGGGTTGGGAGGACCCATTGGTGGCCAATTTAGGGTTGCAGCAAAAAAAGGTTGGGAACCACTGCCTAAGGTACTTTTCATTTGTGATTCAATCAATATCACTTTTATCATGCAGCAGAGCTACTAAATCATATTGTAGCTTTTACTAAACATGCAAATTGAAATAAGTGTTACTTACCATCTTTAATTTGTGCCGGATTTCATCAGCTGAAAGGCCATTCAGAACTCCGGTTAATGAAAAAAAGCACCCCAAAAAAACAGGGGCTAGAAGACACTAGAAAGAAAATACAAACATTTTTTGAGTTGTGTCCAAGTGAAAATGCGCCCTTGGATATTCCATATTCCACCCCACTTATACCATATTGTAACTTTACACTTGTATTGTAATTTTATACCAAGACATATTTTGTGACCCAACAATAGTTGGCCCCACTGCAGTAATGATCTCCTGAAAATAAGTGCACAGAAGTCTTCAGGTTGTTGTCACACAAATCTGCAGTTATGTGCAATTACCTAATTCAGCACAAAAAAATTCACATTCACAACCAAAATAATGAGTAATTATACTGATGATTTGAAAGTTACTATAGAATAATAGAGTGCTTTATAATGTCTTTGAGATATACAGTATATACTGTAAAGTGAATTGACTCTATATGATTTGTGGGGATAAACATATAAGTGTAAATTTGAAACATAAAATTGTTATTGTGATACAAACACCATTCTATATGGTGACACTGACTCTCTGATCATTGTGTTCCACATTGCTGCCCTAAGGATTATCTATCAATTTTTCTATTGAAACTGATACAAGCCACTGCTGTGTTTCCAGCAATCCTACAATCTTTGTTGGGTATCAAAACTTTTTTGTTTGTCTTTCATGCTGCTGGACCTGGTTGTAAAGAACTTCTGGGGTGAAATTTCAGATGGGTGTAGATTTATTCTATTTGGGTAACATTTCAGAGAATCCAAAATGTTTGGTACTTTTTTTAAAAATACAACCTTAATTCTGAAGCAAATTCATTCAAACTGACATGAAAGTGAAGACTGAAATCAATATATCATTGAATAACACGCGCGAAAAAAACAAACACATCATACCGATAGCAAAACTGCGTGATGTCATTGTTTAGCAAATATAAACGCACAATTTCATTCAACAGCACCCTAAAGTGCTTAATTGAGTTGAGTTGAGAATTAATCCAACTCATCTCTAACTAAGTGTTTTACGCTGAGAAGCAAGTTAGGATAGTGCTTATCAAAACCATTTCATTCAGCCTGGATGACACGTGACTATACTTATGACTGCGTATCAGTCCAACCTGCTTTCTCTCTTAAATCGCATTATCATCCTTATTATTGCTTATGCAGCCCATGAAAAAGAATGCTTTAAACTCGAGCTCTAGTTGCGTCAACCACATCATAATTCAAACCGAATATGAAACTCAAATACTGAGTGCCCAGCATGAAGTATCAGTACAAAAGAGCCTTTGAAGATTCAAAGGTGCAATTATTTCAAAGATATTTTCTTCAGCATAAAGTGCCTCAAATTTTATAAACTAAAGAATCATAAATTTCACCCTCTATAGTGGAATAATTTTTAGAAATTTCCTTCAATAGTAGGTGTGCTATGAAAGCAATATGACTCCTGAAAAGTATATACTGTATTTGCATTCCACGATCATGATTAATTTAAAAATTGAGGGTGACAATTTTAATTAATCAAACCTGTGTAGAGAAAAAAGTTTTTCCTCATTCACTTGAATGCTGTTCGTATCTCATTTGAAACATGAAACTTTCACTGAATTATTAAAATCTGTTAATGTTGTGGAGGGAGGAGTTGGGTGTTTCAAACTCTTCCCTCCACAAACTGCAGATTATTCAGAACTCTGTAGCTCAATGACCTCTCGAACATTTTCAAAGCTGAGACTGATAGATTTTTTAAATATAGAGGGATTAGGGGATATGGGGATAGGCAGGTAATTAGAGTTAGGTCAGAAGATCAGCCATGAGCTTATCAAATGGCGGGGCAGGCTCGAGGGGCCGAATGGCCTACTCCTGCTCCTAATTCTTATGTTCTTATATTCTCTCCTTTACCAGGTTCCGCGACCCCATTACTCCCATCCTAGCCCGTCTTCACCAGCATCCCATCCCTCAGAGGATAGAGTTCAAAATCCTTGTCCTTGCTTTCAAAGTCCTTCACAGCATTGCTCCTTCCTACCTCCTGACCCCCTACTCAGCTGTCTACTCCCTCCGCTCAGCAGGCTCTAACCTGCTCTATGTCTCCCAAACTGCCTGCCCCACCATTGGCAGTCAGGCCTTCAGTCTTTCTGCGCCAACCCTTTGGAACTCTTTTCCACAGTCCCTTCTCCTCACCCCATCCTTTGCCTCCTTCTGACTCAAGACTTTCCTCTTTGACTGAGCCTTTGGTAACCCTCCTTCCCCCATCCTTCCTGCCCTCAATCCTTCCTGATCCCAAGCCCCTGTTCGAATGCACATCCTCAACTGTCCAGCACTTTGAGACACCCTTCCAACGTGAAAGGGCTATACAAATGTAATTTGCTGTTGTTATTATTAACTGGTTTTGAGGAAAGTAGTATAAGTTTCTGTGCTACACTTAAGACATTATTGAAAAAAATAGTCGTTGCTATTAAAGAATTCCAGGGAATTGTTTCAAAAACCAAGACATTTTGTACATCATTTTCAAAAGCTTCAGCCACTATTTCCACAAAGCAGCACGAATGCACCATTGTACATTATGATGGTTACTTGTGCATTAAAGCGGTGGATGAAGCAATAAGTGAAAATAAATTATCAATAGGGTATATTGTTCTACTGGAAGTACATTACTCCTAAGTATTTAAGCATTCATGTTAAGAAGCAAAATACTTTTTTTTTTAACTTTCTCTAATATAGTGAAGTACGTACTATATCCATTTGGTGTGAGATTTAACCATGAATCTGCTACTGGTTAATACAATCTTCCAGTTACTTCACATGTTAGTCAACCATCAATGACTCTATAACTGATGTAACCATTAATAGTTACTCAGAAATTGAGAGTATGTTACCATTGTGGGAACACTAGATATCCAGTCATTTAAATCAATTTTTAATCACATCTCTTTATTACTAATTGTTCAGGCCAATTTATCTATTTAGATGCTTTTTCTAATAACCTAAACTTATATTATTTGTTTGTTTGGTATTTATCCATTTTGAAGGAAGTAGTCATTTGTTTTTAAAATGTGGTTAAATTTTGGGGAGGGGGAAGTCTAAGTATATATTTTCAAAAGTTGTTTTCCACTTGATAAAAACTTAAAAGTTCAATAATAATCTGTCCAAAAAAAACACAATAATAAAAATTTATCATTTTCAATCCATGACTGTTTGTGGGATACTGCTGTGTGCAATTGGCTGTCATCATCAACATTTACAAATAATATGCAGGTAGCTTTATAATTTACTGGTGTCCAGATCCGCTATGCTGTATGTATATCATTTTGCAGCAACATTCTCTGAAACTGAGCTTGGTAACCTTGCAATAACATCCACCCTGACAACCACAAAAGAGCTTTCATCAAACGTTCACATTTTTGAAGTGAGAAAAACTCAGAAACTAAGGTGAAGAGGTACAAATACAAATTATTTGAGTGCTCTAGGCAGTATTCTCTCAAGGTAATAGTGATTCTCACTCTCAAAGCCTTATTGTTATTTTCCCATAGTAAATCAAAAATTACATTCTGAAAACAGAATGACATCCATAAGATTTATTTGTGGAGTAGAAAAACCTGTCTGACTGACATAATAATAATAATAATAATCCTTGCATTTGATAGAGCGCTTTCCACATCTTATCAATGTCCCAAAGCGCTTCACAGAATATACTGTAAAGTGAATTGACTGTATATATTTGTGGGCGAATCGCGGCAGCCAATTGCGCACAGCAGTGTCCCACACACAGTCGTGGATTGAAATGACCAATTTTATTATTGTGTTTTTTTTTGAGGGATTATTATTAGGCGTGTGGAGTAAGGAAACTTGCCCAAGGTTTCGCCCTGACCTGCCTGGATTCGAACACAGGTCTCCCCAGCTTGGTTTCCCCAGCTTGCAAGACAAGTGCTCTAACCACTGAGCCACAGGAGCTCCACGCATAATATCGAAAGAGAAAATGAAATGAAGGCAATAATAATAATCCTTGAATTTGACATAATGCCTTATCAGGCCTGCGAGACATCTCAAAGCGCTTCACAGAATATACTGTATATTGAATTGACTATATTTTGTGGACAAAATGCGGCAGCCAATTGCGCACAGTAGTGTCCCACAAACAATCGTGGTTTAAAATGCCCAATTTATAAGTTCCTATTACCCCAGGAAAAGTGATCCATCAATTGCCTATCAACCGGGTTCCTACTTACTACAGTAAAAGCCTGTTTATCCGTGATCCGATCAAACGTAACTTCCGTATAACCGGCCCCGCGAAAAAAAAAGCTCCGCATTTGATAAACCGGAATTTATCCGGACAAATGCATTTTTTTGGTGTTTTGTGTTGGGTCAGTATTTTGGAATGTTGCTACTAGGTGACTGATGGTGGCACTAGCTCAGAACGCTGCCAGTACTGTACAGCAATACACTCTCCGGAGTGTACTCTTTGAGAGGCAGAGGGTGAGTTGATTAATTTAGATTTAATTTAGCCACAAAACAGCAAAACACACACCCACACACCCTGAGCAGAGTTTGCAGATCAATGCATATCACAGATTTTATTTTAATTTTAAAAACCTGCAATGCCCGATCTGTTTTTTTTTACAGAGTGCAAGTTAGTGCACACACACACACACAGGCATGGTAAGGCTTTTTGGAAAGAAAGTTAACTGGACAGTGACAGCGGCGGCTGTCAATAATGCTCTCAATAACACGTTTGCTTTCCTCTCTCCTGCCCCCAATGAAAACGGTGTCATTCAGACATGTACTTTTGCACTAGTTTAAAGATCTCTCTGAACTGCCTGGTTGCTGTGTAAAATGATTATTATTATTTATATATTATATTATCATAAAAATGATTATTTAGTTTATTATTTATTATTAATATGCTATGTTTTTTTTAAAATTATTTAAAAAGTTAATAATTGTTTTGTGTTTGGTTTTGGCCGAATATCCGGCAGGTGCTTTAACCGGCACTGGCCTGGTCCCGAGGGTGCGAGATAAACAGGCTTTTACTGTATTAGGTAAACAGAGGCGTGTGGAGTAAGGAAACTTGCCCAAGGTTTCGCACTGGTGGGAATAGAACCCAGGTCTCTCATTTGCGAGGCAAGTACTCTAACCACTGAGCTACAGGACTCCACAATACAAGGGCATTGCCAATAACACAGCAAATAATCTGCACACAAGCTTCTAACCACCCCCAATTCCTCAGCTGCCAGTTCCACAAGTCCTCTGTACATGTACAACACTTGGGGAAAAATGTAACTTTGTTGATTTGCATACATGATTTCAAACTGTTTTGAATATAGTGTACATTATTGGGTAAATATTCCACTCAGTTTACATTGAAATCATGGCCAAAAGTGTACTGCTGTGGCAGAATTTTTACTCGCACGTGTATGTGGCACATATGAATAAATAAATTTGAATCCTTGCGTTTGATATAATATTATGTTGTCTACACATCTCAAGGAACTTCACAGGATTTCACGGTAGAGTGTAATAACTGTATGCTTGCAGGCAAATGCAAAAAGTAATGTCCCACAAACAGCCATTAAGTGTATGACCCAATTTTGTTAATGGGATTGTTAGCCAGGACTCCAGGACTTGAGAAACAGCTTGAATAGTGGTACGGTTCATTTAATCTTCAACTGAACAGGCAGATGGGACCTTGCTTTAACAACAACTTGCATTTATATAGCAGCCTTCACGCAGGATAGCATCTCCGATCTCTGCACAGTTGTGGATTTGATTCACAAAAACTCACCTGATCAAGACACACTTTCTTTAATGCCACAGTTTTGGTGTTCCCAGGAAGCAGTCGATCTAGCAACTTATACCAGCCGCCAAGAACAGGTCCCTGCAATGGGATGATGACAGTTACAACATACAATAACATTGCACATTTGTTAATCAGGATTAGTCTCAAATCAAAATGCTTTCAATTGAAGATTGAAATTCCAACGAGTTACAAAACAGCGAATCACCTTACCGATGCAAACAAATAAATTCACAAGTTACATTGCACAGAGGGTGGTTGGAATGTGAAATTCTCTCACAAATTGTAATTGAATCCAGAGATTATTTTAAAAGGAAATTAGATGAAAAAATATCAATATGGTATGGGGAACAAGCGATAGAACGCCAGATTAGTGACTCACGCAGAGAAAGACATGAGCTAAATGGCTGCTTTCTAAGCTGTAACATTCCAGGTTGGAGTCAGTCTGGCTAGCACTCTCGGCTCTGAGTCAGCTAGTTGTTGTTCAAGTCCCCACTTGGGGACTCTGAATTTATAGTCTAGGCTGTTTTGGTTGTGTTGCATTACTCAGGCTTATTTTCTCTCCTTTCACACTCACACTCCCTCGTCTCACTTTGAGGCTGCTCACACCTGCCTGTTTACAAAGTTTAGATTTACCTGCTGCTTAAATGTAATTATCATCTGTTTATGAAAGTTGAATTTTCAGTCATTTACAAACTTGAATGAAGAAGAATTCTGTGTTTGAGGCCCTACTTTGCAATGGTTAGTGTGGAAATGTAACACGTGACTAGCTATTGGGACTCAGTCGAGGTGTGGGATCAGCCAGAA
The DNA here is from genome assembly GCA_035084275.1 of Hydrolagus colliei. Classification (NCBI taxonomy): domain Eukaryota; kingdom Metazoa; phylum Chordata; class Chondrichthyes; order Chimaeriformes; family Chimaeridae; genus Hydrolagus; species Hydrolagus colliei. The sequence continues at coordinate 6,317,592 of CM068744.1, read as the reverse complement.
GGGGGTTATTTAACTCGAGTTTAACTGACTGGAGTCCTTTGGGGTTTCCAGGATAGAAATTTTCGAACGTGTTGGAAAGTCCTTCCAAAGTAGGCTACAGTTGTATAATTTAGAAGTTTTGTCCTTGTTTTTGTTGACAGAAAAGGAGCAAAATCTGAAAAGGGGATACAATGCTAAACAGAGATTACACAGTGGGAATGGTGGCTGCGTTTTTGAGCACGTAAGAGAGAGGAGTGTGGCATTGCCTTGGAAGTTACAGAGAACATGTTAAGTTGGTGCAGAAAGACTGACAGTGGAACCCGGTATCTTGAACAAACTGTTGGAAAGGGATAATAACAATAATAATTTTTGCATTTGATAAGATAGATATAATAATAATAATAATCCTTGCATTTGGTATAGCGCTTTCCACATCTTATCAACGTCTCAAAGCGCTTCACAGAATATACTGTAAAGTGAATTGACTGTATATATTTGTGGGCGAATCGCGGCAGCCAATTGCGCACAGCAGTGTCCCATACACAGTCGTGGATTGAAATGACCAATTTTATTATTGTGGTTTTTTGGAGGGATTATTATTAGGCGTATGGAGTAAGGAAACTTGCCCAAGGTTTCGCCCTGACCTGCCTGGATTCGAACACAGGTCTCCCCAGCTTGGTCTCCCCAGCTTGCAAGACAAGTGCTCTAACCACTGAGCCACAGGAGCTCACGGGAGATATGAACAATTATGCTCTGCTACAAAGTTCTTCTTCCACTTACTGAGCCTGGTTATGGCTGATCACTTAAGTGTTTTACAGATGAAGGTACTTAATCCAGGTGGATGTTTTCCTGGAATATTACACCACAGAAAGAGGGTGTTGGGCCAAACAAGTCTAAGCAGTGTATGTCGCCAATATGGCAATCAATCTAATAGTAGCCTTGACAGATCAATTGTTCTAATATGTTCATGCAACGAGGATCAATTTGGTAAACTTACCACAAAACACAGCCCTATAGATGTTAATTTTATGGTCCTCATCATGTTGTGATTTGTGAGTCCTCTCCTTTCGATCAGTTGCTGTGTAATTATGTCACTGAATCCAACTAAAGAACCTGTAAAGTATAAAAAACATCAATCAGTAGAGGCATACAAAGTGTGTGAGAGTGGGAGAGTGTGTATGAGTGTGTATGAGAGAGTATGTAAAAAAAACAAAATAATTAAGAGAGAGTGATTCAGAGAGAGAGAGATAAAGAGAGCACAAAGCAGAGAGGGACAGAGAGAGCCAGAGATATGGAGGCAGATAGAGTAAGTGAGAGGAGAAAGAGAGAAGTCCAGATAGTGTTTTGTGGTGCACGGTCAGGACAAACAATCAGAGCCTCCCTCGGCTTCCACACGGCGAATCAAGGACAGACACTGACAGTTCCCTCATGGAAAGCTCCCTCTTTCCCCCGTGAGAAACATCTACATCCTTCACCCCTTCCCCACCCCTGAGCCTCTGAGATCTCCTAACCTGGCAAAGTCCTTGCCCAGGAGATTGCTTCATGTCCCCCCACCATCGCATTTTCCCTTGCTCTCTGGAGTTCCATTCCTGGAGACCCCTTAAATCCCTCGCCGCCCCACTCTCCCCACACCTTTACTAACCAAGTATGTATCTACTTCCACCGCTTAAAAAGTTCCACTGACTACTAAAAGACCTTCAAGAAATTGAATTCAACAATCTCATAACTCTCAAGTAAAGAGATGTCTTCCGATTTCAACACTAGGAAGTCTACACTAAACTTTAAGATGATGCCTTCTTGGTTCTTATCAAATAGGACGATCCTCTCCCAGGAGAGCAGTGTCTTGATACCAACACTGTCATTTGTTGATGCAAAAAGCAATCTATCAAACCAATTGGAATATAAATGGATGACATTTAATTCTTGTGTTCTCTCGTCAAAACAATTCTGCCTTCTCTTTATACAATATGCTGCCTGCTTTTAATGTCTTGTGTCTGAGTTTAAAACAGCATCCTCCCATTGTGATTAGTCTGTGCATGCATATGGTATTAATGAATGCAAAGTACTCAATATAGTTTAGAAGTGATGGACTTTGCTCAATAATAATATTCCTTGCACTTGATATAGCGCTATTCACAGTCTCAAAGAACTTCACAAGAATATACAGTAAAAGCCTGTTTATCCGGCACCCGATCAACCGTAACTTCCGTATAACCGGCACCTCAAAAAAAAGGTCCTCATTCGATTAACCGGAATTTATGCGGAAAAATGCATTAAAATTTTATTTATTTATTTTGCGTTTTCAGCTGAATATCCGGCATGTGCTTTAACCGGCATTAGCCAGGTCCCGAGGGTGCCCGATACAGGGGCTTTTACTCTACTATAAAATCTCGATAATCCAGAATGGTTTGGGGCCTCTCATCTGCCGAATTTCGGAGTTTGTCTTCACGGCACTGAAGACAAACTATGTCCGAGTGGCAACCACAACACCAGATAACAGAGCGGCGCCAGCCTAAACTGCAAGCAGCTGTTCCGAATTTTGGGGGATTTGCTGGAAATCGGAAAAAAAATTATGCTGTTTGTATTTTTAAATCTTGCCGGTTTTGTGGATGAAATCACGATCAGAGAATTCTATATTGTACACTCTTCATTTCATGAGACTTTTAGCACTCTTGAGATACTACCCTGTGTGAAGGGCACTGGATAAGTGAAAATTGTTGTCGTCAACTGATTTTAATCTCAATTTGTCATAATAAAACAACAGCAGCAGGATAATTTCCGAGCTATTTGCAGTGAAGGGGTCGGATGCCAAGCAGGTGAAAGGTGACTATAGGCACAGTTGAAGTGGTTGGTTTAAAGTCAAGGCTTGGCCCTAAAGTAATACTAATAATCGTTGCATTTGATATTGTGCAATATCAATAACATGTGGTTGAGATATCTCAAAGCACTTCACAGGATGAACTGTATTTTGTGGGCGACTGACATGACAGCTTTTCCTGTAAGATCTGGGAGTGATCGTGTCCCAAGTTAAAAGGAAAACCATAGTAGGCAAGTTTCTTTACTTCACATCCCTGTTTACTAGCAATAAGTGGGAACCCACTTGTTAGTCGATTGGCAGATCGCTTTCTGGAGGTAATTTGGTCACTCAATCCATGACTGTTTGTGGGTCAACGCTGCGTACGATTCTACTTCACGGTATATACAGCACTGTGAAGAGCTTTGAAGCTTCTCAATGATGTGATGAGGTGCTATATTAAATGCAAGGATTATTTATTATATTATTATTATTACCTCTGCGACCATCTCACGACTTGCCTACTATGATTTTGCTTATAACTTGGGACACTATCACTCCCAGATCTTACAGGAAAAGCTGTCATTATATCACTTGCCCACAAAATACACAGGCTTTCAGCCTATCTTCTCCCACTCTCTGGAATGGAATACCTATGATTAGAACCTTCCCTCACCTCCTCCAAGATTTACCGAAATATCTCTCTCTTTGACCATGGGTTCGGTAATATTTTACCCTCTCTCCCCCCTGCACCAGACATCTCGGACCTCAGTGACAGACAACAGGAACAGAGATTATCACCAGGAGAAATTCCCTTCTCTTTTGAATCTTTATAACATCCAACTGACTAGTCAAACAGGATCTCATCCAAATAACAGCACCTTTGACAATACAGCGCACCTCCAGTACTGCACTGAATTGTCAAGCCTGTTTGTGTTAAAGCTTTGCACATGTTTTTCACAGAAGCTGCCTGAATGTAATGATGGAACATGTCAACCATTGAATAAGAACATAAGAATAAGGAGCAGGAGTAGGCCATTCGGCCCCTCAAGCCTGCCCCGTCATTCAATAAATTCATGGCTGATCTTCTAATCTAACTCCACCTGCTCCACCTTATCTCCATATCTCTTAATTCCTTTTCCATAAGAAATCTGTCAATTTCAGTCTTGAATATGTTCAAGGACTGAGCATCTACAGCCTTTTGGAGTAGAGAATTCCATAAATGCACTACCCTCTGAGTGAAGAAGTTTTTCCTCAAGTGCAAAAAGGCTGACTCCTAATCTTAAGACTATCTTGAAAACAAGATAGTTGTAGGTGAAGGAAATTGAAAAGTTTAGAATGCAAAACTTGACTCTTGTTGCTGCCAGTAATTGAAAGGATATGAGCCGGATCTCGGAACAGTAGTGGTTTAATTAACACTTTTAGCTATCATGAGAAACGTTCCAACTGTAGAGTAGCATTAGCAGACAGGAGATGGATTCATAATGACAGCTTTTCCTATAAGATCTGTGAGGGATAATGTCACATATCTTGATCAAAAGAGCAACACGAGTTATGTTTGAAGGAGGATGAGTAATGGATTTCAACACTTTGCATCAACCCTACAGCCCTCCATTATTATATCTAGACTCAACTTTAAAAAAAAAGCAGCTGAAAAATTCACACACACACCTATTATTTGCTAGTCTCTGACTCATAATAGGCCAAATCTGACCCAAAGATCCCATGCAAAAAAAACCTTTCTAGTGATACATAAATGTTTACTTAAATGTTTACAGATAAAATTGTAAGATCAATAAATAATCCTATGAATTATTCACAATCTTGTGTTTTGTTGTGCAAATAAGATGGGTCTATTTTAATCTTGGTGTGCTTAACACTGTCAATGTTATATTTATTTAGCAAACCTGCTTGCCTATTAAAGATAATATTATTTAAAAGACTGTAAATAAGAAACAATATAACATTTTAATTTGCAAGCTTTGTTTTTGATGTGTAAGCATGTCTCTGACAAGACAAAGAATTGCTCAATTAATTCTCCAGTTGAACAAGATAAGGTTTTAAAAATATTCAACTGAATGACTTTGCTTTCATCCTGTCTTTGAGCAAGCCCCAAGCATCCCAGCTCAAATAGACAAACCATAAGCTCCAAATCATCCACAAATCAGCAGCCCATATCCTTTTCTACACCTCCACAGCACTGCCTGCCTTATTTCCTACCTCACTCCCAATTTAGCTCAAACCCTTATCTATGCCTTTGTCATTTCCAGACTTGTCATAATCATAATACTCGCATTTCATAGAGTACAGTACCTTATCATGTCGTTGAGACATCTCAAAGTGCTTCACACATTCAAACATACTGTATGTTTTGTTGGAAAAACATAGCAGCCAATTGCACACAGCAGTTTATTTTGCTTATGCCCTTCCTCACCGAGCATCCTAGCTCAAACAGACAGACTATAAGCTCCAAATCATCCATAAATCAGCAGCCCATATCCTTTCTTTTATCAGGCTCCACCTACCACTTCCAAGAATATTAAATTAAGATTTCTTTCTAACTTCCAAATGCCCTCAAGCATTTGTCTTCTCCTAACTTTCATCTCCTGTGCTCATTATCCTCACCCAGTCCCTCTATTCTGATATCCTCATGTAAGTTTCACATCCCTGGCCCCTCAACCTACCCATCCCTGCGTGACGTTTTTGGCACTTTGTCCCTGCTCAATAGAATATTTTCCCTAAATTAACCCTCCCCTAAACTCTTACTCTCCACTTTACAAACTCACCTCTTTGACTGCACTTTATGTCACTTCCCTCGTCTCTACAGACCATGCTAAACTCAATCTCTTTGGAGAATTTTGAGATGTCTTCCTACATGAAAGCTATAAATAATATAGCAATCTGCATTTCACGTCGTGTGGACTTTTCAAAGTGCTTCACAGAATATACCGTAAAGTGACTTGACTGTATATTTATCGGCGAAACTCGGCAGCTAATTGCACACAGCAATGTCCCACAAAGTCGTGGATTGAAGTGACAAATTAAAAAATAAATAAGATGGAATTATTTTACGTCCTTCCTAGGCTTCATTTCCACATGAGGATTACGAGACAAGGCCATTTTTGAGAAAGATGAACAGGTATTTTGTATAATGCTAAACTCAATAGAAATTTTCCCTATTACATTATCTGATGTATAACTTTCAAACACATTCCCTCAAGAAGGATTTCTGAACCCTGATATCAGCTGACCAAATGCATTCAAAAGGCGATTTAATTAACTCTTGTTTAATCAGTGACAGATGTTGGCAGTACAACTCTTGGAAACAGGACACATGCAGGTGTTTTGAATTGAGTGCTGTAAATTTATACAGTATATGTAAAGCTGGTCATTCAAAGTATCTAAAAGAAAAAATTTAATAAAAATACAAAAACATGACAGGTATTCAACATTATCCCAGTACATTACTGTCTACAATAAGGAATTAAACAACAAATTGCTGTACAAATATCACCGATTCATTTTGTCACTGATTTTCAAACCCTGGGAAAGATGAGTCTCATTCACGTGCATCTGCATCCCATATGGTCAGCATTACAATTATCAGTCAATGTGTGTGTTTTTTTTGTCAAATGTGTTAGCATTTCTTAAAGATGTGCAAGTGGAACAAAATGACAGGTTTTGAAATGTTCATTTTCGGAAGTCACAGAATCACAATTCATTAGTTAGTGTGCACGGTTACAAAATGTGAATGAGAACTTTTGCATAAATGATTTCTGCCCCCAAACATTTAAAAGTTGATCAGTTACCTATTGTGACTGATTCATCGTTACTTTATGAGTAGCTGGGACATCCTCTCGACATGAAAGGCCATCTATTGTTGTAGGTGATAGATTTCATTGTTTGTGTCCGGATAATTTAGTAGGGATAACATGTCTACTGAAAAGTCATATGAATTAAGTGATTTAAACAGACAAATATGTGTTTGTCTCTTCGAGGCTTCAGTCAATCTGGTTCTTGTTTTATACTTCAGAGCTGACAAGATACTATGCTTCATGTGGTCCAAGTCTCCATTCATGCTGTCACATCAGGCAGAGCTTTATACAAAAGGTGTGTTTCCAGGCTGTCGCAGGTAGACATTTTGAAGAATGAAGCAGTGACAGACATAGATAGATAAGTACTGGATTTGTCCCTCTGGAGCTTAATTAATTAGATAACTATTCAGTAAAATATCCCTTCCTTTAAAGCATTCATCTGGGTCTGCTTTCCTTCATCTTTGCTACATCACCCCTTCCCACTACCTCATCCTCAGGCCACAACTATCTCCCCAGCTCCTCCATTTATTTACAAAGTTCAACTGAACCCCACCGCCGGTACCAAACTCAGCAACCCCATCATCAAAGGAATGCTGGGCAGGTTCATTGACTCCCATTGTAGAAAGGATTGTTTTCCAAGAACTTCATGCTCGCCTGCATCACTTTATGCCCTGTACCTTCCTCTTCCTTGGCCTATTCACACCTTTTGAGTGTGTCCCGGTCCCTCTACCATCAATAGCCAGCCACTAAGCCCAGAACCTCTGGAACTCTGTCTCAATCCTTCTGCCTTGGTTCTTTTTTCCGTATCCAGATTGCACTTGATTTTTCCTCTCCCAATAGTGCCCGAGGCACCTTTCCCTTCTCCAAGGCTCAGGATCAAAGTCTTCCACTATGTGTCAGGTTGGCCCTGTTGTTAGCACTCTGGCCTCCGAGTCAGAAGGTTATGAGTTCAAGCACCACATCAGGTCTTTGAATGCAAATAATTTAAGATGACGCTCCAGTGCAGTACTGGGGGAGTGCTGCATTGTTGGAAGTGCCATCCTTTGATTGCGGTGTTAAACCAAGGCCCCGCACCCCTTGCCTGTCAGTAATGCTCTATTCTTCTTCAGGTGATGTACAATAATGACTGGTATGTTTCGCCCACAAATATACAGTCAGTTAACTTTACAGTATATTTTGTGAAGCGCTTTGAGATGACTGGAAGACGTGAAAAGCACTATATCAAATGCAAGAATTATTCTTATTCTAAGTAGAAAGAAAATTCATACCAGGGAACTGGAAAAAGTGATTCCTGCAATTAATAGTAGAACTATTTTACTTACTGAGAGGTGTAAGGAGTGTCAAGTGGTAGGGAACAAGCCTTTGTCAGCATTAATTACTGTCACAGGTTACAGATGAATAAGGTTATTAAAAATATGTGCATTACTGACAAGGTCAAAAAAGTAATCATTGTACATCATGTAGAAAAGAAAGCAGTATTACTGTCATATTCTCCACTTTAAATATTAATACTGAATTGTAAAACAGGGACACTTTAACTTCTTCCAACTTGAGTCCAATACGTAATATAATAAGCTATTAATGGTAAAATAAATGAATTTGCTCTTTGGTTATTTTAAGATCTAGCTAGTAAAGTTATTTAACAGTTTGTAATATATATCAAAGTTTACTACAACACAGTATGAGAGTGCGTTATTATTCACTGTAGAGTGAAAAATTCCACACATCAGCACCTGAGTTTTTTTTTAAAATTCTTACTATGCCATAAATGCTCTTTTTTTGAGCAAAAATTCTTACTATGCCATAATAAATGTTCTTACTATCCATGGTCACAAAGTCACAAGAGAGTAACAGATCAAATCCTGCCCTTGATGCATTATAGCATCAAGCTGTTTCTGACAAGTTCTTTATCCTCTTCTCAACTACTGTAGCATCCTTTTTTTGTGGTCAGCATGTGGAAACCATGTTTAAGAGTTTACAAACCAAATCGAGTTCAACACATCCCATCTACACATGGAAATTACAAAGATGTTTGTTGGAATGGAATGGACACTCGCTGAAGGGAAACGTCTTGCTTACCTAATTCAAGATTTTTAAAAAATTGACCAAACTGTTTCGCAAGTAAACAGACCTTCTCTTTTAATAACTTGGATTTTGGTCAGCTTTTATCATGTATTCCTGCAAGAAGTAAGAAATACTTTTTCTCTAATTATTTCAAACTGGCTTGTTCCAAACAAATGACTGAACAGACAGAACTCTATCCCATATGCTTTTTTAACAGCCGTGTCTACCTGTCCTGCCACCGTGAAAGAATCACTCACACAAACACACAAAGAGAGGCAAAGGGGGAGGGGGGGGGGGGGGAGAAAGAGAGGGGAGTGGGAGAGAGAGAGTGAGGAGTTGGAAGGGGAGAGAGAGGGGGTGGGGGAGAGGAGGGGAGAGAGAGGGAGTGAGTTGATTAATTTAGATGGAATATGAGAGGAGTGGAGGGGGGTTAGGTTTGGAGCCATTGAGATGCCAGACTGACTGAGTGTATGTGTGAAAGAGAGAGAGAGAGAAGGAGGGAGAGAAAGACAGAAAAAGGAAAAATCGCTTTAAGACAGTACCGTCCGCCGTTGTAGAAGTTTGCCTTGTGATTGTGTGCTGTGTTTATAGACTGTAATCAATATTTATTGCTTTATTGGTAAGTATTCATACAATATTCTGTTATTATTTAGTCTATTATTAATATGGTATGTTTAAAAAAAAGTAAAATTTTTTGTGTTGGGTTTTCGGCAGTTTACCGCCCGAATATCCGGCATTCGGTTTAAATGGCATTGGCCAGTTCTGAGGGTGCCGGATAAACAGGCTTTTACTGTATCTAGCCTATATTGCCTCTCCTCATTTCTCCTCCCAAAATGCATTACTTCACTTTTCTGTACACTAAATTTCATCTGCCATGTGTCTGCCCATTTTACAATGCTGTGTATATCTTCTTGCAGAAGGCTACTATCCTCCTCACTATTTCTTATTTTTCCTAACTTTATGGCATCTGCAAACTTGGAAATGGTACCAAAATGCCCATTTTTTTTTCAGGGATTATTATCAGACATATGGATCGAGATATGTCTTGACAAAACTGAAGAACAAGGGGGTCATGCCTTCAAAATAAGACCACCAAAACAAAAAAGAAATGCAAGAGACATCCTTCTTTAAAAGATGGAACAAACTACCATATAGCACCAGTGGCAGAACAAGAAACTAGAAACTAGACAAATTCCCATCAACTAAAAGCAATCAGAGTTATTATATTTTGAGATACATCAAAGAAATCTGGTGGGAAATTTGATGGGTTGAATAGATGGATTGATGATCGACAGCCTATAATGTTACTATGATGGGTTTGTGCAAGATCTTTATTTTCTTTGCTACCTATCACCTTATTTAGTTATTATCACTTCAGCATAGATTACAGGAGTATTTCATAGGTCTCTGCTTGTGTCATACTGTTTTCTCTCATCCTAACAATACATGTTCCATTTCCCCGGTAAATACCCTCTCTTAGTTACAATACTCATGACATTGATGCTTTCACTCGAGTTCACATCTGTGAGTCAGCTTGGCTCAGTTGGTAACACTCTTTTCTCTAAATCAGAAACTTATGAGTTCAATCAGAAACCTATGAGTTTAAACTTTTTCTGAACTTCTATCCACAAAATATTTTGCCCACAAAATATACAGTCAATTCACTTTACAGTATCCACAAAACACAAAATACTGCGGATGCTAGCGATCTGAAACAAAACAGTCACTGCGAACATTAGGTCAAGCAGCATCTATGGAGAGAGGAAAGTGTGGCAAGGTTTTGGGTGCACAACCCTATGGCAGAACACACTTCAGTCAAATCAGCAGGGAAGATAAGACCTGGTATCAATGCAAGCAAATAATTAGGGTTTTTGCAACTAAATAGTGTACAGTACGTGAGCTAATCTCAGTAAATTATAGTTGAATGCTTGTGGAGCTCCTGTAGCTCAGTGGTAAGAGCACTCACCTTACAAGCGTGAGAATTGTGTTCGAATCTAGGCAGATCAGGGTAAAACCTTGGGCAAGTTTCCTTACTCCACACGCCTAATAATAATCCCTCCAAAAATAACCACAATAATAAAAAAACGGCCCATCTCCAACCTCCTATTCCTGTCCAAGGTCCTCGAAAGAGTGATTGCCTCCCACCTCTGGTCAAGGTCACAAACCACATCCTGACCATCTGTGACCAGGGCTCCCTCTGCCTCCTCGATCTATCTGTCGCATTTGATACCATAGACCATGCAATCGTCCTCCATCGTACTAGGCTCCGCGACCACATTACTCCCACCCTCGCCCATCTCCACTGGCTCCAATCTCCCAGAGGTCGCATTCAAGATCCTCGTCCTCACTTTCAAGACCATTCATGGCCTTGCCACCGCTTATCTCTCTGACCTGCTGTCTCCCTATCAGCTCGCCTGTCCCCTCCGTTCAGCGGGCTCTGGCCTGCTCCATGTCCCCTGCTCAAACCGCCCCACCATCGGTTACTGGGCTTTCAGCCTCTCTGCTCCCACACTCTGGAACTCCATCCCGCAATCCCTTTCCCTTGCTTCTTCCCTTTCCCCCATCAAGGCTGGTCTCAAGACCTTCCTCTTCGACAGTGCCTTCTGCTCCCCTCCTAACTCTCTCCCCTCTCCCACTCTCCTTCCCCCTATCCCGAACCTCCCCCACCCCCCCGCTCGGGTCCTGACCTAACTGTTCAGTGAGAAAGTGGAAAGCAAGACATACCTTCCTTCTAAAAGGTGATTGGTGTGTGCAACAAACTACCAACACAGATGGCAGACCAGGAAACTATAAAGAGTTTCAAACAGGAATTGTACAAATTCTCATCAACTGAAAGCGATCCAGGTTATTAGATTTAGGTAATTACATTAGTCCTTTTTACCCAGAAGGTATTAACATGTTGAACAGTTTTTATCCAGGGAGATAGGTAGTGCGGAGTTTCAAAATAAAATTGGATAGATTTCTGACAGTGTATGGAGTAGGGAACATGTGATGTGCTACTTGAAAAGTACCACATATAGATTAGTGCTCTTTCCATCCTCCACTTGCCTATATTCTTACAGTGGTTTGCATGTCTGCTGAAATACAGCTACATTTCTTCTCTGCCCCTCACCACCCCCAACACGATCACTGCAGTTCACAGTACTGTATGGCCTTTGAAGTACTATGGGTTGTCCTCCTAATGTAAAAGATTCTATAACAAATACAAGACTTAGTATTAGTACTCTATAGTGACTGTCTGAAAACAAAGCAACCATCTGATTTTCTGCATAATGGACCTACCATTAATGTAATATTGTTAATATAAACTGGCAGTGTGAAGACTCGATAACTGTAGACTATAACTTATAGTGCTGTACCGCAGACTGAATCCTGTTTGTAATGTATTTCTGTGCACACAGGAAATGTTTAGCCAAAATAGATAACAAAGTGGGTGGAATTCGCCTCTGTAACCTGTATGATCACGCTGGAAGCTAAATAATTCAAACCACTGAATGAAGGACGCTGCAAAGACTCATGTAGACAGTAGTGAATTCGAAAACTATGCGAAGCATAGAGCAGATTGGTGGAGATCTTTACGGATCATTTTGTTTTAAACCTTTCGGGACTGTAAGCAAAGAATTAGTGTCTTTCTTCCCTCCCCCATCTTGAATGCCAGTCGTACAATTCATTGTCTTAACTATAGCTTTCAGTGAACACAATCCCCTGCCAACCGGCCCCACCATCAGCGGGCGAGCTTTCATCTATTCTGCCATCCTGAAGCCCTTTAGCCTCAACCTTCCCTTCCCACCCTAAAAGAATACATTATGATTTGTGTTTTCAAATGTCTTACTTTTGATCATCTTGCACCAGACGCCCACTTCTCGCTCAGCTCCCCCCACCCCCAGCTTCCTGTGCAGAGCTTTGAGATATCCACCCAATATGAAATGTTTTGTTGTATGTGACATTTCTCTATTGACAACGAGCACTATTATAATAATGATAAAAATAATCCTTGTATTTGATATAGCGCTTTTCACATCTTATCGACATCCCAAAGCGCTTCACAGAATATACTGTAAAGTGAATTGACTGTATATTTGTGGGCGAATCGCGGCAGCCAATTGCGCACACCAGCGTCCCACAAACAGTCGTGGATTGAAATGACCAATTTTATTATTGTGGTTTTTTTGGACGGATTATTATTACACGTGTGGAGTAAGGAAATTTGCCCAAGGTTTCGCCCTGACCTGCCTGGCTTCGAACACAGGTCTCCCCAGCTTGGTCTCCCCAGCTTGCAAGACAAGTGCTCTAACCTCCACAACATCAACATTAAACACCCTGTCATGCATTTTAATTTTGCTTATTTCAAACATTGCAATCTAGAACATCAGGACCATGACTGAGGAAGCTGTTATAAACAGGCAGGCTGTCCACAGCCCTCCCACCCACCCACCAACCCACTCATCCAAGTCAATTTTACATCTCGTCTACATACCTTCCCCATCTCTTTTCAGTGTTAGCAAGCAACAAGAGGGGAGAGAAAGAAAAGACAAAACAGAGGTTTTGTCTTTTTTTTGTATCATTATTATAATAGTGCTGGTTGTCAATAGAGAAATGTCACATACAACAAAACAAAATAACTTGGTTAAGCGCTCTGAGATGCTACCCTGTGTGGAGAGCGCTATACAAGTGCAAGTTGCTGTTATTATACTTGTTCTTTCAAAATAAATGACAATGCCACTGTGCATTATAAGCTAAAAATCTGCGAAATAAATTAGTAGTGTGAAGACTCAATAACTGTAGAACAAAACTATAGAGCGCTCTACTGCAGACTGGATCCTGTTTTGAATGCATTTTTGTGCACACAGGAAAGGCTTAATCAACTAGAGAGCAAAGTGGGTGGAATTCACCCCTGTACAAAGCTTAGAATGATACAAATCTACAATCTCTCTCTGACTATTAGGTCCCTGAAGTGAAAAAAATGTGGACATCTTTAACTAGCTTCACAATTCAATAACAAGCAATCGCTTTAACCCTTTAGTACAAACCTGCCTGTAATTTAGCAGCGAATAACTTCACTAAGTGGTGCCACAACTATACAGTCGCTGTGGGAAGTGGAAATATTGTACAACAGCAACTGAGGACGGGAAGGCACGTCTTCTGACCATTCGCAGAATAGTGTGGGGTTATTATGTGCAACTTTTATTCTGCATCTAACTTGTTCTTGATCTGAATAGGGAGCATTCAGCAATGACCTCATGTGCAGGCATAATGCCACCTCTACTTGGCAATTCAAACAAATAACAATTCAGATACAGAACAAAGACTTTTGCTTCAATTAAATAAACAACCATCACAAAAGGTGACAATCTTGCTTAATATTTATTCTATATAGTATTAGGGTCCGGCGATATGCAAAATGTTCCGATTAGATGTATCGATGGGCTCATATCAAGATATACCGAAATATCGATATTTTCAGCTTTTTCGTACTGCGCATGCGCGCGCGCATTCGGGGCCTATCTTCTCAGGAGGTAAATATCTTTCTCTCTCTGTGTCTCTCACTCTCTCCATCTCTGTGTTTTTCTGTCTGTGTGTCTCTGTGTCAATCTCCCTCTCTCCTCTCTCACATCCCCCCCATCTCTATCTATCTGTATATTATCACATCCATCCCGTTTCTCTCCCCCCCCCACCGCCGTCCCTCTCTCGCACCCCCCACCCCCGTCGTCTCTCTCCCCCACCACCCCCCCAGCCGTCTCTTTCTCCCTCCCCCCCCCCCCCGCCGTCTCTCTCTCCCTCCCCCCCAGCCGTCTCTCTCCCCCCCTCCTCCCCACCCCCCCCCGCCGTCTCTCTCTCCCTCCCCCCCAGCCGTCTCTCTCCCCCCCCCAGCCGTCTTTCTCCCCCCCAGCTGTCTCTCTCCCCCTCCCCCAGCCGTCTCTCTCCCCCTCTCCTCCCCCTCCAGCCGTCTATCTCTCGCACCCCCCACCCCCGTCGTCTCTCTCCCCCACCACACCCCCAGCCGTCTCTCTCCCCCTCTCCCCCCCCCAGCCGTCTCTTTCCCCCTCCCCACAGCCGTCTCTCTCCCCCTCCCCCCAGCCGTCTCTCTCCCCCCCCCCCAGCCGTCTCTCCCCCTCCCCCCAGCCGTCTCTCTCCCCCCCCAGCCGTCTCTCTCCCCCTCTCTCCCCCCAGCCGTCTCTCTCCCCCTCTCCTCCCCCCCTCAGCCGTCTCTTTCTCCCTCCCCTCCTCCCCGCCGTCTCTCTCCCCCTCTCCCCCCCAGCCGTCTCTCTCCCCCTCTACCCCCCCAGCCGTCTCTCTCCCCCTCTCCCCCCCCCAGCCGTCTCTCTCCCCCTCCCCCCAGCAGTCTCTCTCCCCCTCTCCCCAGCAGTCTCTCTCCCCCTCTCCCCCCCCAGCCGTCTCTCTCCCCCTCTCCCCCCGCCAGCCGTCTCTCTCCCCCACACCCCCCCACCCACAGCCGTCTCTCTCACCCCCCCAGCCCTTGCATACCTGTATATTGTATTCGAGGACTGTGAATACAATATGGCGGCTTTGCACCTCGGTCTGTGCATTGTGTATAGAGATGAGCATTCTGGGTCTTGTAGTTCAGTGTGCTCGCATCCCGATTTTTTACCTCGATATATCGTTTTTTCGATGTATCGATATTTTTGAAATGTCTATATCGGCATATCGATATGAAAATTATATCGGGTTTTATCGATATATCGCCGGACCCTATATAGTATTAACTAGAAGTGCATTGCCAAGATTTTCAGTAACAAATCTGGAGCTCAGTATGTTTTGTCATTACAGTAAAAGCCTGTTTATCCGGCACCCGATCAACCGTAACGTCCGTATAATCGGCACCTCAAAAAAAAAGTCCGCATTCAATTAACCGGAATTTATCCGGAAAAATGCATTACATTTTTTATTTTTTGGTAAAAATGTTTGTGTGTTTTCAGCTGAATATCTGGCATGAGCTTTAACCGGCATTGGCCAGGTCTCAAGGGTGCCAGATAAACAGGCTTTTACTGTATATAAACATCAATTAGTATTGTTTCAAAACTGCAGTGCAAATTTAGTGTAGCACTGGGTCATATTGAAAATCTCAAAAGTATCTCCTTGGCAATTACAGTCAGAACGTACTTGTATGCAAATGTGAATCAGATATTTCCATCTCACTTTGAAGTTCACAGTGCCTTTCAGATAAATTGCATATGCAGTAATCTTGTGCACACAACTATACTTTATTTTCTGACATCGAAGCCTAAATTCACTTCTGCATCAAAGCCCCATGTCGTTTATCTCTACACTAAAAGTTCCATTAAAACATAGTGACTAAATTGTCCACATAATGATATGGGGAGAATAAGCAAACTACTAGGTGAAAATAAAACACCCAGTTTATTGTATGAGGGAGGCAGGCTTTCAGAACTTATTCAAGAGTTATTGTAACAACAACAACAACAACAATTTACATTTATATAGCGCCTTTCACGTCGGGAGGACGTCCCAAGGCGCTAAACAAGAGGCGTTTGACCTGAGCTGGGAGGGGAATGTTTGGGAAGGGGTGAAACACGAAGGGGAGGTAAAAGAGTTCGGGGTGGAACAAAAGGCACGATCGAAGAGGAAAGTCTTCAAATCGGCCTTGAAAGAGGAAAGGGAAGAGGCGAAACGGAGGGATTGAGGGATGGCATTCCATAAGGTGGGAGCGGAGAAACTGAAGGCCCGGCCTCCGATGGTGGGGCGGTTCGGGCGGGGGGTTGGAGCAGGCCAAGTCCTGTTGAACGGAGGGTCCAGGTGGGCGTGTAGGGGGAGAGTAGATCGGCTAGGTAGGATGGGGCAAGGCCGTGTAAGGCCTTGTAGGTGAGGACGAGGATCTTAAATTCGATCCTCTGGAGTATGGGGAGCCAGTGGAGACGGGCAAGGGTGGGGGTTATGTGGTCGCGGAGGCGGGTGCGGGATAGTACACGGGCTGCAGAGTTTTGGATGGTCTGCAGCCTATGAATGGAGGAACTGGGGAGGCCGACTAGGAGAGAATTTCCGTAGTCCAGCCGTGAGGTGATGTATGCATGCACGAGTGTTTCGGCAGCGCGGGGGGTGAGATCGTTGCGGAGCCTGGCAATGTTGCGCAGATGGAAATAGGCGGTGCCGGTCAAGGCACGGATGTGGGGGAGGAAGGAGAGTTTTTGATCGAACATGATGCCGAGGTTCCTGACTGGCTTTGTGAGGTGGAGAGTACAGCCTTGGATGTTGAGGCTGGCAGCGCCCAATGTGCGGAGGCGCTGGCCTGAGCCGATTAGGAGGGCTTCGGTCTTGCTCACGTTCAATTGGAGGAAGTTGTCCCTCGTCCAGGACTCGATGTCGGACAGACATGCTGTCAGAACATCGATGGTCTGGGGGTTGAGGGATGAGGCGGAGAGGTACAGTTGGGTGTCATCCGCATACATGTGGAAGTTTACCCTATGTTTGCGGATTACATCGCCCAGAGGTGGCGTATAAATGGTGAAAAGGAGGGGTCGAGGACAGAGCCCTGGGGCACACCATGAAAAACTGTGCGGGGGTTGAGGAGAAACCGTTGGAAGATACAAAATGTAGATACAAAAATGTACAAGTTGGAAGCTAAATAACTTAAAATAAATTACTGAGCTTCACATGGAGAGAGATCACACCATAGTCTCATATTACACAATTTTTATAAAGTTCTGGATAAAGAATGGCCTAGGACTCAGCACACTAAGAAGAGGATCAGCAGAAGTTCTATCGCATTGATACTCGCAATGCTGGAGGCTGTCATTCAAACTACTTCAGTATAGCCCACAGGCCTTCTCCTAGTCTTAGATATCCAAGAGCAAAATAAATGATTCTTGCATTTGACAAAGCGACCATCATTTGAAATATCTCAGAAGCACTTCACAGAGAATTGCAGTCAAGTTAAGTGACTTGTAGATAAACATATCAGTCAATTTACGCATAGCAATCTCTCATAAACAGTCATCATTAATGTCAATAACAACAAAATTAGACTTGTATAGCGCCTTTCACGTCAGAAGGATGTCCCAATGCGCTGGTCCATCTGAATAGGGTGATGGGTCTTTCATTTAACATCCAAAATAATAATAAAATGGACAATCAAAGCTCAGTTTTATTTTTCACCTTTTCACCCATTTCATTCAGTCCATTTTTTAACCAAATATGCATTATCATACAATTTTCTTCATCATATCTGAAGCCACTCTTTAGCTCATCTGCTTACATCTCCTTACTCTGGTTAGCTCGCAGATGAGTTTGACAAATTGGCTGCCAGTACCCAGAATTTAATGCATCCAATACACTAATACGTAAATTGCATTTATATACTGCCTTTCACGTCAGGAGGACATGCCAAGGCACTGGATAATGAGGTGTTTGCACTCGAGCTGCAGGTCAGGATCAGAAAGGGTGGAGGGGAAGTAGGGTAGAGGAGGGAAGATGACTGAAGGAGAGGTCTAAAAGGAACTTGAATTAGGCCTTGAAGTAAGCAAGGGAGGGAGCGAGACAGAGGTGCTCAGGGATGTAATCCAGAGGTTGGGGGGAAAATAAGACAGAAGGCCTAACCACCGATAGTGGAGCGGGCAGGGTTGGGGACATGGAGCAGGCCAGTACCTGCAGAATGGGGTGTGCAAGGTGACATATGGGTGAAGATTTAATTGGTCACAGGGGTAAGCTGGAGCAAGATGTGAATGGCTTTAACGGTGAGGACAATGATCTTCAACTTAATCCACTGGGGGATGAGGAGCCAGTGAAGCCAGACAAGGAACTGGGTGATCAACTAAGATTTGAGAAGTCCAGTGAGCAGGGAGTTAGTGTAGTCAAGTCTGCACCTGATGAAAGCGTGGATCAAACCTGTTTAGACAATACATATGATCTATTCACCACAATTCTGGCCAAAGCAAAACTTACTACCCTGCACTATATAAATACAAGTTATTGTTCAATCTGTACTGGGATAGTTAGCTCTAAATGTTTTTTCCAAGTCTCCTTTCCCACACAATGTGTTTTACCGGCACTCAATTCACAAAAAGTAAAACCGACAGAAACTGAAATGCCTGCACTCCAAGCTTCTTACCTGCTGTTATTATTTGCACTTTCCAAGGGGTTTTGCTAGTAACCTTAAATAGGCTTTCCACAGTCCTGCCATTTTCTTCAATCTACACAGAAGACAGAGAGGGAAGATGGTGAAAGATATTCAAGTCTTATGATACTGATGACAATGTAAAATCAAATCAATCAATCAATCAAAACTTACATTTATATAGTGCCTTTCACGTTGAGAGGACGTCCCAAGGCGCTGTAAAGTTAGGTAGAGTCAAGAGCAGTGGCGGAGGGGTCGGGCAGAATGAAGAAGAGTAGGAAACTTTACTGTATATTTGTGGGCGAAATGCGGCAGCCAAATTGCACACAGGGCAAAACATAATACTTGAAAGGTGTTTGATTCTGACTCCAAGTGAGTCAACGTTTCAGGTCCAGTTTGTCCAGTTCTGACGAAGGGTCGTGGACCGAAACGTTGACTCGCTTTTCCTTTCTCCACAGATACTGCCTGACCTACTGAGTGTTCCCAGTGATTTCTGTTTTGGTTTCAGGCTTTCAGCTTTTCTGCCTCCACTCTCTGCAACTTTATCCCAGAGTCTCTCCAACTCTCCTGCTCAAGGTCTATCTCATCAACACCTAGCACTTTGACTGTGCTTTCTATAAAGCCCTCCCTACTCCCTCAGCTCCCATACTGAGCTTGGGTGTCCAGCCAGTACTATTAAACACTTTGGGACATCTTCCCACTTGAAAGGTGCTATAGAAATATAAATTTGTATTCCATCTCTCTGTCTGAAAAGCAAAATATTTTTTTCACGCAAGGACTCAAAGAGATGATTAACCAGATTAACCAGACTTACATGCTCTGTGCAGAATATTCTAGAACACTGGAAGATTCCTTCAGAGGGATTTTTTCAGAGGGAGAACAGTTGGAAATGGCACTGTCACTGCAATAGCATGAAATGCTTGCCTCTTAGTATTTTCCGCACGACACATTGGCAACACATACCCCACAGGGCACTGAACATTTGGCAAACAGATGAAAAAAGGTTTCTCCAGACACGCAGTCATGACGACTGAAATAGCTTTCCTACACCAATTTATAAACATTTTGCTATTGTTTCATAACATGAAATAATGCATTGTTGGAGAAATTGCCCCAAATGTCATGACCAACAACAACAACAACGACAAACGTACACTGGGGCGGGCAGGTTGGTAGAGGGCTGGGAGGACACAGAGATAGGGTGGAGCGAGGCCGTGGAGGGCTTTGAATGTGAGGACCAGGATCTTGAACTGGATCCTCTGGATGATAGGGAGCCAACGAAGTTGGGCGTAAGATCCTCTCGTTATGTCTATTTAATTAAAAAAATATTCCACGATATACAGTACTGTACTGTACGAGGATCTTTATTTAAAACGAATGCCTTGCCAAAGTAATCCACACATATAAGCAACATTACATCTGGTACAGTGACTGTGCAGGACTGACTCTCAGATACTGGGCTGCATCATGGAGACAGAGTGACAAGCAGGCAATAAAAATGCACCAAATTAGGACTGGGGGGGGGAGGGGAGGAGGGGTTAGAGGAGGGGGTGGTGAGGGGGCAGAGAGGAGGAGGGGGGGGCATTGAGAGAGGGTGAGAGGGGTGAGATGGGGGGTTAAGGGAGGAGGTTGAGGGGACGATGAGGGAGGAGGATGAGGGCTGGGGGGTTGATGGGGAGGAGGGGATTGAGGAGGGGGGTGATGGGGAGGAGGGGGTTGAGGAGGGGGGGTTGAGGAGGGGGGGTTGAGGAGGGGGGGTTGAGGAGGGGGTTGGGGAGGAGGGGGTTGGGATTGAGGAGGGGGTTGGGGGAGGTTGATGGGGAGGAGGGGGTTGAGGAGGGGGTTGAGGAGGGGGTTGGGGAGGAGGGGTTGGGATTGAGGAGGGGGTTGGGGGGGTTGATGGGGAGGAGGGGGTTGGGGGTTGAGGGGGGGATGATGGGGGGGGTTGGGGGGGGGATGATGGGGGGGAGGGGGTTGGGGGGGAGGGGGTTGGGGGAGGGGATGATGGGGGGAGGA